>LPNX010666081.1:162509-208885 GCA_001517045.1 Pseudotsuga menziesii
GTAAGTAAACTCTTCTTCTTGAAAGTACGTCTATTGAAAGACTTCTTGTATTTATTTTTGTATTGCTTTGGATTTTTACTGCTTCCTCATTGTCAGAGTTCTTACTATATGGACATTTGGAAGAAAAGTGGCCTATTCTACCACATCCAAAACATTTCAAAGGAAGCTTACCTTTGAACTTACCTGCACCTCTTTTTAAGTTCTTGACAAAATTTGCTTCTTCTTCATCTTCTTCTGATTTTTCAAAATGGTTCACCTCTTCTTCTTTCTTCTTCTTCTCATTCTTTGTTGCTTTGAATGTTGCTTCTTTCCTGGAAGAAGTCTCACCAGAAATTCTCATTTCATATGCAGTCAGTATTCCACTAAGTGTATCCATATCTAAGGTATCTAAATCTGCTCTTTCATTTAATGTAGAAACCTTAGGATTAAATCTAGCAGGAAGAGATCTAAGAACCTTTTGTACAAGATCTTCATCTTTAATCTTTTTTCCTATCCCTCTCATGGTATTGGCAACTTCATCTATTCGAAGGAAATAAGTGGCTATATCTTCAGATTCTTCCATTTTCAAACTTTCAAATTGAGATCTATATGTTTGTAATTTGGCATTTTTAACTTTATCATCCCCTTCATAGACTGTTTTTAGTTTGTCCCAAATTTCTTTTGCTGAGGAACAATTCATTACTTTAACAAATTCTAAAGCTGCTAGGCCTCCTAGAATACCATACATAGCCTTTGAATTACTCTCATAGAGTCTTCTACTTATAGGATCTGTTGGAATAGTTGCTGGAACATTATATGTATTTAAACAAGCTTGCCATACATCAACTCCTTGAGACTGTAGAAACAGTTTCATTCTTATACTCCAAAATGCATCATTATTTCCATCAAATAGAGGCAGTCCATGTTTGGTAAATTCCGATTTCTTGTCCATTGTTTAGAATCTAGCTTCCAATGGTTAAACTGATTTGAAGCAACCTGCTCTGATACCAATTGTTGGACGGATTAAAGTAACTGAGAGGGGGGGTGAATCAGTTACATACCAAATTGCATCTTTTTAAATGATGATTCAGATTTATTATGAACATATGTTTAAACCATTCAACATATAGTAGCAAATTTAAATTACATTCAACACTCAATCACATCAACGAACACAAGACATAATGTTTTCATGAGGAAACAGTAAAAACTCTTCTTCTTAAGAATGAAAGGTAATCTCCAACTCCTCTTTACATTCTTTTATTTTTCCTGAGCTTCAACCCAGATGAGGCTGCTACCTTTGGAAGCTCCAACTTCCAATTATACAAGCACCAACTTGTTTCTATTTTCTGGCAACAACCAGAGGGATGCTACAACACCCCAGAGAACAGGTGAATTACAGAATGAATCAAATCCTTACAACCCCTCACTGTATATGACCAGGCTTTATAAATCAACATTTACATTATGATTCTGAATTAGACAGTATTGCATATATTCACTACAGATATTATAACTCTATCTCTATACATTTTTCTTTGTTGATCATCAAGACTAAGCACATACAAAACTCACTGAGACTATCACTGTATCATTTTGATTTTCTTTCTCATCTAGACTATTCATACTCTACAACTATCATCGTATTCAGCTCTTCAATCCCATTGTGCAATGTGCTCAATCTCTTATATTTGAAATTCCCTCACTGAACAGTGTACTCCACACTTTCTTCTTTCTTACTGAACTTTTCAATATATATATATATATCATCTTCTGAGTTCATTTCTCTCTCAGGTTCATCGAAACAACATACTCAAAATGTTACAGAACTGGTTCAGCTTCAGCATTCTCAAACCGTTACAGAAATGGTTGAGTTTCAAAACCTCTGTACACATCCTTTCTCTTCAAATCATCATTACCAGCAGTTACTAAATGGTTCGCATTTCAGGTTCATCATAACTGTTAATCTTCCTGCTCGAATACTCTTTGAATCCTCAAATGTATCGGGCCCTTCGTATTCTTCTTCAAAGGTTACACTGAAGCAGCGGATGAACATTCGCTTTGGTTTCGATACTTTTCTCCGTTACAGTTCGTTTCACATTGGATGTCTTTTGGTTTTTCGCATCAGAGCTTTTTATCATTTATTTTTCTGCCGTTGCAGAAGGAGAGCTGCTTCCTTTTCCGATCAGTACTTTGGCCATCCGTCATTGCAGACTCGTTTGTTATTTCCATCAGTCATGGGCTTCTGCCCTTGCGGCTGCGGGAGGCCTTTTCCTTCCAACCATTTAACACTTGCCGTTGCAGAAGGTTGTGCCCTTTGCGCTTCCGCCATTGTGGCTGGCAAAAGCATCAACTTGTCCGACGCTTAAAGAGCTCCGACTGCCGATGTGTGTTAACTTTTTCGTCGCGTGTCCGAAGCTTGTTTTCTTCCGTCGTTGCGGCTGGGAAATCCTTTTCCCTTCCGATGTCAAGGTCCTCGATCTCCGATTATGCTTTCCCCACCCGCATCACTTGTCTCTAACCTTTTCGCTTCCGCTGTTGCGGCTCCCAAAGTGCTTAGGCCTCCGAAATGCAAAGCGATCTGATCTCCGATGTGCTTTGTGTGGCTGTATCCTTTTCTTCTTCCCCCTTTGCGGCTAGGAAATCCGTTTTTCTTCCAATGTTAATACCTTCCGACTGCCGATCGAGGGTTTTTCCGCCCGCGTTTCGCCTGACTTTGGTTTGTTTCCTTTGATTCATTCTGCTGTGGCTTTGCCTGTGAGTAAAGCATTCAAAGTTTGACAAAATGACAACATCTTGGCCAACACAGAGAAGAAGAAGAAAATCTCTCTGAAGAGTTTGAAGCTCAAGATTCTCTGATTTGTAAAAGTGTTGAGAGCTGAAGCTCTGTGAAAGGTGAAACATACTTGTAAATTTCTAAGTGTGTATTTACCACTGTAAGTTCTTTGTTGTCGTCAGAAGAAATATAAATCCATAGTTTATCGTTCAATGGAAGTTTTATTTAGCCGCACATCTGCAGAGAAGAAGAAGAAAATCTCTCTGAAGAGTTTGAAGCTCAAGCTTCTCTGATTTGTAAAGGTGTTAAAAGTGTTGAGAGCTGAAGCTCTGTGAAAGGTGAAACATACTTGTAAATTTCTAAGAGTTTATTTACCGCTGTAAGTTCTTTGTTATGTTGTTAGAAGAAATATAAATCCATAGTTTCTGGTTCAATGCAAGTTTTATTTAGCTGCACATCTTCTCTAGATTTACAAGAGTGAATGTTGTTTACATTTATTGTTCACTGAAAGACACAAAGAATTCATATTTATTTCATGGCTTAAAAGTTCTAGTTTTTATCCACATAAGGGTTCGACAAAAATCTTATTTAATGTTGGGTTATATAATATTGTTAATGAGTTGCAATAGTTGTGCCCCAGTTTATCCCATGTGTCTTTTCATATCAGTCTTTAGATTAGGAATTATAAAGTTGTTTTGTCCAAGTGAAAGTTGGTCCCACACAAGTTGGTGGTAGCCTAAATATCCTCTCGTAGTAAAAGTGGGAAGCCAAGTAATTCTATCAAGGTAAAAGCAACTACCTTGAAAAGTACTTCATAGTAACTTTGTCGCGGTAATTTTTTTCCACGTATTGGTCACAAGAATTTTTGTTAAAGTAAAAAGGGAAAAGAAAAAGGTTGTGCTAAGCCATAACTCAAGTTCAATGTAGCACCTGCCATAAAAGTGAATTCCACTTGTGGTTCAAATATGTCTTTTGCAAACTCCAATTTTTAGAGGAAAGAATTATGAGTATTGGTCTCTAACAATGAAGGCTTTGTTTAGAGGTCAACATGTTTGGGATATTGTTTAGAATGGTTATATAGAACTAGTTGTTCAAGCGACATTTAATCATCTCACATAAACTGAGAAAGATGCCCCAAGGGAAGAAAGAAAGAAAGATGAAAAGGATTTGTTCTACATACACCACGCCTTACATGAAAGCATAGTCCCAAGAGTAGAAGCATCAATTATCCCTAAGCAGGCATGGGACAGATTAGGGACTTCCTATCAAGGCTTGGACAAGGTAAAAACTTCCAAGTTGCAAATTCTCAGAAGAGATTTTGAATCTCTGTCAATGAAAGAAACAAAGTCAATAAACTCATTCTATACCAGAGTTGTTGGTTTGATAAATCAACTGAAATCTCATGGAGAAACCATAGAAGACCAAAGGGTGGTTGAAAAAATTCTCAGAAGTATTCCCCCAAGAATTGAATCCTTCGTTGTGACCTTGGAAGAAAGCAAAGATATGTCGGTGTTCACCATTAATGAGCTGCAAGCTTTACTCATCAATTGCGAACACATAATCAATAGAACAAAAACATCATTAGAGGGTGCATTTGTAGCACAATCATCCATAAGTCGTGGTAGAGCGAGGGGGAGAAACCATTCTAGAAGCAGAGGAAGAAACTTCTCAAGAGTAGGATGCAGCAGCAGTCCCGCGGATGTCACTGGTAGAGGATAGAATCTGAACCCAAGTTAGCCAAGTGGTCATAGGTTTGATAAATAAAAAATCCAATGTCATTATTGCAAGAAATTTGGTCATTATGCATATGAATGCAGGAAGAAGCAATATGACCAAGGAAGGGAAATCCAAAACCAGTCGACGAACACCAGCACTTCATCGAGTGCAATGTTGATGGCATGCACATCCCCAGTTGAATGCAATAGCATCCAAGAAATTCCACGTGACATGTTAGTTAGATTCAGGTTGCAACAATCATATGACTGGAATTTTTTTTTCTTTCCAATCTCGACAATTTAGTTCGAACTGATGTTACACTTGGAAATAATGTGCAAGTCATTGTTTTGGGAAATGGTACTGTTGGTATTCTAAAAAAATAGGGGGAGCATAAGTATATGACTGATGTTTATCATGTTGAAGGTATCAAACATAATTTGTTGAGTATTGGACAACTGATATAGAAAGGGTACACAGCCTACCTAGAGGACAATCACTATGTGATTAAAGACATATGTCCAACCAACCAGTTGATAATAAAAGTGCCAATGACAAGCAATCGCTTGTTTCCATTGAGGATAGTTCCAGACATGAAAGGAAAGAAAAATACAAGAGATGCATTCAAGGAAGAAATAAAAGAAGTCATGCACTGTGACAAGAAAGAAAAAGACAGCGCTGAAATACAAGCAATTTTTCAAATAGAAGTTCATGATGATTCCTGGCTATGGCATTTCAGATTTGGACATCTGTATTTTTAGTGGGCTGAAGCTACTACACACAAATAATATGGTGAAATGTTTTCCATTGATTAACAAACCAGACACATTTTGTGAAGGCTGCATTTTAGCAAGAATCATAGAGAGACTTTTCCAGTTGAAAATTCATACAGAGCACACACACCACTTGAGATCATGCACTCTGATATTTGTGGTCCAATGCAAACATCATCCATTGTTGGCTGCAATTATTTTCTTACTTTTATTAATGACTACTCAAGAAAAACATGGGTATATTTTTTGAAACATAAATCTGATGTATTTAGTTTTTTTCAGTAGTTCAAAGCACTCGTGGAGAATCAGATTGGACACCGCATCAAAATTGTAAGAATGGACAGAGGCGATGAATATGTTTCAAATGAATTTCTATTTTTTGTTTAAATCCATGACATATAGAAGCAATTCACTACATGGCACACACCTCAGCAAAACAGCATCATGGAGAGAAAGAACCGAACCATTATGGAGATGGCACACAACATGATGGAAGCCAAGCATTTTCCAAATGAATATTGGGTTGAAGCAGTCGCAACTGCTGTATACATTATGAACTAGTGTCCGATAAAGAGTGTGAAGAAAAATTTTTCTCAAGAAGCATGGACAAGTATGAATCATAGTGATTCTCATTTAAAAATTTTTGGTTGTGTCGCATATGCTCATGTGCCATATGACATGAGAAAGAAATTAGACAACAAGGGACCTAAATGTACTTTTGTTGGCTATTTTGAAGACAGAAAATCATACAAGTTGTATGACCCTGTCGCAAGGAAAGTGATCATCAGTCGCGACGTTCAATTCGTTGAGAATGAATCATGGGATGGAACCGTCGAGAAGAATATCAAGCACAATGACATGACGGAGGAAGTGGTTCAAAGCACTGTCGACTCCCATGACACCGTGAAATGGTTTGACATAAGGAACACTGACACAAGTCATAGCTCAAGCTACACCGATAAGCACACCAAGAGGACAACAGGCTCCATCAAGCAGTTCGACATCAACATATCGTGTGAAGGCAAGAAGTCTACATGAAATATATGACGCAGGTACACCAATTTTGTAACTTTTAGGGGCAAAATTTTGTGAGTTGTTTATTTTTTGGTATTTTTGAAAAAATAAATTCCCTATTTGGTCATTCTTAGTCTCTAATATCGCCTGTATTTACATAAAATATGTTTTTTTATCATAATATTCACCAAAATTTACACATTTTAGTGTTAATTGTATGTTTCACATTTAATATTCACCTACCTATCTATAAACATATTTTTTTTCAATCCAAAGCAATTGCCTAGAATACTATACATAAATATAATATTAGAATCTTTAAAAATACCTTGACACCAAATTCTTTCTCTCTCTTTGAGGACGTCGTCGAAGATGAAGTATGGGCACAAGCCATGGATGAAGAAATAGAATACATTGAAAAGAACCAGACATGGAAATTGGTAGATGTACCAAAAGATAACTATGTAATCAATGTTAAATAGATTTAAAAAACCAAGCAAGATTCTAATGGGAATGTGCAGAAGCATAAGGCAAGAATGGTATCAAGAGGATTCACATAGCATCTCGGCATAGATTTTAATGAAACTTTCACACCAGTCGCACGCATGGATACAATCAGAACTGTTTTTCCCATTGTTGCACAAAAGAAATGGCATGTTTATCAAATGGATGTTAAATCAACTTTTTTGAATGTATATCTGCATGAAGAAGTATATGTGGAACAACCACAAGGATATGAAGTTCCAGGACAAGAGCACAAAGTGTAGTGTCTAAAAAATGTGCTCTATGGTTTGAAGCAAGCTCTGAGAGCTTGGTACACTTTCATCGATTCCTATCTCACTGAAAATAGATTTCACAGAAGTGAAAGTGAACCGAAGTTGTACACCAAAGTGAATGAGTAAGGTAACATGTTAATTATATGCTTGTATGTAGATGATTTAATATTTAATGGTAATTCTGGCATAAAATCATCTAGAACAATCATGGAAAGTGAGTTTGAAATGCCTCATTTAAGGCTCATGATGTTTTTTCTCGGCATTGAAGTTCAGCAGTCTAAAAGTGATAGATTTATATCACAGTCCAAGTATGAAAGTATGTCACATACCCTCCCCTCTACATTAGCATATAAGGGAGGAAAGTGACTACAACTACACTCTGATATACCATAATTTCCAAGAACCTGGTGTCCATACACTTAATTGATATACAAAATAACCGAAAAATTATTATTTATTTCTCTTTAATAAATTCATGGTTCATGTAACATCTTCTGACACTCATTATTAGGCTCAAAACCCATTGCAATATTTTTTATACCATCAACAGATCCACTCTGTAACCAAAAAGGTAACTTTCGCACTGAACCTGACTTTTTTCCTTCTGCATTCCTCCCTTCCGTCATCCGTTACAGACTTCAGGAATCAGAAACTCCCTGAAATGACCACCTTATCTTTTGACTTTCTGCCTTCCGACTTTTTCCTTTCTGCATTCCACTGCTAACCTCGAAAGTCAGAAACTCCATGAAACGATCATCTTGTCTTTCAACTTTTCGCCTTCTAGCTTCTACCCTTCTGCCTTCCATTGCGGAGCTCAGAAATAGGAAAACCTGTGAAACGGTCATTTGTCTTTTGACTTCCGCCTTTCTGCCTTCTACTGTGAACCTCTAAAATCTGAAAACCAACTTTTTCCTTAAAATTTTCCCATTTTTTGCCTCTCGCCTTTCGCCTTCTACAATCGAATTCTGGGGTGCGAAAAACACACTTTTACCTTAGACTTTTTGGCTCTTTTTCTGCTTCTGACTTCTGCCTTCCATAGGTGGATTCCAGGGTGCGAAAAAACAACATTCTTTTTTGGTATTTTCTCTAATTTTCCTCCTTCCCACTCCCGACATCCAACTCCTGCAGGCATATCCCAGAGTGCAAAAAAACACGTCTTTCCCTAATATAGTCACATTTCTCATCATGTAACCAGGTTTCTATCTTTTGTGATCATAAGAAAATGCAATAAAAAATATAAGACATAAAAATACAAATGCAGGGACATTTTAATCAACGGTAACTCTACTTAATTCATTCATAAGCGTTCAACATAATCAATATATTCATAAGAAAATACATTGCATAAATAACACAATAAAGAATACTTATCTTGAAGATGAAGTTGTCTCACAACTAGATATGTCGCTCCAACTTTCCAACCAACCATAGCCTAGCGTGTTCATTAATATCTTAACACCACTACCACCCCCTATATGGGCATGATTTCCACAAGGAACTAGGGAACAAAAGACTCACGCATAGCCAGATCATGTCAAATAGATTCAAGCCAACCTACAGTTGCGTTTATCAGACTGTCCAGCCAAGCCAATACACAATTGGGTTGATGAGGCTACAGGAAACAAGCCAAAACACTACTGGGATTATCAGGATACTTATCCAAGCCAGCAAATAGTTTGTCTTATCATACTACACACAGACAATCCAACATTCACATTAAGGAGCAACCAAGCCAATAGATGGGTTTATCAAGCTACACATTCAAGCCATCTCACTGTTGGGTTTCATAGGCTACTCAACCAAGCCAACATTCACAGTTGGGTTTATCAGGTTGTCCAATCAATGATCACATATGGCCAAATGCACAAAAATACACAGCCAAGCCAACTACCATTTATTTTTATCAGGCTGCTCATCTAAGAGAATATCCAATTGGGTTTATCAAGCTGTCCATCCAATCCAATATACAATTGGGTTTATCAGGATGTCATCCAAGATAATCTCCTCTGGGTTTATCAAGATTCTAAGGTAGTGGAAAGGAAGAATGGATAAGTTAGTGGCTATTCAAGAGCTAGGAATAGCTCCATGCCTGGCATCCACAATACCTACACACCCAACACAAGGAGGCATCCCCTTCTCTGCTACATAGTCCCTCGGCCTATTCCTTCCCTTCGAGTGCTCTTCAGGATGTGCAGAGAAGATTCACCAGCCACTCTTATATTTTTGTGAGGTTCCTCTCTGCAATAGGTTTATCAATCTATTTCGGCGTCTCTTCCACTCCTAATTCTTGCATAATATTCAGACCTAAACCAGGGGGCACATCACAACAACCAGGCCCAAACTAGGGTATACATCACAACAGCTAGAAGGTAACTCAACAACATAGGGATCCACATTGTAACACATATGAGCAGGTTTGCATACCACTCCATTACATAGGAGAAACAAGGTTTTCATTTGTACACAGGAGAAACATTGTACAACAACCCACCCTGCATCTCAAGATAGTGAAACACACAGAATACTCGACAGAATGAATCCCACCACCAGATGGAACAATGAATGGACTCCCCCAAAATGTTCAACACAACCAGGGATGATGGAACATACACTCATCCCTATGATTTCTTGCTTGAGAAACAATAACGCGGCTTCCCAGACTACGGGCTGTAGGCAGGCTCAGTCATGAAACTAACTGCCATGCCTTTCTGTTCCCAAGGCATTAACTGCCTAAACCAACTTATGGAAGAATTGAATGATTGAGGATAGAGGAAAAAATGGTAGCTGAGGGTTTATGGGTTCCCCCATTGACATATGGTCTCACCCTATTGGCTTAGGAGCTTGAATAACTCCACTCCCTATTCCTTGTGAAATCATGCCCCCATCTCTTATGTTGCAATGCATAGCTAGTTGTGTTATTTTTATTAAATTGCATATTTAGATGATGACTTCAAAATGTAATGTGCCTTACTTAGCACTAAACCCATCGGCATCAACCTTGATCATCGATACAAAAAACACAAAATCAATGACAGGGCCTTGGCCTTGAGCTCTTTTCCATGATTCAAATACAATATATACACCATGTATAATTTTAATACCATGGGGTCAAAACTAGGGTGTTACATCCCCCTCCCCCCTCCCTTCATTAGCACTATCCTCAGCGCTTTAAAAAATTGAACAAAAATGGATGTGTTAATTGCATGGCATCCTCTAGCTCCCACATAGCCTCATATAGACCGTAGTGCTTCCACTACACCTTTATGTGTCTAATGGCTTGATTCCAAAGCACTGTGACTTTCTTGTCCAGGATGCGTAATGGCTCAGTTTGGAAATATCCCTCGGGTTCCACCTGAATCACATCCCAATTTATCACATGGGTAGGATCATGTACACATTTCTTAAGCAAAGAAACATGAAAAACATTATGATCTCTAGTGCTAGCATGCAATGCAAGTCTATATGTAACTGACCCTATTCTTTCAAGCACTTCAAAAGGCCCACAATATCTAGGTGAAATGTTGGCACAACTTCCAATATTCAAGGAACTCTTCCTTGGCCTCACTCTAAGGTAAACATGATCCCTAACACTGAACTCTCTATGCAATCCATGCTTGTGTGCATAGCTTTTTTGTCTATATTAGGATACTTTCAAGTTCTGCCTGATCTTTGCAACCTCCAGCTCCATTTCATTTAACAATTATGGACCAAGAACAATCATGTTCACTGGATTATCCCAACTCACTAGTGTCCTACACCTTCTTCCATACAGAGCTTCATATGGACTCATCCCTAATGATTCTTATTGTCCATTATTCTAGGAAAATTATACCAAGTGTAGATAATCCTCACACTTGGATGGCTTGTCCATCACATACATGTGAAGCATGTCTTCAAGCACCTGATTTACTCTCTTTGTTTTCCCATCATTCTGAGGATGGTAGGAAATACTGAATTTCATCTTTGTAGCCAAATATGCAAACAAAATTTTCCAAAAATTAGAAGTAAACTTGGTATCCATGTCAGAGATTATTGCCTTAGGAAATCCATGCAATCTAAAAATCTCCTTCATGAATATTTTTGCAATGGAATCATCCTTATACGTGGAATTGACCGTAATAAAATGTGATTCCTTTGTCTACTTTCCACCACAACCATGTTGGAATCATGTTGCTTCACAGCCATTGGAAATCCTGTGATAAAATCCATGGAATTAACTTCCCATTTCCATTCTGGAACCGGCAAAAGCTACAATAAACCTGATGGTTGTTGATGCTCAACCTTCACCTGCTGACATTTCATGCATTTAGCAATATACTCAGCAATTTCCTTTTTCATTCCTAGCCAAAAATACTACTTTCTGGCTGTAGAAATTGTTTTTTGATATCCTAGGTGACCAAAATATGGAGCTTGGTGGATTTCCTCCTTAATAATTCTCCTCAAGTCTACTACATTTGCAATACAAATTTTGTTCTTATAGGTAACAAGTTCATCTTCTTTCGATTTATATCCCTCATACTTCTTCTTATAGCTTTGCTACTGCAATTTGTCCTTTATCTCCACATACATTTCATCTTCAATAGTATGATTAATAACCCACTATCTCAAATCAAGTTGGCAAGTACTAAGATATTCCACATGCATTTCATGCACCTTCCTCTTGAGTGGATCAACAACCTTGTTTTCTTTTCATTTTATGTGCTTGATTTCAAAATCAAGCTCATTTTATGCTTCATCCATCTATATTTCCTAGCATTTAAAGTTGGTTGATCAAATAAGTATTTCAAACCACAGTGGTCTTTCCTTAGCTCAAATTTCCTTCCCATTAAGTAATGTCTCCACATATTGAGAGAATGTACTATGGATGGAAGTTCTAGATCATACGTAGGATAATTATTCTCATGCTCCTTCAAATTTTTGGGCTCATAGCATACCACATGATTGTCTTGCATAATAATTCCTCCAAGTCCTTAATTACATGCATCAATACACACCACAAAGGTTTTTTCTGGATCTTCAATTTTTAGAATTGGTGCACTTGTAAGAAGATTCTTCAATAGCTGGAAGCTCTCCTCACATATTGGTGTCCATTAAAACTTTATCCCCTTCTTTTGCAAAGAACTGATTGAATGTGCAACCTTGGAGAATCCTTCAATGAATTCATGTAGTATCGTGCAAGTCCCATAAAAGATATCACATTTGTCACATTTTTTGGGGTTGGCCAATTCATAATGGCCTCAATCTTCTTAGGGTCCATAGATATTCCTTCCTCTGAGATAATGTGACCAAAATAATGAATTTTATGTTTATAAAAGTCACATTTAGTCAACTTTGCATACAACTTATGCTCCCTTAGCAATTTCAATGTCATTCTTAGATGTTCTTCATGCTCTTATTCGTTCTTAGAACAGATAAGAATGTCATCAAGGTAGACAAGAACACAATTGTCTAGATACTTGCTAAAAACACTATTCATGAGACATATAAATGTAGTTGGTGCATTTCTGAGACCAAATGGTACCACTACAAACTCATAGTCTCCATACCTTGTTCTGAAGGTTGTCTTATGAATATCTTCATCTTTGATTCTTACCTAATTGTAACCAGATCTCACGTCAATCTTGGAAAATACATTTTCTTCTCTCATTTGATAAAAATGTCATCAATTCGAGGTAAAGGGTATTTATTCTACACAGTAACATTGTTCAATTGTCTGTAATTAATACACAACCTGAGTGTACCATATTTCTTTTCCACAAACAGAATTAGTGCTCCCCAAGAGGACACACTTTTCTTGATATACTTCTTTTCCAACAACTATTGCAGTTGCATCTTTATCTCTAGCAATTCTGGTGTGCTAATCCAATAGGGTTTCTTGGACATTGGTCCTTCTCCACGAACAAGGTCAATTGTAAAATCAATGTCTCTTTTTGGAGGAAGCCCTAGAGTTTCATCAAGAAATACATCCCTGAATTCTTGCAATACAAGCTAGTCCTCCAACCTAGGAGTGTCATTCTCTACTGCCTCCAAAACATGGGATGCATACAATATGCAACCTTTCCTACAAAACTTCTTCAGCTGCATTGTTGAAATATGCCTAATAGAAATCACTTTTGGAATGCTTCTTACAACCCTTGGCTTCCCTTCTTCATCTAGGAATTCAAATTTCTTGCTAGAACAATCAAGATTAACTCTATGTGCTTCTAACCAGTCCATTCCAATGAGAATATCACAGGAACCAAGTGTTAGAACATTCAAGCTTGCATAGGTAAATAATCTATGCATGACCAATGGACACTTCTCTACCACTTCACTAACCTTTCTCTTGGTTCTAGTGGCTAGTTAAACTAACCATGATTTGTTATGCTTTAACTTCTTAAAATCACAAATCTCAATAATTCTAGGAGTGATATAGATGTGAGTAGATCCAGGGTCAATCAAAACAAAAATAGATTGCTCAACAATCTTATCTTCAACTTCAACCACAGTTGATTGATGATCTTCTTGATGGTCCTCTAGCGCTACATAAATTCTAGGGATGACCCTAGCCACTTGACCCACCATTTCAACTCCTTGGATTTTTTGAGCTTTCCTTACATCACCACTCTCAAGCAGACAATTCCTGTGCATATGGGTTTCTCCGCATCTCTAGCATTGGAGTGGTTCTCTGATCTGTTTTGGATTTCTTGGCCTATCTTCCATCACTCTGGCTGGCTTATCCATAGCTTGTGATGGCTTCCATTGTTGATTTCCGGAAGTGAGAAAGTTTGAAACTTTTCTTCCTTTGGTCATACTTCTCATTCCTCTTGGCCTTCCATGCCTTATGGATATCAGGTTTTCTTTTGTTATGATCATCGCAATACTTGGCCTTTCTTATGGCCTCTTCTAGAATTATAGCTTCATCAAACTCAATCATGTCTTTGTAAGAATGATGTAGTCCACTTAGAAAATGATGGATTTTCACTTTATCATCCCTGATGTACATGACATACCTCAACAGCTCCAAGAATTTGTTTGCATATTCTTCCATGGTCAATCATCCCAATTTCAGCTCGTGGAACTCTTTAATCTTGTCATCATAGTACATGTTAGAGAGGTACTTCTGCTTGAAATACTTCTTGAACTACTTCCACACGATATTTTTTCACTGATATTCTTCACCTGCCTAAGGTTCTTCCACCATATAGATGCTCTTCTATTGAAATTGAAAATGGCTACTCTTGCTTTCATATTTCCAGAGTAGTCTTGCACTTGGAATACTTTCTCATCCCAAGAATCCAAGCTTCAGCTTCTTGACTTGTCTTCACCTCACCATTAAAGGTAGGTGGCCTTTCCTTCTTAAAATAATCACATGAATTGTTCCTGTATCACCTCTTCCTCTTATTCCTGTGAGATGATGAACTTGAACCCCCAGTGGATCCTTTCGAGTCATATTATCCACTTGAAGACCTCTCTCTTCTTCTAGAACTACTCCTACTTCCTTCTGGATTTACTACGCGATGCCTAGAGTTCATCTACCTTTAGATGTCTGCCAAAATTTATAGGATGGATACATTCAATTGATTATGCTCTTCCTGAGATTTAATCATTCTTTCATTATCTTCTCTGTAACTTTGCATCTTTGCCCTTACGCTTCTCATGGTGGTTGCAATATCTGGGGGACTCTCCTGATATCTCGTTTCATTGGACTATGTTTAAGAATTTCTAACTCGAATGTTTTCCCCCATAGCATATGCCTCGTGCTCATAGGGATCTTATGCATCATTCATGCTGTAGGTTCTCACGGTCGAGCCAAAACCAACTTTCCCAAATGCACTATGACTTTGAAAAATGTGTTAATAAACACACTGTTAGACAATCTCATAATTCAAAAACCACTTACCATGGAACCAATAGCTTTGAAAACTATTTGCTTGGCTCATCTAGGCCAAATGTTGTAACCATTAGATTTGGTACCACAGTGCCACGTACCCTCCCCTCTGCATTAACATATAAGGGAGGAACGTGACTACAACTGTGCTCTGATATACCACAATGTCCATGAACTTGGTGCCCATACACCTGACTGATATGTGGAATAACTTAAAACTTATTATTTATTTCTCTTTAGCATAGTCATGCATTAGGGGAATTTTGAGGTAAAAAATGGGCCTCAAAACAAAAAATGTACTATTAAAATCCACTTTAAAACAACCAATCACATTCTAGAGGATGACATCATCTATAATAGTTGAGGTGGCATTGGTTGAGTTAAGGATGCTTATTTGTTAAATTGTAAACGGTGAATGAAAACCTATAGTTAACTATATGAATGTTGTAAGTAAAGTACTCATTATGAAAATAGTACTCGTAGATTATTTTTGAATACAATGTAAATGTACTAAAGTACTCTTAAAGTACCTAGAAAGAAAAGTACGTCTATATATTTTAATATAAAATAAATTACAAATACCAAAAAAATAAATGTTTTATTCAAAACCAATGTTATGTAATTACTTTTTCTATATTTTAATATAAAATAAATCATAATTTCAAAAAAAATAAATGCTCTATTCAAAACTAAAATTATCTAATTACCTTTTCAATCTATAAAATATATATGTCAAAACTTTATTTAAAATCAAAATCACTTTAACATTTTATAATAAAAATAAAAATAATTTGTGGTTAATTTTTGTTTTGTTTTTAAATTTTTAATATATCTAATAATCTATTATAATTATTATTTAAATATAAAAAATATATTTATTTATTTTATTAAAATAAAATATTTTTAATAATAAATTACTATAGGTATTCTCATTTGCTTGAATATTAATATTAATACTACATTTTTTTTAAAAATTTAGATCATATTCAAGATTCATATTTTATTATCATTTTTTTACCTTTGAAACACCTTAGTCTATATCAACATAAATGAGACATGCATATACAAATTATAAAACCAAACACATACTTGAAACTTTAATGTAACAATTTGAATGAACTATTATATCATAATAAGATATTATATTATAATATGTTTATTACATATAATCTAATTTGCTTAATATTGACACCATTTTTTTGTGCTAATAATTTATGAAAAATATTAATAAAGATTTTACATGTATTTTTGAAAGTGTATTAAAAAATTAAAAAAATGATTTTTAATATAGTTTTATATTTATATTTTACAATGGATTTTTATTTTTAATAAATATAAGTTGATACATGGTTTTATAAACATATTTTGAATATTGAAAAAGTAACTTATATTTCAAAATTCAAAATTAATATATTTTATTTTATTAGTACATTACTTTATAAGTACATTCATCAAATATAAGTATTTTATGTACTCAAAAAGACTTCACTTTTAGTCCTATCAAAGATGGTTTTTTTATTGATTTTATTTTAGATATATTTTCAATTTAACTTAACCATTGTTATATTGGTTATGGTGTAAGAGATGAGTTGTAAATATACCTCCCCCACAAAATTCCTAACTCATAATATTTTATTATATCTCTTACGAGGCCCATTTTAGACCTCAAAATTCTCCTAAGGGGGTCATGTAACATCTTCTATTACTCACTCTTAGGCTCAAAACTCATTGTAACAGTCCTTCCACCATCAACAGATCCACTATGTAACCAGAAAGTTCATTTCTGCACTAAACCTGACTTTCCTCCTTCCGCATTCCGCCCTTCCTCCTTCCGTTGCGAACTTCAAGAATCAGAAACTCCCCAAAACAACCACCTTATATTTTTACTTTTCTCCTTCTGACTTCCGCCTTTCCTCCTTCTGTTGCGGACCTCGAAAATCAGAACACCCACGAAATGGTCAGTTATCTTTCAAATTTCCTCCTTCTAACTTCCTATTTTCTGCCTTCCGTCGTGGACCTCAAAAATTGGAAAATGAACCTTTTCCCTTAACCTTTTTCCCATTTTCCGCCTTCTGCAGGCGGATTCTGGGGTGTGGAAAAAACACTTTTACCTTAGATTATCCAGATCTTTTTCTGCTTACGACTTTTGCCTTCCGTAGGTGGTTTCCGAGGTGCGGAAAAGCAACATTTTTCCTTTTTCTTTTCTCTAATTTTCCTCTTTCCGAATCTTTAATTTTCATTTTCCTTTCCCAAGATAGTGGCACCCTCCTCTACTATTGTGTTCCTCCCACGGTCCCTCTCCCCCCGAGGAGGAGCAGGAACCATCTTAATTTGTCTTTCTGAGATGCCTCCAACCTGCAAGTACACCGTGGTTCCTTCCTCCTTGGAAGCCAAACCCCCAACCTCCCTTCAAGTTGCAAAGCATTCGTTACTCTGTCATGTAACAATTCATTAAGCTCAAACAAATGGTTTCTATCAGAAATAAAAGACATCATTTTAGCAGTATACACTTAATCAAGGATGAGATTTGATTTCTTAGCCTCCTTGGTTCATCTAGTTGATGGTAAAATTTCCATGTCATGGGTTGCGTGTTTCCATATCTCTATTATGGTGGACGGTCGAGGATGGGGAATTCCTTCCTCCTAGTACACTTTCCATTACTGCCACTAAGCTTCAAATTGAAGGCTGGAATGAATGCTCTTCAGTATCTATTTTACATGTTGCTTCAGTAGCATATCCAGCATAAGAAGTTGATGCATTTGGTTAATAAGTTGGTTCTTCTGGTTAAGCAGTTCCAGAAGCAACACCAGAATAAATGCTCTTTACTACTTATTCTATTTTTTAATGAAAGGTACAACAATTTTTTCCATGCAAAAGAAACTTAATTTTGTATGGGGCCCTTTAATAATGAAATTGATCATTATTTTGCAACTTTGCAATTGAAGGGCTATTCCGAATTTTGCATATCAAATTTTTAGATGGACCAGATGGTCCAGTATATAGAATCTCAATAGTCTACCACACATTCCATTAGCATTATCTATCAAAATTTAAATCACAATAAAACTTTAAATAATTTAAAATAATAAGTTTGAATGCAAAGGCAACAACAAACTTAGAATCCCAAGCCATTCTATCACACATTTCATTAGCATTATTAATCAAAACTTAAATCACAATGAAACATTACTCAAATACAATGAACTTAGATCAATTCATACCTCGATAAAACTAGCAACCACCATATTTCTAAGATTAATATGTTCGAAATACGCCGGGGGGTATACGTTCTTGTAACTAAAAGTTAACCTAATATAATAACCACTTAATTTATGGTTATTAAGCTCATAGTTGTATCATCATTGGAATTTAGCTAATAGTTGTTTCTAAGAGTCAATTTAAAAGTAAAAGTTAATATAAAGTTATTAATGACCCCCAACTGCCACATGGTAACGACCCCCAACTGCCACATGGAGTTCCACTGTCACATGAGTTGCACATTACCTAGTTGATTGTTCTCCACCCATTCTTTCACTGCAATGAAGGTTGACTTCTGAGGCTAAGAGATGAACTCCTTAGGATAAGAGATGGAGTTCATCTAAATTTAATTTAATAGTTGTATTACTATTGAAACAATCTAGTAGTTATCTAATAGTTATTGAATATAATAGCCATTAGAGTTGAAGTTACAACTATTAGTTGATCTAATATTTATTCAATATAACCGAAGCTAAACCAATAATTGTAGAATCATTGGAGTTAAGCTAATAGTTGTATCTAATAGTTACCAATTGCAATTCAAGTAAAAGTTAGTTGTATCATTAGTGGATTTTTAAGCTAATAGTTGTATTTAATAACTGAATAGTTGTATCTAATAATCAAATAATTGAAGCTGAAGTTTAATTTTTCCAACTATCACGAAGTGTACTTATCAAATGCTAACTAAGCTATTTTTTATTTTTTTTAAATTGTTGATAATCAATTTGGACGACACCCATAGAATCAGTCTCCACAGTACACTTGTCTCATTCTCATTCGTAGATGAAAAAACATAGATGGTAGTCCATTCCAAAATTCTAAGATATATAAGCCTATGAGCATAATTAGCTAGATACCAAACTACGAGATGCATGCGTTTATTAGGAGTTTGGAGGAGTTTATTAGGAGTTAGAATGATTTTATTAGGAGTTCTACTTTTACATGAGGGCACATTAGCTAGACTCCTAGATGCCAAATATAGTTGGATTAAGCTTTAAGTGATTATAATTGAAGTTAAGGTAATAGTTGTAGAATCATTGGAGTTAAGCTAATAGTTGCATCTAATAGTGAAGCTAATAGTTATCAAATGTAACTTTGATTAGAGTTGGAGTTAAGCTAATAGTTGTATCTAATAATGGATGGAGTTAAGCTCGTAGTCGTATCAAATAATCCAATAGTGGAAGATTAATTTTAATTTTTATAACTATCACTAAATGTACTTATCACATGTTAATTAAGCTAATTTTTTTAGTTTTTTTGTATTGTTTTAATCATTTAGTGGTATGAATAGGAGGTTAGGGTTAATAGTAATTCTGACTAGAGTAATTAAGTTAATAGTTGTAAAATAGTTGGAGTTGAGCTAATAGTTAATTTAAAAGTTAATATATAGAAGATTGCAATTCAACTAAAAGTCTTGATTAGAGTTAAAGTTGTATCATTATTGGAGTTAAGCTAATAGTTGTATCTAATAATCTAATAGTTGTATCATCGTGATTGGAGTTTTAATTACTTTTTTTTTCTAAGTAAGAAAGAGAATCTATTATAGTACAAAAAATTACAACGAGAGGTCGATGGAGCTTGACCTTCAGCCCAAAAAAATACCCGAATTAGAATTGTCTGTCTTTGCTTACAAAACCTTGACAAAGATCAGGCCTAGAGGAGCCTGATTCTTCTCACAACCCAAAAACTGGTGTCTTACATCTCTGTATCCCGAAAACAGAAAAGAACCTTTACGGCCTAGTAAAAAAAAAGAACCATTATGGCCCGAAAACAAAAAGAACCATTATGGCCCGCAGAGTTTTTACATAGACATACTGATAAAACCTTTGACTAAAAATATACCAAAGCAGGGGGAAATTCCGCATTCCAAATAGAGAGAAACGCCACACAGAGTAACATAGAGGCCTGGCTAACTTCCAAGTCAAGAGCCCTCTAGATTCCAGCCTCGCTAGGAAGATTAGGAGGATGCTCCTCCGAGGGAGGTTGCATGGCGAAGGCTAGAGAGTTGGCCGGAGTCTGCCCCAGGTTCGATGGTCCGGCATCAGGATTGGCCAGCATATTTTGAACGATTTGCTCCAGAAGTTGGAACTCCAACGCACTTTCCTATTAACCTCTATGTATGGTATCCATGGCCTCGTGGATGCCTTGAGCCGTTTGGATTTTGTCTTGGATGTCACGGGCTAACATAATACGTGCTGACCAAAATGGATTAGGGATCAGTGGGAAGCCCATAAGCATTTTGAACTCCTGAAGGAGATCAATCTCCATTATTGCAATAAACACCTCAACCATCGTGGGCGTTTCAGACATGTACTGGTCTCCCCAGTTAAAGGAAGCATCATTTGAAATACCCCTATCTTGGGGCATTGATTCCTCCTCTGCACTAGTAAAAGCTTTGCTAGGGCTACCCCCTCGATTTGGGCCTCGCACTCTTGACCGTGCTCTCCGTAACCTTCGCTCGGTGCAGTCTCTCAGGCAGATAGAAGATAGAAACAAAAGGGAGTAAAGGAACTTGGAAATGAACAAGGCCTCCAATTGACGAACATAAATAGGGATTTCCGCTACCGATGAAATCCTCCTGCAGCCACTATCCTTTTCTCTCCCTGATCCTGCCATAATTCCCTGTCGCTCTTCATGCTCAAGCCGATATCTCATCTTTTGCGAGCGATTCATGACCTTAAGTTTTATAGCATGTCAGATTATACGGTCCTCTGTCATTGATATCCCTCTATCATAATCTATGGCAGGTCCAGTACCTGCATTACTAACCTCCCTCATTCCCATGGATCTGGCTTTAAGACTGCCCTCACAATGCATATAAAACCGCTCTCTTCTTCCATAGTGGGGACTGTCATGCTTGGGTTCCACTTGCTCCATACCCGGGCCGTGTGTAGGGAGAAGATAATCGAGAAATAACTATGAGTTAAGACAGACAATATCATGGGCTGAGACAGGCCTTACTGTACCATAGCTAGAGATTGGAAACTCCCTTGTCCTACCGCGATTATCGATTAGACTATGGTAGGCCCTCTTGTGATGACGACACGTCATCTTCGTGCCTCCCCTCAGATTGGAGCCATCTGTCATTCGCTTACGAAAAGTGGAGCGCATTGCCTTGCATCATCATCTTCCAGCTTGAAGTAGCTGCTCTAGATTTGCTGGGTTTTCCCGTCATCCTCCTTAGTCTCTGCATGGAAATAAAACTCACTCTCCACTCCAGCGTTAGCCATGGCATCCGCCACCCTGTTCCCTTCCTGCTTGGTGTGCGTTAGCAGGAAAGCTTCCTCTCCTATGAGGATCTGCCATAGGGAATTTAACCTGCTCTCCCATCTCCAATTTTTGGAAACTTGGGATGTGAGGGGCCCTGCTTGGAGTCTATGTGCTTTGTTAATTATAATCTGGGAGTCACCTTCCACCACCAGAGGAATTTTTCCCATTTGCTTTTCCCAGATTAGGCCATTTATTAAACCTTCTAGCTCGACCATGTTGTTTGTGTTTCAAACTATAAAACCCTAGAACATACTGAGGATACTTCCCCTCTAGTTTTTGATAACACCTCCATTTTCGGCTGGACCTAGATTTCCTTTAGTTGCACCATATACACTGAGTTTGAAGGTTCCTACTAGAGGGGGAATCCAGAGCAGCGGGATGGAGACTTGCATCAGCCGCGAACGAGCAGTCGAGTTTTCTGGAGGTATTTCTTCTAACCCAAAAGCCTGCAAAATACTAGATTCATTTCTTTCCGCTGCAAATTCTTCCTGCGACCAAGATTGCAATGTTATAGTTTCTTTCATATGGGTTTTAATGGAGTTCCATATTTCTTCGAGTTTCCTTACTTTGTTCTCGAATGTTTGTTTATTTCTGGTCTTCCAGACTTCCCAAATTGTAAAGCGAGGGAAAATTTCCCACAATCGATTCACTATTTTGTTTTTGAAACTATTGACTGGCCATTCAAGGATTGTATATCTGGTCCTCACCTATGTTTATGATCTCTTCTGAAGATTGTCACCCCCTTCTCCCATAAGGAGTTAGCAATCCTACATTCATCCAACAGGTGATTAATAGACTCATCCTTCTCTTCGCACATGTAGAAGTGGGATGGCCCATGAAAACCTCTCACCTGTAGGTTATCCCAAGTTAGGATATGATGATTTATGATGAGCCAGCAAAAAACAGATATTTTCGGCCACCACCCTCCCTTCCATATTTTATTCCATTTGGCTTCTGGGGCAATGTTTAGGGTGTCCGTTAACAAGCCTAGGGATTCTTTTGGATTGAAGTTGCCTGAGGTTGAATACCCCCATCTAAGCTTGTCAGGGTCCTCACTCTTGGAGAGCTCCACTGAGAAATTTTCGATGTCTTCCCCTGGTGCTTTGTCTTTCCACCATCACCTTCCCCTCCATCTTCTGACCCTCTGGTCCGCATTGTTGTTATCCCAGAACTCCACCACCTGAACCATGGAGTTGTTTTGGAGGAAGGAGCGTAAGAGAGGAGTTTCTTCCCCACACAAAATAACAGGTTCCTGGTTCAGAGCTTCACTTGAAAATCTTGCATTTTGGTCGTTCCGAACTTCCCATAAGTTTTGTTTTTGAACCATACCTCTGTTTTCATGGGTGGTCTTCCATATATTGGAGCCTGGGAGATCTTCAATGAACCTTACTAGAAAATGTTGTGGCCAGTGTGGTGCATATTTCAAATGCCATTGTTTGTCCCCGGGCTCATTGTTGTAGTTCACCCATCTCCACCATATTTTTGCACTCATAACTTTGTTATTATCCAAAGGGTCTCTGAGGCCCAAACCCCCCCATGGCCTTCGGGGTGCATATGGTTTGCCAATCCACCAGAGGCCATTTTTTATTGTCTTTCGTCCCCCCCTAGAGGAAATTCCTCTGGATGTTCCTGATTTGTTTGATGATAGATTTCGGGGAAGCCAGAACTAAGAAAAGATACATGGGCATAGCTTGCAATACCGATTTCACTAGGATAAGTCTACTTGGAAAATTAAGAGCTCTAAAGGTCCATAGACTGAGATTTTTGTTAATATTTTCCAAAAATTCTTTCCAAGAGACGTGTTTGATAGTTGACTTTGCCATTGGAGCTCCTAGATACTTCGAGGGAAAACTTCCTTCTGGAAATTCCAGGATCCTTAGGATGTTTCTCTTGGTAATATTGGGGGTGTTGAAGAAATAGGTTTGAGATTTCTCCTTGTTGATTTTGAGGCCACTAGCTTCAATAAATGTATTCCAGTAGTGTTTAATTCCCCTGGCTTCATGCACTGAGGATGGGCCCATCAGCATATTGTCATACACGAACTGTTGGTGGGTTTGGGGATCCATTCCTTCCATTAGGGACAAACCATGGATTTTATTCTCAGCTCTCCTGTTCTTGATTAGTCTTCCAAGCCCTTCAGCTGCAATAATGAAGAGGAAAGGAGAAAGGGGATATCCCTATCTTATTCCTCTGGTTGCATTGAAGGGGCTCAAGGGAGAACCATTAACCAAAATAGAGAAAAAAACAGAGGAGACCATATTCATGATCCAGTTAGTCCAATCTTCCGCAAATCCAAACGCTTTTAAAATGCCACTAAAAAATTGCCAGTTCAATTTATCATAGGCTTTAGAGATATCAAGTTTCAGAAGCATACCTGGAGTCTTTGTTGCTTTGAGGGAGTGGATGGTTTCATGGACTAAAATTATGCCATCCAAGATTTGTCTACCTTCCATGAACCCGGATTTCTCCAGAGAAATGATAAGAGGTAGGATGGGTTTTAAAAGATTGGCTATTACCTTAGTGATGATTTTACAGATAACATTGCACAGGGCAGATGGTCTTAGTTTGCCAGGGTCTTCGGTTCCACTTTCTTTTGGAATGAGAGCCAGGAAGGTCGAGTTAAGAGCTCTGAGAATGCTTCCTGATTTTCGAGAATCCTCCACCAGGGCCACTATTTCTTCTTTTAGCCAGTCCCATCCGGCATGGAAAAAATTAGTGGTGAAGCCATCTGGGCCCGACGCTTTATCTTTGGCCATTTGATTCACCACAGTTTCTACCTTATCCATCTCGATACCTTTTCCGAGTATTTGGTTGTGGTCCTCTGCGATGAGTTTGGGGATGTAACTGAACATTTCTCTTTGAGCTTCCTCTCTGTCTCTATCTGGTTCCTATAGGATATTGGCATAGTAAGAGTTTAGGGTGTTCTCCAGATCCTCTTGGGATTTGGCTATGCTTATGTCCTCCTTCTTCAGTCTATCCATCCTATTACCCTATGTGTGTTGGATGGTGGCTTTATGGAAGAAACTCATGTTACGTTCCCCTTCTTGGAGCCATTTGATACAAGACTTTTGGCTCCAGTAGACTTCCTCTTATCTCTCTCTTTGATTGAATTCCTGCAAGAAGGTCTTCTCCTGAAGCCTCAGTTCCTCAGTGTATCCACTGATCATTACTTGAGATTGAAGATGTTGGATCTTGATCTCTAAAACCTGTATTTCTTGAAATATGTTTCCAAAGGATTCCTTGTTCCATTTTTTGATGCATTCTTTGAGGTGTTTAAGCTTTTTGTTGGAATTGATACATGTGGGTGCCCCTAATGGGGGGGCAGTTCTCCCACCAATCTTTGAGTTTCTCCTGAAAGTCTAGTTGGAGGAGCCAAAAATTTTCAAATCGAAAAGGTCTTTGGGGGTTGACTCCGACATTGTCCCATTCCAAAGTGATGGGCCAATGGTCTGATCCTACCGCTAGAAGGATGAACGGTTTGAGGTTGCCCCTAGCCATCATGATCGATTCTAATAGCAGGAATTTGTCAAGTCTACAAGCAATTCCTCTATCTCCTGATTGTTTATTGTTCCATGTGAAGATACCATTGGAAGTTCTGACATCAATCAGGTCCATATCAGAGATGGTGTTATTGAAGAGAGTGCTTACAGTGTTTAAGCTCTGAATATCACCTTTTTTTTCATCAATGTTTCTTATCAGGTTAAATTCACCTCCAATATTCCAGGCTATGTTCTGAACTAAAGTTTTGAGGTCCGTGAGAGATTCAATGAATGCCTACTTCTGAACCGCCTTCGGGGGGACATAGACATTGGAGATGAATCCTCTGATTTTGGTGTTGAGAATGTGGAAATCAGCCAAGATAGTACAGTTGGTGGCAAGAAAGCCTAATAATGTCACCACGCGGTGATTCTAGAGAATTCCTAGAGCCCCTGCTGCACCTCTGGCATCAATGGCAATCGATTCGCAACCCTTCCATACTTTTTGGGCTGTATTCACTAATTTTCCCCCCGAGCATTTAGTTTCTTGTAGGAAGATTATCCCTGATTTTTCCTTTTCGATTCTTCTTTCCAGGAGGCGCTTCTTTCACACACTGTTACAACCTATGATATTCCAGGTTGTAATCTGCATTAAGAACGAATTAATTGGAGGGGGAAAGGGCTGCATCTATGGTTGGATACTGCCTTGAAGCCACCAGTTGTTCTCCTATCGCTTTGATTCTCTAGACATTGCTCGGTTTGCCTCTTTTATCTTTCTTTGAGTTTTTCCCTTTCATGTTTGTGACTTTGAGAGATTCAATCATGACTCCTAGGGTATTCGCGTTCTTGGCCTCGATAATTACTTTCTCTAGAAGAGACACTTGTTGCGGGGGTATTTTTACTGGATATTGATCATAGCAGGCAACTTCCATTAGATCCATATCTAGGTCCCCTATTTCCATGTCCTCAGATATAACTTCCTCAGATCCTGAGACTATCTGGGGTTCCTCAGGTTGATTCAATGGAAATCCCTCTAGGGTAGTGTTCTCGGAGCCATGATAATATGTTGGGACTTGATTCTTATCAGCTCCTTGTATTTCCTTATCCTCTTCCCCCTGTTGTTTACTTAGAGTTTTATTCTCCATGGCTTATGTTTGTGCCTTGATTTTTTTTATTGGCTGGTCTTCCTGAAGGGTCTCGAACCAGTTCTAAGTCTGCACCCTTTTGTGAACTTTCGGACTCGAGATCTTTTTGGTCTGCCTCTTTTTGTTTTGAATCTTGGTGAATCCTTCCACATCCTAAAGTTTTTGATCCTGCTTCCCTCCTGGTCTCTTGTTTTGGGGGCAGTCTCTGAACAAATTCCCATGTTCATGGCATCTCCTACATCTGAATGAGATCTGTTTGTAGTCTATGGCTTGAAACTATTCCTCATCTTCACATGTTAACTCTATACCATCTGGTAGGTCTCTTGAAATGTCCAGGTAGATGCAGATCCTCGCAAACAAGATGTATTTCCTTTGTCTAGTTTGTTCAGATATTTTGATAAAGGTCTCCAGAGAGTTCCCTATATATATTAAGATTTCTTCCTTCTAGTATTCCGAAGGAAGGGAATACATTCTGATCCATACTGGTGCAATTGTCAGATTTTCTTCATTTGGATCGAATCTCTCTTTCCAGGGTCTCAAGAATAGACCAGCCGAGTTGAAGAAGTAGGGACCATTCTCAAATATTTTAGTTCTATCCTCTTCATTGAAGAATATAATCGTGAAGAAGCCTTTAGCTCCCAGCTAGAGATCGTAGTGACCTTGGGGTTTCCATGTTGATTTTATCCATCCTACCAACGTCTTTTCTCTGGGCCAGATTCCCACGAATTTTCCTATGAGGGCCCTTTCCTTCATATATTGAATTTCCTCCATGACTCTGTCTAATTTGATCTGAAGTCGTGGAATCGTTTTGGATTTCGGGACGCATTGTCTTGTCCTTCTTGTCCCTTGGCTAGTTGCTTCCTCTTTTCTTGTTCCACTGCACCCTTCCCCATCCTTGGCAGTTGTTTGGGCATTGCATACTGCTTTTCCTTTGTTCTTTTCTGATCCCAATGTGGTTGTGTCTACCTCCATAGCTTCAGGCCTTCCTCGGTCCCTCTCCCCCCGAGGAGGATCGGGAACCATCTCGAGAATTGTTGTTGCGCCTCCACCGACCTTCTTAGCCACCAAGAAACCTTCTACCATTCACTATACACTTGCAGAGCTCAGTCACCGCCCTTTCTCTATGTTCATTGGAGTTTTAATTACTAGGTTAAAGTTGAAGTTTTATTTTTCCAACTATATGTGACTGTACCAATCACATGTTAACTAAGTTAAAAGTCTAAGATATATAAGTCTATATAGATAATTATGTATTTTATTAATACCTACATTTAATTTTGTGTTCATATTGCACATATCAGTTGTTTTTTCACATGAAAAACAATTCATATATAAATTATTGCAGTTCAACTAAAAGTCTTGATTAGAGTTAAAGTTGTATCATTATTGGAGTTAAGCTAATAGTTGTATCTAATAATCTAATAGTTGCATCATCGTGATTGGAGTTTTAATTACTAGGTTAAGGTTGAAGTTTTATTTTTCCAACTATATGTGAGTGTACTTATCACATGTTAAGTAAGTTAAAAGTCTAAGATATATATGTCTATATAGATAATTATATATTTTATTAATACCTACATTTAATTTTTTGTTCATATTGTACATATCAGTTGCTTTTTCACATGAAAAACAATTCATATATAAATTATTTATTTATTTCAAAAATATAAAGTTTACCAAACTCATTGTTAGAAATTAAAATTTCTTTTAATATGTTATTTATATTTAAAATGTTTTTGAAATCTCTTTTATATTCTTATTTGTATTTTCAAAATAAAAAACCCTGAGTTATATTAAAACTATTCAATTCATTGAAAATTTTCATTTACTATTTTTCCCTGCTTACAAAATTGTATTACTCCCCTATTATATGTAATAAATAATAAGAAAATAAATAAATAAATAAATAATAGATTTCATTCACCCAAAGTACGAAAAAGAAATATAAAGCATATATATGATAACCACCATATAATACAAATATAATACAATTAAGTGCACCCTGTATATATGTATATGAATTAAAACTGTATTTTCACAAAACCATTCTAGGATTTAGAAATCATTCTAAAATTTCATTCCATAAAAACCTCTGTAATCAAATAAGTTGATGTATGGGCATGTAAGATATTAACCGGCTTGTTACTCATATTATATTTCGCTAGTCTTCTTTTTTTTCAATTCTAAAATCTCATCGTTTTGTATTGGAATATGAGGCAAACGATTGTTGTTTAGTCATTACTGACAGTAGGTTAGGTGAACAAGGACTTAACATTTGCCCAGAGATTAAGGCATTAAGGTAGAAGGTTTCATTAACTGTGTATTGGAATATGAGGCAAACGATTGTTGTTTAGTCATTACTGACAGTAGGTTAGGCGAACAAGGACTTAACAAAATGCCCAGAGATTAACGCACTAAGGTAGAAGGTTTCATTAGATTATCATATCGGCGATTTTCTTACTTGACAAAAGTAGTTATTATCACCGCTCAGTTACCAAGCACCAACCTGGAAAAAAAGTGCAAAGAATCAAAAGTAACAGTTGAGTGGGAGTTTCGTTGGTTAGAAAGCCTCAATTAATGGGCATGTGTTACAAGTGATCCAGATACTCACTATGGAATCGGGTTGATGTCTTGAGTACACTAAGAGCAGCGTAGAAATCACAACAAGGGTTAGGTTCCAATGGGAGCCCAAAATAAGAGTTGATCGATTAAGAGGAGTGGATCCCTTTCAAATCCAGGTTACTATACTGAAGGTGTGTTGTGTTAATCATCCTAAGGATTAATGTATTGAAACAACTCTACAAAAACAGTCAGAGCAGGTTTCAAATTTAAGCCTTTAGAGGCCTTCAAAGGACATTTTAAACTTCATAGAAGGCCACAAGGAATTTTACCATGTAAAAAAAATTTCATTTCCAGCACTTCAACAATGAAATTGAGTACGCCTCCGTAAATTTGCAACAGAAGGGCAGCTACAGAATTTGCCTATCCAAAGATTCAGTGGACTATTGGAGAGTTGGGACTCAGAGTCTTCCCAAGTGCCCTTGAATAGTAGGATCATGGATGAGGATCTCAGTCCCAATCGACACAAACCACAGTGGGCGATTAGGTCGTTTAGTGCCAAGTTCAAGTCGGTGAGTCAGGATTGTGACTCATGATTCGATGTTCACTTTCAAAGCATTTAATGGCACTAGCTTGCATTATTGATTCACTAACTTCATTAAATCTTGGTATGAGATGATGCCACCTGCGAACTCTATTTTCCATATGTCATCTCATTGTTAACCAAGTCACATGATCACACAACTTACAAGTCACTTAAGTATTTGAATATATTATGTGAAATTAAATACTCATATGAGTCATATCTATGGATGGTGAATTGATTTGATAAACCTCCACTGTCAAGGATCCATAAGGAAAAACTAATGGTGTTGTTTCTTGGGTTACAACTTACAAGTTGCAATTTACAATGCATTGAGGAATCTTTGCTAGATTTGAACCTAACCTTGTCTAATGCAAGGTATGTAAGTTTCTAGACCACGGTTTCACCGAGTGCTAGACATTTCAATTATGACCACCACAAGACTGGGATGACAGATCTTTGGTAGTAGGCTAGCAGCACACCACCCTTTGTTTGTGCTCATGAATCATATCCTATACTAGTTAGTCCAAGATTCTAGGATTTATTCCAATTTCCATTAATTTACTGGGGTTATAATCATTTGAATAAGCACTCCGAGTCTCCTACGGTCCACCTAGGCCGCTTAGTCTACCTATCTCATCGGAGGAAGGGGGTTAGGAAGGAGAGACAAAGGAAACTGGAATGGAGGGCCAGATAGAGAGAATGGTTGTACAATATTCATATAGTTTTATCTAAAAGAAACTAAAGAATTTGTCATATACGTAACTGAATATTATCATTACTTATTTTCTGGGATGCTTACAGAGTAACTCTTGCGCCCGAGCTGTTTATGAGGGTTTCTTGTGTCTATAATGGCTGCAATTTAGAGAGGCTCGTTCCCATCACTATAGCACCAGTGGGTTTCTCCTGTAAATATCGCTATTATGTCTCCCCTCGTCACTCACCTCACCTTTTGACTTGAGTCCTCTTCTTCTTCTTCATATTCCTCCCATGGGCTCTCTCATCTACGCCCTGAACGCCCTCATAATGAAGAATGATCTCTGAAAGTCTTTGGAAACCTTTGTAAAAAAATACCTAGTTTTTCCTCACCTACACAGATATATCTATGTTATGTAGAAGCAATTATAAAATGATTTTTTTTGTAATCATGTGAAATACACAAACATGCATTCACCTACCTCGGGCAAGGTAAACCAATTCAAGAGCATCGAGATATTGTGGAATTGAGATGGCATTGCTTCCAATCATCTTTCTATAGTAGGAAACGATTACACACTCTAATTCCTCATTGTCTTCTGCGGTGGGAAACTTGAAGGTTCCGCCTTTTTCACAGGTAGGATCAAGAGAAGCAAAGGTAGAACATTGGGTAGGCTAGATTGAGCTTCCCAGAACTTAAAGAGATTAGTGAAGTCTGTGAAAAAAAAAATTATTGTGGGTTTACGAGCATAGGATAGTTGGAGGTCGGGACTCAGACTCTCAACTCTCCAACTCTAAGCTTCATTGTCTCCCTAATTTCTATTTCATCCAGAAGATTATGCAGATCTAAGCTGTCGACTTGGTTGTCATGAATTTACAGGTATGTATAACATTTTATACTTGTGTAACATTTTATATGTGTATAAAAGTTAAATGTGTTTCTTGTTGGATTTCATTCTAGTTCTATAAATATAAGGGTTTAAAATTTCTCCATCCAAAATGTTGTTTGAAATTTGTAATGTATTATGAGATTGCGTTTCCGCCAGACTAAGTCTCGAATACTCAATAGATGTAACCTTAAAAACCCAGTATTTAAATGAAATCATAACCAAAATAATGTATACTTTTCATAGTCTAGGACCACAACTTCGTTTGGGCGGAGGAGCAAGAAGAAAGAGCCTTGTATTTGAGTTCCAAATCTGCTAATGTTATTTATCTACCATGAATTGTAAACATTAGGTTGAAAGAAAGAACAATATTTGAATATAAGTCTTTGAATTGTTCCAATTTCCTTAATGAAATCCAATAGTTGAAAGGATAAAATATTTAACAACCGACACTGTAAATGTTGCAGACTTTGACCCCTTCGTTTTTGTGTTAGCCTTCTAATAATGGAAACAATAAGTACAAATTGTCTACCAATATATCTAAACAAAGGAATCCCTCAATGGATGTTCATGAATGAGGGACTAATGATCTAGCGAAGAACAGGATTTCAACATCCTCATTGTTGCAAACGTCCCAAACGTGTGTTTATGATTCATCTTCCTTGTTGACGTTGGTAGGAACTAGACACCCAACTTGTAGTGATATTTGTTGGAGAATTTAAAGTTCTTCCTTATAGTGGACTAATAAATACTTAGCCTTTTCGATAGGGCTGATAAACTCGATATAGATTGGAGGGACTATCCATAATCTACTTAAAATTGGGGATTTTGTTTGATCGCTTCGAATTGGGGTATAAACTCGATATACATTGGAGGAACTATCCATAATCCACCTAAAATTGGGGCCTTTGTTTGATCACTTTGATTTGATCATGTGGGAAGGACATGATTCAATTCTAAAAATAACTGTTGAATTTAGGGTTAATAAAAAAAATTCTTCGTGAAAGCATTAGGTATTACATTCTAGGGTTTTCTTGTAGGTAGGCCCAATCACACTTGACCAATAGAGCTACCATCAAGCTGAATCAATCCTCCATTCAAAGGTCCTTCCGAATTCCAATGCCTTATTTTATCAACGAACTAACAACCGAGTATTTCATCGGCCCGACAGAATTGTCCCTTATCTAAGTTCAATAAACTATATGCTCCAAGGACCGGGAGAGTACATGGTTTACCTCACTAATTCCATGTAAATGTTGAATTACTCGGGATTTCTTCTTATTGTCATTTTTTCCCTATACATTGTTTTTAATAAATAATAAAATTTGTTGTACACTTACATTTTAAAATGAAACGAATGATTTATTTTTACGTGTCAACACTGAAGGGTTCAATTTCTCACAACCCTTCAAAGTGAAATGGGAGCCTACCCTTCAAATTTGATCCCTAAGTCAAAGCTTTAGGGTTTCACACATGGATAAGCTAACCTTTAAGGATTTGTAATCATTAATATGCTCATGCTTTCAAGATTAAAGGATCTTATAGAGAAAATTGATGTGATTCTAGATTTTAAAATTATTTTCTTTTTAGAGATGAAATACATCAAGTAAATATCACCTATCTTGTGATATTTATGTTCTACATACACTAAATTTTTCTCTGCATTGTAAATTTTTAGGTAACCAGCATAGAGGTGTGTCACACTATACAGTTCGGCTTGTTGTTTTTAATATCACAATGAAAGCAATATCGTAATGATAACAGATTGCAAAAACACACACACACACTATAGATTATCCCTTACATATAAAGACAATTTAGGTTCACAAATAAATACTTAAGCTTTCACAAGTAGAAACACAAATCCAATCCCTTCATGCATATATAAAAATAATGCAATTTGTTCCATTAGTTTTACAACAGTGATTAAGAACGATTAAGTATTCTTCTAGAAGTTGGGTATGTGCAAATATAAGACGATCAATCCCATCCACATAAGAATTTGATATCAAGAAAAAATACAGTGAGACCAAGGTGGGATATGGAGGGAAGAGTTATCGATATTTCGTTCTGCTTCCACACAACAGGATTCTTGCTCTACATCAGACTCGTTTTTCTTTCAGCATCTATATTACAGCCCCATCAATATTCATTTTCATTTCGCTTGATTAAGTTGTAATGCTAATGCAAAACACTTATTAATTTGTTTCGTGACCTCTTTTAAAAAGACTCCAAAACCTAATTAATATTTATTAGGAGTTTACTAGGAATTTCGAGGAGTTTACTAGGAGTTTGAACGATTTTACTAGGATTTTTTTTATTTAAAAAGTGCACATTAGCTAGACTCTTAGATGCCAAATGTAGTTCAACTAAGTCTTAATCCATTAGAGTTGAATTTAAGCTAATAGTTGTACTACTAATATTTGAGTTAATAGTTATTTAATATAGAGTTGAAGTTAAGCTAGTAGTTGTAGAATCATTTGAGTTAAGCTACCAGTTGTATCTAATAATATATTGTAAGATGGTAGTTGTATCTAATAATCTAATATTTGAAGATTAATTTTAATTTTTACAACTATCACTAAGTTTAATTATCACATGTTAATTAAGTTATTTTTTATATTTTTGAAATTATTATTATTAATTTTGGACAACCATTATAGAATCAATCTCGAAAATACAGTTGTATCAATCTTGTTTAATCTTGGAGGATGCCCATAGAATCAATATGGACAGTACACTTGTCTCATTCTAGTCGGTAGATGAAAAAGCATAGATAGTTGTCCACCCCAAAATTCTAACATATATACGCCTGTCAAAAAACTCTTCAAAATCTAAAAACTGAAACCGCGGTACTGGTTCTGGGCATGTCTGGAAAAAATATAGACCATGTTCTATTTTTTAGTCACTTCCTTAAGAACTTTGATTGACTTGTTCAACTGGGTCAACCAGGTCAAAGTAACCAAAATTAAGGTGAGATACTGTATCAATACAATCCTACAACCATCCAAGGTAAGAAATGCTCCAACAATGTATATCAAAACCCAGCTTAAATCAGTTATTCATACTCATGGAGATAAATAATAATAATAATAATAATAGTAGTAAGATGTACCTTTGCTTCTGAAAAATATTAGAATCTTCTAGAAGTCTGTTTGTTCATGCCATACTTACAAAGTGTAAAAAATGTGCTACAGACGGGTGAGAATAGAAGAACCAGGTTAAGGAAAGGGGAGGTGACTTTTGACTAAATTTGACTAAGTGATCTATCCAAATGATAACCAATAGACTCTGCAAAGGTGACATATACATGATTTATGAACAATAGGGAATGGTGGTGTCTCACAAGTGGATGAGTTTATCATAAAAATGTCCATTCAACCTTAATAATCATGTCTATGACTAACATGCAAGCTAAAGAACAAGCTCAATGAGGATCTTTTCTAGGAATCTTGTGTTGAGTACACAAGAAATTGTAGTGAAGAGATCCTAGGAGACCCTTAGAATTAGTTGTCCCTTACTCCATATCACAATAAAACCCTCAGGCTCTATGAGGAAATAATCATTACATTTCAATAATCTGGCCAGCATTATTTAGATTTAGCATGTTTATTTATCCACTTCTTTATTTAGTCCTTTCACAATTTCATTTCATATCCTTTCTGATTTGGGTCTAAAGAAACAAGTTGCAATTTCATTTGCATACTTGCATTTCATAATACATATAACATATAACTCATAATGCATGTAATGATGGAAAACATATTGCTTCAGGTTTTAGCTGACAACTTCTCGGGAAACTAGGGGGAATATCCACAGTGAGGACTAAACATTGGTGGAAACCGACCATATAGTTCAAGGCTTCAAAACCCAACTCACCTAAGTGCAGGAACCAACACCAGAGGGAGTCTCATATCTTACAAGGATCAAGGCTTTGACAAGTTTTGTTGCACAACTCAGAGCCAAGACACAAGATAACATGGGATCCATCATGCATAGGGGTCAGAATGGGGAAAAGGATCTTCAATCTCACAAATATCCATCAGTCTAAGTCATGGTATAGAAATAAAAGTGGATGAACTAGATGGACGTGGACAAATGACATAGAACCAACCTATCACTAAGGTTTACACTTTGTTCAAGCATGACATGGGAAACAATATTCACATTGAATTCCTTAATTAATCATGACACAGGTTAGAGAAATATAAAACATATAAGCATAGGTCACCATAGAGAAAAACTATACCAAGGAAATATACATTATCTCACCATGTATACCTGTCTCCAACTGATAAGCCCCTCTATAACTGTATGTACCATCTCCTGATCTGCTGCACTATTCTAATGAACTAGATCATCACTGAAATCATCTCAATGGACTCCTAAATCTTAGTCATTGAAAGGAAAATATGATGAACAAGGATCTAAAGTGAAATGAAGCTGTAAATATCCGTGTTGATACCCCATGTAAAAAGTAGCTTGGAATAGACATAGACACAAGTCTGCATGCTGAATCATAGAAGCCTAGTTGAAAATATATATGTGATAACAAGGATAATAGATGGAGTCATTGGAATACAACAGATGGAATCATTGGATTAAAACTAAACGTTAATCTAAATATTTTTTATTACCAGGTAATATCCTATGATAGTTGAATTGATAGGATGGGAATTAAATGTTTGTTGATTTTTATTTATATATGGGTATATAGGATGGGAAAATGAATTCATATAGAGGATTGTTATTTGTGATGGTTTTATTTATGGAAATCAAATTTTACATCTTTGATTAGTATATTGTGTGGCATTTATGTAGATAGTTTGAGAGTGTTATTTGACATTTGTCTCTATGTATAGCTTTGTTTTGGAGTCACTTCCACCTAGCCATGTTGCAGCATTTTTTTTAACTTAATTTTTTTTTGGCATAATTGACTCCTTTAAAGTGTACCTCCATAGTAATTTAGTCAATATCCATGATATGTGTCTATCATCCATTTCTATCCAAATCATCATTGTTGGGTGGATGATTTGCAATGCTTCATTGGGTGAATATTTTCCCCATTTTGATATAGATCAAAATTCTTTAATGTGAGCCTCCTATATAGCACGGATTCCTATTTTAAGTCTAGGGTTTCCCATGAACTCTAGGGAGAATGATTAGCACCCATAATTACACTAATAATGTGGTGTTCTCTTGATTTTACTTAGTTTGGTCTTTCTTAGCGATACCTATTTTAGAGTATCAATGTATTTTGGATCAATGGTGTGAATTTGATTCTCATTGCTCAGGGTTTGAAAATTCATGCTTAGACACCTTTATGGGATCTACTTCAGAGTCAAATATATAGCCATTTTTTAAATGGTGACTAACTCTATTTGGGATGGGTTTATTCATATAGATTTTTCTTGTAGATTTTTGTGCTTGGGAATCTAAGGATGGCTTGTTTCTTGGAACTAATTTTTATTATGTTTACTTGCTATGTTTTGCTAAGGAGGGTTTGTATTGTTGGTATAATTGGTTAACCATACCTAGGATAGCTAATGCTAGTATACTTAGCTTCTAGTTAGGTACACCGTGTTACTAGGTTGTCATACCATCAACTTCCATGCTAGGACTTTCCATCTTTATCATAAATAAATTTGGTTCCTGCTTGTAATAATCTAGATAACAATTTAAAGTTTATTCTTGTCTTCTTCATTATGGGATTTCTATATTTATCATAAATTAATTATAGACTTTCCATATTTAACATAAATAAATTTGGTTTTTTCTTTAAATAAGATAGATAACAATATAAAGTTTCTTATTGTATTTTTCATTGTGTTGAAGTTTTTTATGATCTAGATGTGGATCTAAAATTTTTACACAATAATAACAATATACAAGATATATGATGATGACTGTATTTAGTGTCCATTGAGATAATCTTGAAGGATTTGCCATCTTTTCAATTCTATGAGCATTGAAGATGAAAATCACTTTTTCTTAAAGAATTCATTTCCTACACCCACATTTGATCTCAGTTCCATAATCATTGCTCCAATAGAGATCTCTTAACCTTCTAATTCTTCAAAACTATTGCAAGCTAGATACTCTCATCTTTAAGATTTTAAAATATATGCCATCCTCAACATATCACTGCACACTCAATATTTTAAAAATTATAACATTTAGAAGAATGAAATTCTCTATCAATTTATAACCCATATAATACAATGTTCTATGACCCATACAACATAACAACTTTGTATATTTATCTTAAACATATATCAATCAACAAGAATAACCAATTATTAAAAAATTGCAAATAATCAAATAGAACACATCTTAACAAACTAAAACGAATATTTAATTACAAGAATCGATAAGAAAACCAACCTCGATGGTTTTTATGGAATGTTTGACACAAAAACAACATTGTACAAATATACACCAATAATAATTAAAACTAGCAACAACCATATTAATAAGATTAATATGTTCGAAATAAACCGAGAGGTATATTTTTGACACATTGAAATCTATAATAAACTATTAATACATGGGGTCAAGAGTACAAGTATACATTCATCTAATAGTTTTGTATTACCATGTTTTAATTACCACATTCGTCTAAATTTAGTTTAATACTTGTATTACTATTTGAGTTAAGCTAATGGTTAATATAATAGTTATCCAATATAATTGTGATTAGAGTTGGAGTTAACATAATAGTTGTAGAATCATTGGAGTTAGCTAATAGTCGTTTCTGATTGTTAAGCTAATAGTTATCTAATATAAGTGTGATTAGAATTGAAGTTAAGGTAATATTTGTATAATCATTGGATTTAAGCTAATAGTTGTATCTAATAATTAGATTAAAAAGTAATATATTAGGATGTGTATTTCAAGTAAAATTTGTGATTGGTGTTGAGGTTAAGATAATAGTTATATCATCAATGGAATTAAGCTCATAGTTGTATCTAATAATTGAATAGTTGAGGAACTGAAGTTTAATTTTTCCAACTATCATGAGTTGTACTTATTAGATGTTAAGTAAGCTATTTTTTAATTTTTTTGAAATTGTTAATTACGATTTTTAGCTGATTCCCATAGAATCAATCTGGTTAGTACACTTGTATCATTCTTGTCCATACATGAAAAAGCAAAGATGACAGTCCACCCAAAAATTATAAGATATATATGCTTATCGGCGTAACTAGATCAATAAATATGTTCGGATGTGGTTAAAAATGGTTGAATTTAGTGAACCATGGAGTATTATGGTTAGACAAGGTTGAGACTATTTGACCATAATCGACCATGGTTAATGGGTAACAAATGATGGTTGAATGATTCTTAATAACTACAGTTGGCCATCGTGAAGAATGGTTGATTATGGTTACCTAAGGTTGACCATGCTTAACCACAATTAACTATCATTGATGGTGGGTGACAAATAAAATTACTTTTCATTAAAAGGTGTAAATATATATATTATAAGTGGTTAGAAGATGTATGTCATGTACCTAAAATTAATAATTTATTATTAATTTCTGCTAAGATATTTTATTTATTATTTTAAAATTATTTTTCACAGAAAGTTAAAAATAAAACAAATGTAATGAATTATTCTTTTATTAATAAAAGATACTGAAGGGGACATAAGTGGAATATATGTTGAAGTTTTTTTGCTGAGCCACACGAGGAAAAGACAAGTGGTTGAAGCAACTGAGTGAGAACTCAAGGTGCATGAGGCATCTTCTCCAAAATCATGTGACAATTCCTAGTGAGTGCTAAAGAGTAGGAGGCTCATAAATGACCAAGTCCTAGGAAAAATACTACATAATAGTATCTCCATTAGCAACTAGGAGAATAAAGTTAGACATGGATTGAATCTGATAATGCAATCTAGATGGTGCATTAAGTGGATTTTGCTCGTATTGTTCAGGGAACAAGATCGGGGGTCCTAGAGAAAGTAACTTGGTTTCTCTAGGATTTGGTTGGGAGGAACAACTATTTTGTTTCTGTTTTCCCAGCAGTGGTTCCATGTTCTTATTCTATGTTTTAATTACAGTAGGTTATTTATTCTAGATCTGGATATGGTTCTATATTCATAAGTAGAAATGCTTTATTTAATCTTATTGCACAGTCATCTAACATGTATCAATTTAGATCTTGTTTACGTATCATTCCTAAATCTGTTTATGTTTTTTTCATATCTACGAATGTTTATTTCTTATTATGAATGCTTCTTAGATCAAGCATCCATACCCTAGTTAGGGATTTCTGAATGATTTCATATATTGTAGATTCGATTTATTTCCTTTTAAAAACAAATCTATATTAATGAGTTATATTAGCTCTCGCTTATATCATAGATCTGGTTCATGTATGATTTATGTAGTTAAATTTAACATGTTGTAATACTATACAATTTACTGTTTAGATCGAAATGAAGTAAATGCAATTAAATAATCTATGGTCAAATTATTTATAAACTATCAAGATAGGTTCACAGTACATCCACGATTTATAACTTAACTAATTATTTACTTAAAGAATCTCAAGTATCTAAAGTCACATATTGATTTAGATATTTACATATAGTATAGATATTATACAAACAATCACATACAATATAGGTATACCTAACATATAACTTATCCAATCAAATCCTTACAGATCTAATGCTAACATTCATTAACCAGATTCAAGGAATCCAAAGTAAATCGACATTACATTTGTAAACAATGGAAAAATAATATATTCCTTTTCTAGAGACTGATAGTAATCCCATCTATGATTGCATTCGAGCATTGATTAAATACATTAAATCGATCAATAAAAAAATCCAAAATAAATACCAGCATGTATGATAACCACGATTTCAATAATTAAAAATACTCCACAGAAATCGCAAGACCCTATGGGTTTCATGTTCATTTAAACAAAAATAGCCTAAGATTATGGTTGTAAGGCATCAAATAATGGCTACCATCATTTACATAAACGATAATCATAAGAAATTTATATCATAGCTAACCGGCGCTATATAAAAACACTAAACCCTCATATGGGTTATCATCAATATTATTATTTCTACATACTCCCATTGTAAACAAAACTGAGATATTGCTTTTAAAACGATATTATCAAAAAATATCCATGGCTATAAGACCATCAAAGGATTGTAGCGAGTAAATAACTCAAAATAGTATAAAAGTACAACTACGTATTATTTTTGCAACAGAGACACTAAAGGTCATTTCATTTCTTTGTACAGTCAAAATTATCAAAACAAATGTACTCATACACAAGGTGGTTGTAAGACCATCCATGATGGCTCCCACCTTTGGTTTTAAACCATAAACAAAATTCATATACAAAGTCATAAAAGTGGTGGTAAGAGCATATGAGATGGCACCCACACTACCCATGCAAGTACTAAAAGAAACCCTAATCTACTTAAAATGAATAGGAAGCAGAGAGGGTGTAAATCCCTATATAGAAACAAAGTGTAAAGCCCATGGGTTTTGAACAAAACATACACAGCACTTATCTTGTACAGAGATGGATTATTTCCCTCCTCTCAGCTCCTTACGCTCAGGCTTTTAAAACTTTGCAGCAAACCATAACATTATGAACGATAGTGGATTAAATTCCTTAAATTTTACATAATGTAAACCAATGATGGGGTTTTTGGTTCTTTACCTGGGCATTCTAAGATGCAGGCCTCGGAGGAAGTGACCTTGTTACCTTCCTCACCAATGCTCCAAACCGGAAACAAAGGCATTAGTTGCAGTAAAAACAACTTACTAAAACTATGTAAAAAAGATTGAACGTAAAGATAAATGGCAATACTTTTACCTTTCCCAAGTTGCAGAGAGGCCAAGGGTCGGCTCCTCCAGAAAGACACTTATTCCTCCTCTTCTTGCACAAACAAACATTGCAAGGTAAGTTACAGTTAATCCATTAAAAAAAAGAAAAACTTCATTTAAAAACATGTAGCATTAAACCAAGTATACCTGGTGAAGGGGAGCGACTAACTGGAATAGATGGTTGAGTGAAGCAATGAGTTATTGAAGGCCATGGACACCATGAACAAGCGTAAGAGTTCCTTGGAAAGAAACTAACTACATTGCCATCAAACACCATAGAAGTGGTTACACCAGGAAACCCAACAAATCACCATTAACAAAGAAGAGCTCGACTCTATCTCTCTCTCTCAGACCAAACAAACCAAGAATGGAGGGTTCAGACATTAAAGACAAACATTAAACTCTTGCAAAACCCTAACTGCAGAACCTTACAGGTGGACGACCAAGATAAGATCTTGAGGCCAATGTGGAATCTTGGCTTCTCTATCAACACCCATCTAGGACATGCTTTTAAGGCAAGTCAACTCAAGTACGACACTTTTAAACCCACGGGTTCTTCACTTGTTGACCAATATCCTATCACGTTAGTTCATATTGTGAGTTTTAAAATTATCAAAAATTCAACCAATATATTGGAGGTATTGGGGGGATGAGGGGTTTAAGGTGGGGGTGGGTAGGGTGGTTTATAAGGATTGAGGTATAAAAAGGGGTGGGGAGGAGGTTTTAAGTATTGGGAGGGGGTTTCAACAAAAAGAGTTTGGGTCAATATCTCTGGAAATTAAGGGTATTATTTAATATCCCACGATCGTACGTGCTATGTGAGAGGTTCACTAAGTGAATTCCCCATGTTTAAACCCTCAACTGGATCAAATTATGGTTTTTCAATCGTTGCTTTGAACCTTGTAAACTATAATGGCAACCATATCATATAACATAAAGTTATTGCAAAACCAACAATAACGTATATTATATTAACTTTGCAAAACCATGGTATATACCATGGCAAAACCATGTTCAAGATTTACACCATTCGTGCCATTAGGACCAAGGTCCTTTACAATACCTTATACCATGTGCTTAGGACTATGGTAAGGCTCTTGGCCACATATATCCTTATCATAAAACATTATTACATTGCAAGGTGGGATCAAGAATATGGTATAGTCTCCCAACCCTTAGGCTAGTAAGGCCCTAGTAATGACAATAAAAGCCAATACAAGAAACTGTAAAATATCACCTTTTGGCATGGTTGTATGCAACGGATAGACTTCATCATTACCACAGCTGGAGAAACTTGACATAGGAAGCGAAATGATATAAGTAACTTACATAAGCATCATTGATTAACCCGTAAGTAATACTTCTTGTTAACGGTTGTATCACTATTGCTAGTTAAATGCATGCACATTTTTTTTAATTACAATTTTTGAGGTGTGAGACAGAAGATGCAAATATGCATCATTTATTGCCCTACCATTATATAATTTAAAATGTATTTTTTGAAACTAGATGGTAAAACAACTTGATACGAAGATTGATTTTATGGCTACATTTTGATGTATTGATTGGTGCAAAGCATTGGGCAATGTTTAGTTGTAGTCCTAATGTAGTTTTTGGAAATGTATTTCTCGATCTTTGATTAAAGATATCATAATTTTGTACAGTATTTTTTTTAATATAAACTTTGTCCAATCTTTTTTTTCCCATTTTGTGATACACCTTATCGTTTCAACTTTAATATAGATTTAATATAATTACAAAGATTATTTTATTTTGATTTTTTAATTTAAATAATATTTAATTATAATAATATAGTATTTAAAATAATTATAAACCATTATGAAAAAAGGTATTTTTTAATTTGTTTTTAAAAACTACCACCAATAAATGATATCTCAATTAACTTAGAAAAGCATTAAAAATAAAAAGATTGCTAAATTTGTGGAAAACCTTCAAAAAATGAATAAGATGCAATTAAAATCAAAATTACGCTATTATAATGTTGAAACCTAACACTTGGTGATTCAAGTTAAGGAAATCCTTCACAATTTATAAAGATAAAATCACAAGATATTATTTATTTATAAATTTAAAGTTCTTATTATGATTTTATTTGTTATAAAAAATATAAAATTACACTAAAAATTAATACTAGTTATTTATAAATTTAAATTTTATATTAACATTTTATTAATTTTTAAGATAGATCGCTTTTAATTCTTAAAATTTTAATCCAAATCAATAATACCCATAGATAAACTTCTCTCTTCCATAATAATAATGAGAACAAACTTTGAAATCTCTCACTAACAAAATAAAAGTATTCAGAAATTACAATACTTCTTCTTTAAATCATAATAACAAAGAGCCACTAGGTGGCTATGTCCTTCATTATTGCAAATTAGATTTTTTGAAATTTGCAAAAATAAATATTTGAATTATGAATAAATTGCACTATGGTTGATTGGTGATTGAGTTTCAGCTATGAAAAAAACTGAATTAATTTGAGGGCTAAAATTGAAAAAATAAACATTTAAAAGATTTTGGTCTATTCTTTCTCATTTCCCATTAAAGAAAGAACAAGGAGCATCTCATGGACTTTTAAGGCAGCCATATATTTATCTTCTCTAATCTAGAAGTTTTCAATTAAAATTTGAAATCAATGCCTCAATTGAAATTTGATTCAAATAGAAAATTACAATAAAAAAATAAAGTGGTTGGTTGGAGGCTTAAAGAGGAACAAAGCTAAGTGAAAAACCCCAAACATGACAATCCATTTTGAATCTTTAAAGCAATTTATGTATCATTCACATGTTTATATGTCTGTAGGTGCTATATTCATCTCAAGTTGTATATATAAAGTTCATTATTTTTAGTTTGAGAAAGTTAATAATTGGACAAACTCACGTCATTGTGTGAAAAAACTCTCCTAAAGCTTATAAGGATCTTTTGTAAATTTGTAGTTTCACTTAATTCACATGAATTTCCATTATAAAACTTTCCTAAGTAATTTATAATTTGAAGATGACTTATAATTTGGAACAAATGAATAATAAATTTATCCATAATTCAAAGATAACATATAGCATAATCAATCCTAAACTTATTTATTTTTGAGTGGCAAATGTAACTCTAAATTTTTTTATTTTTGTCAAATTGATTAATCTCTATGGTCGCAAGAGAAAAACGTGTTCCATAGAAAAAAAATTGTTCTACTCCCCATTTAGGTTCAAATCTCATGTTATAACATGATGCTCTTAGTACGTCATTTCTTAAATAAAGAGATGTAGATAACGAGAACATCCATATTTAAACCGAAAGAGTGAAAGCAAAGATGAATCTACAAATTTCCAACATATAAACAAATAAAATCAAATCTGGTTGTTTAAAAGGTGAAACTACAAAATTTATTTATAATATTTAGGTGCATCCTGCTACCTAAATATAAGAAAGAAATTCAACACAAATAAATTATGCAACATCAACGAAATATACGCTTCAAGAAAATCACAATTCAAACAATAAAGATGACTTATTTACTCAAGATTCAGAGAAACTACTAGTAATTAACTCAATTATTAAAATAACATGAGATTTTCTCCAACCAGAACAATTTACAAGGAGCTTCAATTGAAGCAGTGAAAACAAGAGTTATTTTCTCGAGATCCAAAGAAATTATTATTTGTTCACTCAATGATTAAAACAACACAATTTTTTTTCTATAACTAGAATAATTTACAGCAAACTTCAAACTTCTTGACCATAAAAATACTTAATGATTAAAATGACACAATATCTTCTATAACTGGAATAATGTACACCAAACCTCAAACTTCTCGGCCATAAAAATACTAAAATTATATTTATTGCAAAACTTTAAATGCTATCATCTTTGTATTTTCTCTTATCCGGCAGATATTAGTCTGGTTAACATAGAATGCCTCGGATATCAAAGCAAATCACATCTTTTAAGAAATGCTTCCGATCAAAATTTCCGAAGAATTCTTACCTCGGCATATTTGTTAGTGATTTATGTTGATTATTGTTTTTCCTCGTGACACAACAACAATACTTTTACGTCCATTTCTTCAACTCTTTTATACAGAAAACCCTACGACTTCGAAATGCGAATTCCAAAGCGATAAACCATTCCTGTATAAATAAAAACTAAAACTTAATTACTGAAGTACACATAGAAAATAAGGAAGACTTAGAACAATTTAGTTCGTAATTGCTCAAACAAGTTTATTAAACCCTCTTCATCCCACCCCAGCCAAACCCCACCTTAGGTTTTGTCAATATTACTCAATGCTCATAACAAGAAAATTATAAGCTCATCACGATGGACGGGAGAGTCATTAAGGCTGATAACTGGTTAAAAGTGTTCTCCCAACCCAAAAAAGTAAAAACAAGTGCTATATTTTGTTTAACTTGAATAGCATACATACACATTCTTTACATTCATAGTTCAAAGGTGGTTTCCAATTGAATTCACATGAAAATGAGTTTTAACTGAGTTAAAATATATTATTTGCCTCAAAATTGCATTAAACAAGAACTCGATTGTCCATTATTCTTCTCTATTTTGTGCATCCACTTACAATTTCTCTACACGATGCAACGCCAAACTGGACGCCTGTCAAAGCCGCCTCCGGGAATCGGGTGGCTTCTTCCATCGTATCAGTAAATGAAGTGACTAACTTCTTCATTCACTCACCTTCATTACCTCTTCTTAGTTTGCAAGTAAAGAGAAAGCAAGCAACTGGTACTCCTCGTCCTTCTTAGTCTATAGGTGAAAAGTAAGCAACCAAACAACTAATCCAGCGGAATAGAAGAAGAAAATGAAGATTGTGTGTGAGAAACATGAGAGGTGGTAATAATAATTACTTCATCGTCGTGCCACTTCATCGTATACGGAATTGGGAATAGAATAGTCCTCCATTGATTTTCAATGGTTATGTGGGAGTTGACATGCATGTGACTTGAAGTGTGTCGTGGGCAGCATTCCTTGGGCAAGGCAGGGAGGATGGTTTGTCTCCCGCACAAGGATCGATCAAGAAATCAGGAACCCAATGAAATAAATGTCAAATAAATCTACCAATATATTTTATTATAGCAACTTACAAAGCTGCATAAATTATCACGACATGGTGCTGCCTCCTCATGGGGCACCAAATTCAAAATCAACATCATTGTTTTATAACCAATAACCTTTCAGATAAATAGATTTTAATAGAAGGGTGAGTGCACAAAGTTGAGGGACATTTTAGATGCAATGGTAGAGTGAAGTCAATCACTCTTGATCCACAAAATAGAAATCATCCCAAGCAATCCCGACCCTGCCAAGTTGAGTCCCAAAGTTGCCAACATGCATACCAATTAGGATAGTACACAAAAACACGCTCCTGTTTTACCTTGCCAAAAAACGCTCCCATTTTGCTTCAATAAAACGTGCTCCCATTTTTCTTCAATAAAATGCGCTCTCGTTTCCTTCAATAAAACACGCAAAATGAGGGTGGGGTTCCTTAGTGGTAAGGGGAGACATAGGGATGTGTGTGTGTGAGAGAGAGAGAGAATAAAAGGTGTGATAGGATTTTAGGAGTGGGGGGGGCTTAGATTAATGTAGGGGTGTCTAGGTGTTGTAGAGTGGATGTAGTAGGTGGGTGGTGGTTAGAGGTAGTTGGATTGGTTGGGGAGTGATATAAGGGAGAGGGGTGTTAGTAGTAAGGGGAGAC
>LPNX010666127.1:0-61367 GCA_001517045.1 Pseudotsuga menziesii
TACATGCTGATACCACACTAGGTGTAAAAGAACTTGACCAAAATTGAGATCAACTTAATGATCACTCGTAGAAAACAACAATGCTTGCAAATGAAAATTTCCATGCATAAATAGCATAATCTGTCATTTCAAACTAGCCATGGAAATAGAGATATGGAAAAATATAAATGAAAAAGGAAGTCTTTGCTTGCATTGGAAGAAAGGAGAAGTTAAAAATGTTTTACATGTAATGTTATGCTATATCTTTGTAGGGTCAAGTGTTGAAACACTGAGTTTACTTTGTTTTGTAAATTTTATTGTGACCTTATATTTCAAAGCTCTCAACAATTAAATAAAAATATTTCATTCTATTCTATATGATGTCATCAATTTTCTCACGATTAATGAAGTAAATTTGCGATCAAATAATAACGAATCATCTTTTCTTCATAAACCTTGGCACTATTGAAGTGAAGGGAAGCATGATGGTAGCTATGATCTTTCTCATAATTCCACTTCATATTTTGGTGCTACATACATATAAATATGAACATTGATTTAAGATGCTGATACAATAGTGATTTTATATTTTCCGTTTTAATATCTATTATTAGTGAATGTATTTAGGGTTTCCCTAAGCCATGTATTAAGGACCCTTTTAGAAGAAATAGTATATATATAATTTATTTTGTAATTTATAATGCCTATGATATGCATCTTAAAATTTTAGTAACTAATCAATATATTGAAGAGCTTTATAAGGCCATGTATTTATAGTACCAAATAGTATAAATGTATTGTTTATAGTAAATATATAATATACATATACTTATTTATCAATTTTACAAGTTATAAACCATGATCATTCAATACTTTAGATTTAATAATCATTAGGCAAAATATTATTTTAAACATATAATGTACACAAGAAAAAACATTATGTGGTAAAACTCATATCAAAGAAATATGGTTAAACTCTTTATCTTGTAAATATTTACATAAGGAAAGCAATTGATATCTTATTGCTCAAAGAAGAAGATTTAGAAACAACCCAAGAGACTTACAACCCATAACTTAATATCTACCTCCTATCACAATTACTCAAAAACAAATACGAATAATTGGTGCATCCTATTTGGACTAATTGTAAAAATAAACAATGGTAGAAAACCATGAACCATGATGTCTTATTTTAGTTCATTGGTTGTGCATTTCAACAAAGTCTTTTCAAGCAAAAATATAAACACTACCCATAATGGATAATTTTTTGAAAATTCTAATTTTCAATTTGCTAAAGTAAAGTGTAATGGTAGAGAATAACTCTTAGCTTTGTGGAAGTTGTTTGTACTAATTTTCAATTTGCTAAATTGTAATGTTTGGGAATAACTCTTAACTTTGTAGAAATTATTTGTAGTAGCTTAAATCAAAACCCTGCAACAATGAAAAAAGGTATTTTCTCTCCAATCTAAGTGCATGAATACAAATGGTAAAATTGAAATTGATATCTCGATTAAATTGCATAGACTTGCATAGACTTAATGAGAGGGCCTTGTTGGTAATTAGCATTAAAGGTAGGTTCATTCAATAATTGTAGACTTAATGAGAGGGCCTTGTTGGTAATTAGCATTAAAGGTAGGTTCATTCAATAATTGTTTCTCTGTGTGTTTTGAATTATTATGTCTATAAAGGAAAAACATACTCTTAGGGATTTGATTGAGTAACCTTTTTCCTATAATTCATCTAGCACCTACAAAACAAAATTACTTATTAAATAAAATATAATACATTATTCTTTGTGCAAAGAGTAGTGAACTACTCTACACTCCACACCATGGGAAAGAGATCAAATAAAGTGAGTAAAGTTGACTTGGAAACTATAACCTACATCACAAACAAACAAAAAAATTTGCTAATAAAATAAAACCACCATAGATCTTATAATTTAATCATTGCAATACTACTTTATAATAAATAGATAAATAAAATAAAAATCAATAAAAAAATTCATTAAGATGGCCTTATGAAAATTGAATTAGAAAAAGAAATCCACCCCAAAAACTTACATTTCAAAGTTAAAAAAATATAAAATATTTGTATTCCAAAAAAAATGCTTCCAATAAAGGAAAGATGTTTTATATTTAGTATCATTGAAAATAGATTAATAAAAGCGAGATATTTTAAGTTTAGTTTCATTGAAAAGAGCTTAATAAAGTTTATTTATTGTGCATAGGTTGTAACATTGTCTATGAGATATCTCTATTCCTTTGCAATTGAATGAGCTCTTCATGGAGTAGATTTTATGTTGGATCAAATGAACATTTTTATGATACATAGAAACTTTTCTTGAATTTTATACTTTTGTAGAACTTTAGTCCCTGCTAAATTTTATTTTGTCTCAACTATTCATAGCACATAAAGAGTTTGAATCTTGGTAAATATCCATTGAGAATGACTTGTACTATATGTTGACCCTTTTGTACTATCTTGGGAAATTATGTCATTATCAAATCCAATGTTGTCCCTTTTGTTGTTCTATATGCTTTTCTATCTTTTTAGTTTGTAATGGCACTTTTTGGCAGCTCCTATATTATGCTTTATAATCTTGTTGTTGTTGGTTTATGGTAGATACACCTTTGAGGTGATTTTATAATACTACCTCTGTCATGTCACGGAGGAGGCAACTTGGTATTGCACTACTAATATTTTATCCATTATGGGTGTTCTATTAGAGTCATCATTTGCCATTGTTTTTTGCATTTAACATTGGAAAAGTTAAATCTAGGTTTTCTATTTGTATGGTTAACTTTGTTGTACAAATAGCTTGGGAAAAAAACATATTTAATTAACATGGCTTGGCAATATGATTTATTTGCACATATCAAAACATCAAATTTTGATTTCAAAGATTATTACTTGTTTTAAAACTTCCACAAGCAAAACAATTACATTTCAAAATGAGTCCTACAATGTTTACCTTGCAATGTACAATATTTATTAGTGTGGGTGTGATGACAGAGTGCATGATACTGAGGGAATGCGAATTAAATAATGGCTTCCAAGCATCTCTAACGCTTTCTATGGTTATTCCAAGTGAGACATTTGAACATCACTTTCATAGCTTGAATGGTAGAGGAACTTCTCAATATCTATTTATCTTGATGTAGCTTTTGAATGCTCTTGTTTTGATACTTTCATATTATGATAAACTTAATGAGTTGTCTTATAACATTCTACTGAGACAACCACCATCCTTGATAAGCCTATTTTGACATGTACTAGTTTTTTTTAATGAAAGATTTGGGTAAAATCTCCTACATTAGCCATAACTTTATGTGTGTTCATGACCTATCTAGAAGGAATTTAATTCATTGTGGCTAGATCATGGATGTTGTTGATGATAAATCCTTAGAAATCCTCTAAAACTCTCATTACAAACCTTCATATGCATTTTTTATAATACCGATAAATTGGATCAGTTGTAGCTTCATAAAACCTAATTGTTAGGTGTTCATGAAACTTAACTGTGAAGTGTTATACTTGTATTGTATTCTTCCTATTGTACAACCTATCATGAAAAATAATTAATTTGCATGTCAATATATTCTTTGAGAAAATTTCCATGGTTAAATTTTGTGCATTAGTATTTGACATTTTTTTCTTGTCGTCGATGTCTTGAAAGTTATGATCTGTTAACATCAACCACTGATTATGCTTCACTAAAACTACCTTCATTAGATTGTTATTGAAATTCCTTGTTATATTAGTCATTCCTTGAAATTCTAAAGTTCATCCTTCATCCACTTGATAACCAAGGAAGAGTCCTCATATACCTGTAGATTCCTAATTCTTCTATTTGGGCCATTCTAAACAATAGAAGAAGAGTCTTCATTTCTACATATTTGTTAGATCCATTACCTAACCCTACTTTGAGACAAATAGAATAATCGTTAGAAAAATAAATGACACCACGAACACTGTTGAATCCCTTTGGGCCCATGTTGTCTCCATTGAAGAAACACCAAGGCAAATATTTCTCTATGAACAACCCTCCTATCTGCCTCAATTGTTTGAATCTAAGGACATTTTGCAGCTCCGTAAGAGTTCAAAATTTTTATTTTAAACCTGAAAAGAAGGAATTCGCTTACCCTTGGGCTTCAAACATTTGTATATCATGTGGTAGATATATATATATATTGTAAGTTGAGAGCTATTCTATTAAAAAAAGAAAATAGTGGTACATATAGGATTACAAATCGACCTACTCAGGTGGAGCAAATATAGAGTTTCAGAATAAGACTGGGCCCTCCCTCTGGAAGGGGGAAAATAGGTCCACAAAACCCTCCCCCCTAGAGGGAAATCAGGCCATCTAGATAAGCATAAACATAAGCCTCCCAAGTTCATGGAGGAAAAAACAAAAAACTATCCAATTATCTATGCAGTAAACAAAAAACCTCATATTCTCAAGCTGAACAACATGTGGCCAAGAGGGGACTTGAACATAAACCATGTTGCATGCAGACAAATGGACACATAGCCCTAGCGGCCACGGTTCATGGTTTCTGCCATGGTTGCTCCACGATAGGACAAATGTATCCCATAGATGCTGGTTGTGCAGGCTCATTTGAAGATGTCGCCGAACGTCCACTGGATGTCACCATATCTTTATCACTGGAGTTGTTCTCTTCTTCCATGGTTCCTGCAGGTGCGTTATTGGTGGGCAATAGAGTGGTCTTTTTCTTGACGACTCGGTTGGACGTAAATTTGCATGCAGAGTTGGTGGAGGGTCGACAATGTGGAGGGGGGATGGAGCAGGGTGGAGAAGCAGTGGTGGTGGCCGAGGTGAGAGAAGAACTAGGAGGAGATGGTGGTACAACAACTTGAGGAGAAGGTGGTGAAACAACTTGAGGAGCTTGCGGGGGTTGAACAAGAGGCACCAGGGGAGGAGGAACCAGAGGGTTGAATATGAGGACCACACGCGTGAGTTAATTTTTGAAGACCTAGTAGTTCTATCTAATTTCCATCGTTCGTCTAGCTGCACCAAGTGCCTTGGACAGTTCATCCTCCCAATCAGAGAAAATTCTCTGCACTTCCTCCGGAATTTCCAAATCAAAGCCTTTGTTATTAGCTTGAGACGAGAGAGGTATTTGGCTTTCCGCTTGTGCATTACGGCCACGCCCCCTAAGGGGGGTGCCTCTTTGTCTTCTAAGCATGGCTGGAGGGTGGCAAAGAGTGGAACATGGTGATAGAAGACCAGAGCTAGGTGTTGGGAAGATGGACATGGGTAATGGCGGCCAGAAACACTAGAGTGCAGAGCAGCAATGGAGAAAAATAATGGAGCACAGAGCAAAGGAGAGTGACTCTGGTGCGCGGAGCCAATGGCATGCAGGGAAACAGAGAGCCACTATGAAGCATCGAGAAACAATGAAGAGCAGGTGAAGCCCAATATAGTGATGTTTGATCTTGATATGCTTCGACTTGTCATGGAACACCGGGGTTCTCATACAACTTCACACAACTCTGGTTGTCGCAATATATACAAGTAGCATTCAACTGGAGATCAAATAAATCAGACAGTAGCTTCCTCAACCATACAACATCACAACTAGCTGAACAAGCTGCGACATACTCTGCTTTAGCTTTACTCAGTGCCACACAAGACTGTTTCCTGCTAAAACAAGAGATCACACCTAATCCCATACTGAAGTAGCACCCGAAATTGCTCTTCATATCAATGGCATTGCCTGCCCAATCTGAATCAACATAACCCTCCAGGTTAATCTTCTGATCATCCTTATACTTGAGCCCATAATCAACTATACCCTTTAGGTACCTCGGAATATGCTTTGCAACAATCAAGTGAACATGTCTCGGATGTATCAGGAAATGGCTCAAGGTGTTCACAACAAAGAAAATATCTGGTCTCATATTCGTCAGGTACATCAAGGACCCAGTCATCTGATAATACATCATGGCATCAACCGACTTAGATGAAGCATTACTCCGTAACTTTAGGTTCGATGCCATAGGTGTGGTCATGGCCTTGCAGTACATCATCCTGAATCTCTTCAGGATCAATACCATATACTTACCTTGTCTGAGGGAGATTCCATCCACATTCTGCCACACCTCCATGCCTAGAAAATAGTGCATCATACCCAAGTTTTTCATTTCAAACTTGGTAGCAAGCTTCCTCTTTGTATCAGCTATCAACCCATCCATTCCTATTACAAACAGATCATCTACATAAAGCAGGAGTATCACTGGGTTCCCTTCTTCAACCTTGTAGTAAAGGTTGGAATCTGCTTTACTCTTGGTAAAGCCCAAACTAGATAGAAAGCTGTCAATTCTGCCATACCATATCCTGGGTGCCTATTTCAAACCGTACAGGGCTTTCTTTAATTTATACACATGAGTCTCTCTGTCATGTGTCTCAAATCCGAGTGGATGTTCCACATATACTTCTTCTTCTACTACACCATTCAAGAACGATGTCTTGACATCCATCTGGTGTACTTTCCACTTCATTACTATAGCTAAAGCAAGTATTGATCTGATGGAAGTATATCTAGCTACAGGAGCAAAGGTTTCTTCATAATCTATTCCTTCCTTCTCGGAGAAACCATGAGCCACAAATCTTGCTTTATATTTCTCTATGCTACCATCTGGAGCATGCTTGATCTTATAGATACATTTGGAAGTCACAACCGACTTCCCCTCTAGTCTTGGGACAACATCCCAAACATCATTCTTCATGATCGATTGATACTCTTCGATCATAGCATCCTTCCATTCTTTCTTTTCTATTGCTTCTTCATAGTTGGAAGGTTCTTTATCAATGAAATCACATAATAAGGCTACATAACTGGAATAGGACCTGGTTCTTTTCCTTTGTCTGTGTGTTTCTTCTAGAGCCCCATTTATTCCTGCACCTTGGATAGCTTCTCGTACCCAAGAAGGTTTCCTCTTGTGAGGATTCTTTTCTTGAGGTGGATCTACAGGTTCTTGAGGTTCTTCTAATTCTCGATCTTCTTCTTGAATTTCTTTGTTCATGGTTGTTTCATGAATTCTAGGTACTTTTGTTTCTTCAAGTTCTTCAGCAGGTCTCTTTTTGGATTTGTTGTAAGCTGAGTCTTCGTCAAATGTTACATCCCTGTTGATGTCGATCTTCTTGAATCCTAGGAAGTATATTCTATAAGCCTTAAAGCTTTCATAGTATCCCACAAATGAACCCTTCCTTCCTGAAGGATCTAACTTTGTCCTCTTTTCTTTCGGAATGTGTATGTACACTGGACATCCGAATATTTTGAGATGGATGAATTCTGGTTTCTTGCCAGAAAAGACTTCTTCATGTTTCTTATTCTTGAGTACTCTATGTGGAGTACGGTTCTGTAATACACCTTTGTTCTGGCAGCTTCTGCCCATAGATACATGGAAAGATCTTGATCATGAATCATGGCCCTTGCAGCTTTTCCATGATCGTTCTATTCTTCCTTTCTGCAACCCCATTCTGTTGTGGATTATATGGAGTGGTTAACTCCCTCTTAATCCTTGAATCTTTGCATAAGTCTTTGAATTCATTCAATGTGAATTCTCTGCCATTATCTAATCAAAAAATATTGATCTTCTTTTTTGTGTGATTCTCGATCAATGCTTTGAATTCCTTGAACTTGTTGAATAGTTCATATCTGTTCTTCATAAAGTATATCCATGTCTTCCTAAAAAAATCATCAATAAAAGAAACATAGTATACATACCCACTTAATGAACTGGATGACATCGAACCGCATACATCGGAGTGGATGATTTCCAAGGTTCCTTTTTCCTTGCTTTCGCTACTTGGAAATGTCTTCTTTGTGTTCTTTCCTTTTGCACATCCTTTGCAGACACCATCATGTTTTGTCTGCATTTCTGAAATACCTTCAACAACTTTTCTTGCAAGTGGTAGTGCCTTGTAATGCACATGTGCAAGCCTTCTATGCCAAAGTTCATTTGGTTCTACTAAGTCATGAACCAAAGCTTGTTCTTGTTGGCCCTTCAATTTATATAGACCTCCTTCTTGTTTCCCAATCACTGTTGCATCATCAATAGTCTTTCCCTTTGGCCACATAAGAACTTGGCCATCTACAAAATAAACCCTCATTCCTTTTGCATCCAATGCAAATATGGAGAGGAGGTTCTTCTTTAGTCCTAGTACAAACAATACATCTTTCATTTTCATAGAATTTCCAGAGTCTAGCTTATGGGAGGATTCACCACTGCCTTTTATTGGATACTGGTAGTCATCCCCAAGTTTCACCTTGTGAGGTGACTCATGTTCAGATAGTTTCACAAAGGATTATTTGAATCCCGTCATATGTTTAGAAGCACCACTATCTATAATCCATACATTGCTTCCATGTGAGATAGTTCCCGTGAGAGTGGAGATCAACACATATTCTTCATCAATTGAAGAATCATCACTTTCTTGTTTGATTCTCTTTGTGGAAGATTCATCATCCTCTGCAGCATGAGTATGATGTCTTCTCTTGTTTCCCCTTTTCTTGTGAGAGTTCCCTTTGTTTTTAGGACAGTATTTGGATATGTGTCCTTTCTCATCACATGTGTAACATCTAATAGTAGACAAATCTCTTCTAGAGTGTGAATGCTTACCTTTGGAGTGATGATGGTCCCTTCTGGTTTTCTTGGTGTGGACTGTGAGAACTTGATCTTCATTTTCCATCTTTTCTTCTCGAGCTACTATTAGAGATTCTTCTTGTGAGCATTCTTCCCATAGTCTGTTGAACTTCACTAGCTTCTTTTTGGCACAGATCCCTTGAATGAAAGAGTCCCATGCCCTAGGAAGACCATTCAGGGTGGTCATCACAATTTTTGCATTCTCTGCATCTTCATCTACTGCTTCCAGTTTTTCCTTGATCTGAGAGACCCTTGTAAAGTAAGACTGGATGGTCTCTACATTCTGGATCTTTACATTCTTTAGTTGGTTTCTCAGAGTCATCTTCCGGTTTATGTTCTTTCCTTCAAACAGTTTGGTTAGGGAATCAAAAATAGCTTTAGGTTTCTTTAGGGAGGACACCTATGGTATGAGATGATCCTTGATTGAATCAACAATAATTCTCTTAGCCATGACCAATTTATTCTTTTGTAAGGCCTTAGCCTCATCTCCCTCTGGAACTGGAACCTCCTCATTGCTGTAGGAATCCAACTCATTTTCTTCCAAAACCAGGGAGATCCTATACTTCCAGGCTCAGAAGTTATCAGCTCCCTCAAGCTTTTCATCAAGCTTAGTAGGATGAGACATATTAATTGAGAACCTCAAATGGAAATACAAAAGATTTAGATCTTACCAGGTTATGATGTCAGATCTAGATCTAGAGCTGAATTTTTGCAGAGCTGGTTCAGGAGCAGATTAGGGTTTGAATTTCCTAGAGTTATGTCCAACCAAAAGATTTGATCTTGATCTCTAAACTTTGATTTTGAGGAGGAGATCAATCCAGGCATGGGATTGCTCAAAAATTCCACTTCTGTGGAAATCCCTAATTTCCAGCAACAGTCTCGGGTCAAAAACTGAAAATTCTCAGAATCAGATTCTGCTTTGACAGAAAGATGTGCCTTGGAGAGGAGAGTCATCCCAACCTTCTTTTGCTGAAAATCTATGGAGAGAGATCCAAAAAGCAGGAAGCCCTAGTTTCCGCAACTGCACAGTGTCTTCTTCTCAGGTTAGCTCTGATACCATGTTATATTTTTATCATTTAATCTAGAATTAATTGAGGATCTTTAGCTGAGAGAATAACAAGCACATCAATCAAACATAAGAGACAATGAACACAAAGTTTTTCCTCGAGGAAATCATAAAGGATAAAACCCCACAACTTCCTCAGAGATAGAATTGGCACCAAAAGAAAAACCCCAAAAATAGTAAGATGATCTCTCGACAGTAGTAGTCTCTCTCTCTCTTGTCCTAAGAACTTCTTCTCTCTCAGTTATGTGCTACAACTGAGTGTGAGTGAATGTGTGATAAATAGAGAGGCTCACTCTCTATTTATACTAATTCCCGACTTGACAATAACTCACTAGGACCGACTCCTCTAGGAGAGTCTAATAACCCTAGGGCCCCACAACTGCGGGGACTTTAACCCTTGATCAATAAGAGGGTTACCCACAATGACTTGACATGACTTGTTTACATTATTGAATCTCTCGATAGGAACATAGGGGCTTGACATGACTTAAATACATTACAGGCACTTCCCGGAATAAACATCGGGGTACAAGACATAAGATATATAAGTGAATACATTCCAAAGTTACAAACAGATCAACAAAGTCTGTGTGGGTTCACAGCCTGGTTCTTTTAGAGAGTTCATATTGTTGCTAAGAGACGGTAGGAATCAAACTTGCACTCCTGAAAAAGGAAAAAGATTGTGTAGGGTTTCTAAGTCTCTGTCTAGGGAGAAAATTCATGTCGTCTTTATCCTCTATTGGGAATGTTTATGTATTTTAAAGTGGTGGGTTCTCAAACCCTACCTGTACTGTAAAAGGGACTATACTAAAGAAGTTATAAGGTAGTCTATAACCGTGATTAAACTTTATTTACATTATTTAAGAAGTATCTTATGTTACTTGCACTTGTTTCCGTAGAGTTTTGTTTAACATAAATTAAATTCGAATTTATAATTATGCTTGTTTCTGTAAGGTTTTTCTTAACATAAATTATATTCCAAATTATAATGATGTCATTATGATTGTTTTTTGTATGGTTCCGTTTGGTAGATCTGTCCTTAACATAAGTTTCCCCAAATCTTAATAATGTTGTTAGTCAATTATTATCTAAATCGTAAATTCACCTTTATAATTGTTTCTCTCTTAACTTGGCATTGATTCATATAATGTGTCTTTTATGAATCATATTTAACTACTAGTAAGTCTGAGTATGTAGCTACTCATTAATAAAATCGTTGGGGTATTAACTTAGAAAACCTAGTTGAGGAAAAACTTAAACGGCCTAGAATTGTTTTCTTGGCAGCATTGGGATGGGCATCAGATCATTTGTCGGTCTGTAGTTTTTCTTTGTAACTTATTAACCATCGTTTTATATTATAATAGTGTTCATTTAAATAAAAAAGTACAACAAGTATTACACTAAAGGTTTCAACCTATGGGTTGCGATCCGAGCTACAATATTTTTCTTAAAATGAAACAAATGGTTAATCCACTTTAATTAAGGCATAGCACCCATCTTGGGTTAATAAGTTACATATATTATTACGCCCATAGATAACCGAATCCGCATGATAGTTCACCATGTAGATCACAACTCTACCCTTCAAGTCGGTCCCTTAAGAATTTTCTTAAAGGTAGTGATCTGTTGCTATAGTAGGCTTCCTAAGCAATTACAAACGAGACAAATTACTTGTGTATATAAGTAACACTAATGATGTACTTTAAAAACAAAATTTGTAATTTTAAAAGTACAAAATATACTTGAACAGTTTTGATAATCAACACAATTATAGCTAAAATGTTTTTCTAACCTACAACACCTTGTACCATGATATTTTCTATTCTACACTAAGTTATCTATAAGTGTATGATTATCAATAATGCTTTCTATGCTATCTAGATCTAGTAATACAAATCTACCATTCACAAAGATATTTTGGCAGTGCTTAGCTGCAGCTGAACAATAATAGGATCTTTCAACATCTATTAAATTTGTGATTCTTGACTCAAACTAGCATTCTCACACATATAATCTTCTTCCATTTATTTATATCTACAGATATAATTCAATGTGAAACAAAACTAACAGTGAAAGAAATACTTTAGAGGAACCTGGAAATATGATAGTCCAGAATAAGGTAAGAACGACCGTGTTCCTCCCAACCAAAGATTAGGAACAATTTTTCTTTCTGCTCTTAATCATCCCCTAGCTAAATCATGCATGCCAAGAGTGGTGATGATCAACCTCATGTTTAGATCTCCGTCAATAAGTGAGAAATAAATTTCCTAACACTGAGTGCTCACACAACAAGAGTTTCTTTCCAACATACTAAGCAGTGTCCTGCCTCCCCCATATGCCTCCTTCTTATAGTTTATTTTTCCTAGGTCTTTTCCACAAGCAACCAATCCCTCTTGGAATATTTGCAGCTAACAAAATCCCTGGTTTTCAGGTGTGTCTAGTGCCATAAATGCACTTCTCACACTTGTTTTACCTTCTGTGAGGTTAACCCTTCCTTGTCCCCCACTCTTACATGCATGACTCCTCATTTAACATGGTTGTCCTCCGTTATTCATAATTTTATCTAACCATATTGTCTTATTACATCTATCCTTCAAGGACCTATTGGCAGATTTGAGATCCAACCAATTTGACTCAATTTAAACAATAACTCAAAATAAACCATAATTAATAAAAAAAATGTTTATTTATTGGGGGATGTTACAATATTGATCAGTCTTATATGAGTCCTAAGGTGGAGAATAGATTTTTAAGCGTGTGCCTTTGTGCAAGTTATGGGAGAGGTGCAGAGATTGTTAGAATTCTAGAAGGGCGAGGAGTTGAGTATAATCATTACAAGGAACAGTCTAGGAGCGGCTTTGGGCCTCTTGACTACATACTATATTGGAGAAAACTTGGCATCAAACTCAAGTAATGTAGCCATTGTAGTGTTTTCTTTTGGACTACAAAGAGTTGGAAACCATGATGTTGAACAGGGCTTGACGAAATTGGGGTGAAAAAGGTGAGAATAGTCAAGACCCATTTTTGGATCCTCAAAATTATATGGTGTTTTTTAATGAATGATTGCATGGTGATTGATGGAGGCAATTGAAAAGATGGCATTTACCCATGTGGCGAAAATTATTCAACCTACTGCAAAGCAATGATTGTGGCTATAGGCTCATCGCTGACAGTTGGATAGATCCAAGTACCAAAAATGAGCATGCCGCAACAATCATTATTCTACCAACCTGCATGTGAAGGCTGATGTGAAGATTAATCTATTAAATTCAAAAATGCTGATGCCAATTGCAGTCATAATTTGGAGGCCCATGTCCACATGGTCGGTAGCTTTTAAAGCTCTCATGTTGCATTCCGTTCGAATGCAAAGTGGGCTTTAGAGCTTTATATTAAACATGTAATTTGTTGAAAGATTAGCTCGTGGTATTTGTGAATTGGCTACATTTTTCAAACCATCATAATCGTCCTCAGTGCCAATTCCACTTATAGTAATGAAAAGGTTATTTCCTATTTACGGCCCATTATATATGGATTGGTGGAGGAACTTTACATGATTTTGTATGCTGACTTTGGAAGTCCATTCATGAAAAATATAGCGAGTGATATTTGACCACCTTATTATCAATGCAGATTGTCATATCTCTTCTGTATGAAAAAAAGTACTTTAACTCAAACAGATTGGCAAGTCATGATTACCTTCTTGACTCACTTTCTTCCTTGTAATCTATACCTCCAAAAATCCACACATGAAAAATAAAGCCGCAGCCCTTTCTTCCTTGTAATCTATACCTCCAAATATCCACACATGAAAAATAAAGCCACAGCCCACTTTGCTTTCGCAGTGATAGTGCCCTTGGAAAGAAACGCATACTAGTGGTTGTGCTCATTGTTTATGTTTACTATAGTATACTTTATTTTTATGTTAATGATTTGTTACTATATTATAATTTATACTTTATATGCTTACTATATTATACTTTATTTTATATACTTTATTTTTTTTACTTTAAAAGAGGGTGAAATTTATGGGATGCTTTTCTTAACTGTGTTAAAAAATCTCGATTGCTCATACTTTTTTTAGTTGACTAAAACCATATAAGAGAGTGAAATGTAAGGGATGCTTTTCTACACAAATAATTTATTATCATAATTGTTTTGCAACGAAGGTAAATTAATATAAAAGTTTAATTTTATTTTAGGTTAGATAATAATTAGCTTGTGTGAGTGTAGTTTAATCCATGATTTGCTTGATATGGAGTACATGTTGTAAATAGAGGTCTCTAGTTCAAATCACCTCTTCTTACAAGTGCCCCATGCTAATTAAAATTAAAATTAAATATATATTAAATTAATTAAAATTAAAATCAACTATATATTAAGTGATGAGAAATTAGTAAATAAATTATTATTTTTTCATGGGGAAATAAATAAATTATTATAATGTCAAAATTAAATTTTAGTTATAGTAAGTGAATTCTGCATATAATTATTTTGTAATATGAGTACAATAAATATACATAATCTTATAAAATAAAAATTTAATATGTTTAAATATATTTCATTATATAAATTTTATAGTAGTTTTATTGGTGTAGACCAATTGGTTGTAGTCTAAGGAACTTCTTAAAATGTCCTTTACAACCTAGAAACATTTTAATTGTTCCACATTCATTGAGGTAACAACCTAATGGTAGATAGCTTGGTAAACTAGGTCTCAATTCTAGCAAAAGGAGAATATGTTGAAAATGTGGAAGTCCCCATGGTATTACTAATACCATAAGGAACACCATGAACCAATTTCTATACAACTAAAGTCCGAATCATTTGTCAAGCATGGATAGGAATCGTACCCAATGAAATGGTAGGTGTTATTAGATAAGACACGTTAGATGCAAGGGCTTAAAGGAACCTCATGTAGGACCTCACCTCTAATTCCTCTTAGGTGTAATAGAATATTTCATATTAAACATTGTATTCAATGGTTCATAACTCATATGTGTGACCGTTGAGGCTTCTTCCTAATATTAGCATGGCATTTGGGATTAAAGGAGCACTGGTGAAGATTGACATCATGATTTGTGGACATGGTATCTATAGATTTCAATGGATCATCACTTCCTCAACAAAGTTGCCATGCTCATCAAATTCGGTAAGTATCCCCTGCCTATGACTTTGTTTCTTGTAATTAGTGTTGAAAGTATCTATCCTAGATTGATGTAATAGCTTTAGAGTTGGTGTGATAGGGTCTTCATTGAAATTTTTATTGCATTGATAAGTGTAACTAGATTGAGGATTTCTTAGGCATTACAAAAAAGGAAAAACCTAGCAACCTTATCCTACTTTTTGTAGTCAATTTCTTTGAGTTTCACTGCCATGTTTCATAGAAAAAATATAGTCTTTTGAAATGGAAAACAACAATTATCTTGATTTTTTTTTTAAAGGAAAATGGCATGCCAATTACAAGGTATGAAGCAGGCTATAAAATATATGAGAATACATGTGGAAAAATAAGAAAACAAGTAGGATACTATGGAAAACAAATTAGTAGAATTGAATTTAAATCATGGGAATAGGGATTCATATTTTGAGAAGCATTAATAACATCATTCTGGGTTTTTCTAGAGGTTCTTAGTCTATAGAAGGTTTCACAAGCATATTTGTAGCCTCTGTAATGGATAATGTAGTTGATGAAGATACAATCTAGCAAATGGCCTTCACATTTGGTGAATACCTCAAGGATAAGGAGGGGAAGGGGAAAGAAAAACATGATCAATCAAACAAATGTAGGAGTTTCGAGGGTGCAACTAACTATCTTTCACATCTTAGGTGGTTTTAGTAGTTATGTGTTTCTTACATCATATTTCATATATTTTATGTGTTGCAGTAGTTGTACAACTATTGCTATAGAAGTTGCTTCAACAATGCTTTTGAAAAGAGATAAACTTATCATGATCTTTGTCATGAATGAAATGCTACAAGAAGAAGAGGTATCAACCATATTTCGGTTCAGATTTGGAAATCAGTATTCCTACCAACGTATCTTAAATGGCATGATATATGTGTAAACAACTTATTTCCCTTTAGCAAGAAATGAAGAAAAACATCATTTTTATTAAGGTAGTGGATATCACACCAATAAAAGCAAATGATGCAACCAAAAATTAACAATAAAAATATATGGTTTAAAGTAAATAATTAATGATATTGAGATAATTACGGGGGATATGAAACAATCTCACTACAATTGCTTTTATCATTTGGAAGAGAAACCAATGGAAACTTAAAGTTTGGAACTATTTCACTTCTAATTTTTGTGTTTAAAACTATCTGGTTAAAGCATGGTAACATGTCTCACTTTTTTCCCTATTGGGGCAATGAAATAATGAACTAAAATTATTTGTTCATAAATCTACAAATCCATCAAGAATTAGATAATGGTGTAATGAAACACGAGTTTTCTTTGTGAATGAGATTTTATATGGTATTTTTTTTCAAATGATTTTTTTTTCATTTTCTTTAAACGCCATTTATTATTATTTCAGGTATCTCATAAGTTCTCACAAAACCACGACCCCCATTTTTTTTATCTTCATTTATTTTTTTAATTCCAATGTTTTCGAACATTTTATAGAAACTTTTAAGATTGTTGTACATTTAAAAAAATGATATATTATTATTATTATTATGAAATTATTAATATAAATAATATTTTTTATGTGTACATAAAAGCACAACCCAAAAAACTATCATTTTAAGACTTCAAAATCAATATTTTTTATATGAATATGGAAATAATATATAAGTGATTGTTAAAATTATTTTAAATTACATTTTTTTATTATTTTTTATAATTAATATTTTGAATGCATTTATAAAGTCAAAGAAAATTTTCTTACGGTATAGTGAGACGTGTTACCATGCTTTTACCCTATCTTCCCGTGGATGAGAAAGACACCTAGGGCCTCTGATTGAAAGCTCCATTTGTGGTTGTGGATAGAGGCGTTGGCTGAAAATATTTTTATTGGTGAATTATAGCTAAGTGAAGAAAGATATGGTGTTGATCCAATAGAAACTAGAAATGGTGACATTTTGTAAAAAAAATTAGATCATGTTTGATAGTATGGCACTGATTACGAAAATAAATCAGATATTGTTGTTGAATCTCTTTATTTGTTTATGTTGTGTATTTAAACTTTTTTAATTAAATTTATGATTGTGGCTACTATTATGTTTGAATGCTCAAGTTGTGTTTTTTTGTAGAAATAACGGAATTTTTATTATGCATTTTACTTGCAAGGAGGTGTAGTCCCTCTAAATCAAGTGGTATCAAAGTAGGTTAAGCTCGCAATGTGGAGGACCGAGGGGATTTGGGTCTAAGATTGACTAATCTCTAAATTTTGGTGAAGTTGGGATCATGTAAGAAGATATCTTAGAACATAATGATTGTGATGGAAAATATAGGAAGAGGTTGTAGAATATGAAGAGAACCAAAGGATGTAGAAGATGTTAATGGGATTGTCATGATAGTGAGGGAAATTATGGCCATAATGTATTCCATGGATGAAGACTACGGGATATGTATTGCACATGTGGTACAAGACATCCATGATGATGAAGCGAAATAAGGGACTATAAGAGAAAAAATATAATAACACATAACAATTGAAGAGAGAATGATTAACACAATCAATGGTATTGGAGATAAAACTAGACTTGAAATTCATGTATATTTAAGGAATTAAAATCCAAAGGGATTGATATATTAAATAGGATAAATCAAAATTTTATTTAAATTTGAGTAGATTGTAGATATTAGGAAGGGTAGGTATGATAGTATGAAATTGAGAAATCATGCTTACCTGTGGTGGGATAAGTTGCATTTGAATACACAAAATTGTGGAAGAGAAAAGATTAAAACCTAGGATAATATGGTGTAAGAGTTGAAGAATATTTTTTTATGCATGGACTATGCTTTAAATTTGTTAAGAAGATAATAGAATTTGAAGTAATTAAATGTAATAGTCAATAAGTACATAGATGAGTTATACAAACTTTCTATAAGATTTCAGTAGAACGAAGAGAATTTAGAACCCATTGTGAAGTATATGAATGGTCTAAGTTATGCAACTCAAGATTAATTTAATCTTTTAAATTTCTATTAAGCGATATACATTTACCAAGTATCTTTAAGGATTGAGGAGAAATTGTTGAGGAAACAACACAGTGCAAAAAAATTTCAAGATATGGAAGAGGATAGCAAGAGAAACAAAAATTGGAGAAATTGAAAACACCTCCATCTCTGTGGAACAACTTGATGGAAGAATAGTTAATGTTGATAAAGGAAGAGGTTGTTCAATCAGAGGGAGAGGTAGAGGAGAAAAATTTGAAGGAGTTTTCTACATGTGCGGAATGTAATGTTTTATGGTATTTGAATGCTCATAAATTTTGAAGGACGGATGAAGAAAAGAGAGGAGAAATCATAATGCTAAAAAAAAACTAGAAGTAGTAGTAGGTGACGTTGAAATTGAGGGAAAAATAGGGATATATTTTCATGATATGGAAAGTATTGTTGCAACCTAAGAAGGACATTGAAGTAGAACCAAATATTTTTGGTAAGATTGTGTAAGTAATACAAAAAATTAAACACACAAATTAACAATGTCTCACAAACATATTACATAAAGATTTACATAAACCAAAAATTGTGAAAATCAACATTCCTAAGAGTTTCTAGACTCTATGTCTCATTGTTTTGTCCCTTTGTTTAAAGTACAATATTATATCACCTAAAACCTTAATACATTAAATCGAATTAGATTACCACCCCAATTCCTTAATCAAAATTAGTTTCCAATGTGACACAAAACCATGGGACCAAACAACTAAAAATGGACCCAAAAAATTTCTTGGGGTGGTCTAATTAGCTCCCCCCAAAACAACCCTTTCATGGTATTCTACAAAGACTACAAAACATGTCCAACATTCTCCCACTTCTTTTATTCTCTGAAGAAAGGGGTGAAAGGGGAAGCATTCATGAAATTTACTACTAAGGGAAATAATGCATAATGATTCTCTACAACAAAATATTTTTTTAGTACTAGTAGACGTTTCCAATGAATTTGCAACATCATTTAAGGTATCAATTTTCACCATTAGTAATTTTTTTGTTCAACCATGTCTCTAAAAAGATGGTACTAAACATCAGTACGCTTTTTCTTGTAATCATAAAAAAGTTTTTCCATAAAATTACACTTGAACTATCACAACATATTCTCACTACTTTGTAAACAAAGCCAATACGTAAGCATAATATTTGCAACCATATGGATTCCTTACTTCCATGAGTGGTTGGCATGTATTATATAATGTAACTGTAGAAGGAGCAAATTATTTGGTAACCTTATGTGATCTGTGAGATTACAACAGTAACTATGCACTACCTCTTAGTCTTCTAATTGATTGCTCCACCAAATAACTTAAAAACATAGCGACATGTATATCAAGGAAAAGTTTAGGGAAAAATTTTATCCCATGGGATATTTTTCAACCTTTTTTCCCAAAAATAAGATTCTCCAATCTGCCTTTTTTTTCAAAGATGATTGGTCAAAATTCCATAGGATAATTTTTTCTTTACTCTAAAAATTGTCGAAAATGTCCAAAAACTATATAAAGTCCTGAGAAATTTGATTATGTTTTTTTTTAAATCACCAAACATTTTATGACTGCAAATTTAAGAATTAGTGATATTCGCCAAGGTTTATATGCTTTCAAAAAATTATGGATCCTTAAAATTGTCCTTGATGTAGATCTTCCATGATTAATATCTCCATTCTAGTCTGCATCAACAAAACCTTGCATATATATGTCTAAATGATATCTAGGAATTCCTTGGTAATATATTGCATAGTCTAAAGTGACACACAAATATATGTAGACCCTCTTTTCTCTCGAATGGTGCTTCTCTATTTTTGGCATATAACTTCTCAAAAATACCACTTCACGAGAAATAACTCGTCTACTATATACCAAAGCATACATCATATTTTCAATTCCACTAGCATTGGGAATGTGTGACGTGTCTTCTACACCTTGTTGAATATTTGGGAACTATTTAACAAACAACTTTTCACCTTCATGAATATATACCTTTACCAATTTGCATTCATGCATATTAATCCTCTATAATACCATATCAACATATTTCCTCTAACTAAACTAGAATCTTCTAGTTGACCAATATATTTTAATTCCGATGCTCAAAATAAAATTTGTAGCACCAATATATTTCATATCAAACTTAGAATACAAGTGGGATTTGACATCCGTGATGATTTCCTTATTGTTTCCAATCAACAACATATCATCAACATACAAGATCACCTAAATAAAATGATTGTGAACTTGGTTGGAATACACATAGTGTTAAACTTTACTTATTGATAAAAAAATTCCCAATATATAAGTATCAAAATTGTGATACCACATTCTTGATGATCATTTTAATTAATATAGGACTCCTTCAGCTTCCAAATAAACTCCTTATTTCCCTTCACTAAAAATCCCTCTCATTTTTTCATGTAGATTTCTTCTTTGAAATCACCATGTAGAAATGTTTTCTTCATATCCATTCTCTCTACTTCAATATCAAAAGAAAACAAATATACAAAAAATATAATAGGTTTGAATTTATCAACAAGAGAGTCAATTCCCTCCACCTAAAGTTATGCCTTAGCTACTAGGATATCTTTGTAATTCTCCACCTTAACACCTCACCATCTTCATTCAACTTATTCTTGAACACCCATTTTATACCAATAGGTTTTCTTCCTGTTGACCGTTGAACTAAATACTAAGCCTCATTTTAATCCAATGAATTGATTTCTTCAACAATGTCCTTTTTCCAAAGTTTATTATCCTATGAATATATTGCCTCCCTAATAGATCTAGGATCATCATCAGTAATAGATAGAGAAAAATTAAATATGAAATTAAGTGGGATGCATCTTTCTCATTTCCTTATTTCATTAACACATGTCCTCAGAGTTGGAACTTGATTTTCTTCCTCTCATGGTTCATGTTCTTGTATTCGGTCATCTTCCTCACCCTCCAACTCAAACTCTATTTCCTTTTTTTTTTCTTAACTTGGGTGGAATTAGTGTTTATGAGAAATTTCAACCTCTATAATTACAACATCTTGACTATAAACAATCTTAGTAGGTATTGGGTTCCAAAGTTTATAAACTTGTATACCATCTTTGTAACCAATAAAGATACATTTTTCAGCATTGTTATCCATCTTAGTCATATTTTCCTTTGGAACATGCACATAAACAACACAACCTAATACTTTGAGATGTTTAAGAGATGCTTTTTACCGGTCCATGCTTAAAGTGTATTTTTCCAAACTAGTATTGATTTAGGTGATCAATTTACCAAGTAACATGCATTATCTATTTCCCCTGCTTAAAATTCTTCTGATAAGTGATAACCTTGCACCACTAAACATACTCACCTTCTACATCAAAATCATGTTCATCGTTTCCGCAACTCCATTATGTTGGTGTGTGTGTATAGACTATTATTTTTGCTTAATATTCCACACTTCTTACATATTTCCTCAATTGAATTCACATGGAACTTTCCACTATTATATATCCTCAACAACTTTACCCTTTTTGTTTCCTTGGTTTTCTACAAGTGCTTTAAACTCTTTAAATTTGTCAAAAACTAGATATTTATTATGGAGGAAATATACACATGTGTTCCTTGAGAAACCATCAATGGATGAAACATAATACATGCATTTTTATATTAATGGAATAAGAATAGGTCCAAACACATAACTGTGTATTAACTTGACCAAGATTTTTTTATCTTGTAGCACCATATCGGAATATCATTTTATTCTATTTATCATATATGAAATGTTAAAAAAATGAAAACTAATAAACTATCAAGCATACCTTCTACCATACCTTTACGATGTAACACTCAAAGGACCTTCTCTTCAATATATCCCAATATTTAAGGCCATAAAATTGTCTTATCTATAAGGAAAATATGGGTCTGGTATTCTTTATTTCTATCCTAATGAATAATAGAACTAGTACACCCATCATTAAATTTCTTGCCAATGTATTTTAGAGAGTTTCAATATGAACTCCCCTCATAAACACCATTTCTCCTTGAACCATCTTGCATGTGTCCTTTTCAAATAAAGTATGCATACTTCCATCACCAATCATACTTGCAATTATCAATATTTTTGGATAAATTTGGAATGTGCAAAAACCTAAGAAGAATTTTAAACTTTCCATCTTTGAAAAGCAACTTGATCATTGGATGACCTAGAATTTTGATTTTCAAGTCATCTCCTACAAAACCATCAATTATATTCTATTTTTTTATATTCACAAACCCACTCCTTATGAGGAATCATATGAAATGGAGAATCTCAATTGATCGACCATACATCACAGTATACATGTGTATTGTAGATAGAGAATAAACATCACCTCATTTTTTATAGAGGGTTTTGTTTTTATGGAAAGGGAATCATTAGATTCCTTACCTTTATCAAAATTATTAGATCTAAAAATTTTCTTATAATACCCGTCTTTACCACATTTTAAACATTTCTTTTGAAATTATATTGGATATTTATATCTACCTCTACACTTAGATTTGTCATTAAAATGTCTATTTTTTTCTCTCATGGGAATGTACTCTCTCATATAAAACACCATTCATGACACCCTCCAGGTATTTTCTCCCCATTTCATTTGATAGTAAGGATGCATATACACTATCATACTTTAACATGGATCAAGTGACACTACCAATAGCTACAACTAGATTATTCCAATAGTCTATAAAAGAATAGATAAAGGTAATATGTCGTTATCTTCTTCCTTTATATTAATATCAACCGCAACTAACTGTCTTAAAAAGTATTAAAGGAATATAGATTACCTTCTTGTGTTGCCATCCTCCATCTTAATATGATACAATTTACCTTGAAGAAATAAACTGTTTGCATGGGACTTTGACTAACATAATTCCCTAGCTTATCTAATAGCTTATTTGAACTATTTTTTCTAGAGATTCTCAATAACATTGAATATGAGAGGCAAAGTTGATTCCTTCTTCTTTCTTCTCTCTTCATATTTTTTCAATATTCTTTTGACATACTAGTGTGATTTGTACCTATATTGACATCAATCCACTAATATCTATATACCCGAAGGTCTTCCATATTCAAATTCCATAGCTCGAACCTCTAGTCGTTAAACTTATCAACCTATATTCTTGAACTATTCACCTTTTCCTTGCAAAATATTCATTGTGCAAAGATCCCACTCCAAAACAAGTTTATCATAGACCCAAGATACCCTTTCTACTCACAAGACGAGATAAACCCTAGAAAAAAAGGTATCCCTCATAAGGAAATATAAGATGAAGAGTTTTGTTAAACCTTTCTAAGAAAATAAATACCAAATAGAATCTAAAAAATAAGAATTAACAACAAATAACACACGCATTACACATGCGTTTACTCTAGAAACCCAAAACCAAACAACATGTCTGTGAGTTTCACCACTATCTTTCTCATTGAATTATACTCATTTTACAATACAATATTATAGCATCAAAAAACCTATTCCATTACCTTATATTAAATTGTAACCCTAATTCCTTAACTAGAAGTGGCTTAATTTGGGATGCAAAACTATGGGATGAAAATAACTCAAAATGAACCATAACCAGACCAAAAGAAATAATTTTGGACCTCATATCTAGGTGTGATAATTACCCCCCTATACCCCCTTTCTTTGAGAACAAATAAAGATCACAAAACATGTGCAACAGGATCTAGACTACAGGAAGACACTCTTTAGAGTGAAATGTATGATACAAGGTAAGTGTTGTAGTTTAATTATTGATGGTGGTAGTTCAAAAACTTTGGCATCAAATGAAGTTTTTACAAGTTGAAACTAAAGTGCACACTTAATTTAGAAGAACATAGTGTCGTGGTTACAAAATGGGCATAGGGTCGCTATGAGATATTAATCTTTGATAAATTTAAATATTCAGGGTTATAGAGATTGCATTTTGTTTGATGTATTTCCTATGGATGCTTGGCATGTTTTGTTAGGGAGGACATGGTATTTTGATAGAAGAGTTATGCATGATGTGAGGAGAAATACCTACTAATTTGAGAAGGATGTAATTGATTTTAATTTACAATCATTGAATGAGTAAGTGGAGAACGGTAACCAAGAAATGGTAAGTCTAGTGTTGGCATGTGTGGAGGAAGTGGATAAACATGAACTTATGAAGCAATAGATTGAATAAATTAAAGAGAGGAACATTGGTGCTACAACAAAAACACTTTTTAAAGAGGAAAATATTTGAGGTTTCCATTCTAGTAATGTTTTATGTCATTTGTTTGCAAGAAATAAAATAAAAAATGTAGAGGATGTGGCAATGATGGAGATATGCAAAGGAAATTTTGACACATAAGAGAGTGGTATACTTTATTTATTCATGTTGTTCATAGACCTGAAATATATAGGGATCACTATGTATATCGTAATAATTTTCAAGGGTACCACCCAAATGGGCCTCACCCTGTCAACTCGAGGTTTGGGATCCTAACTCCGAAGGACCCAGAGAATTGAACACTCGACCTTGACTACTTTGGTCATAGAATCAGAAGCACCAACTAACTGAGCTACCCATCCAGGATATGAGAGTGGTATACTTGTATAGTCCATGCAAAATATATTAAGGATTGTTCCTAATAGGGATTTAAGAAAACCAATAAGCACGATTGAGTGGAAGTGGTGTAAACTTGTAAGCACCATTGGAGTAAAATAAAAAGAGATGGTGCAACTTTGTGAAATAAGTTAACAAGGAATTGAAGAAAAATTAAAACATGGGTAAGTTATATAACCGTGTCGTTTTAGGATATCGAAATCAAATTTGTGTATGTTAGTTGTAGCACTGGCTAGAGGAGGATGTCAACTTTTCACCTATTGTTAACATATGTTTTTAAGTAATATGCTCAAAATTTTCAACTATGGAGTCTAATGCAGAATCATCCCTATTGTAGTTATCTATCCTCACATATTTTATATCCCAAAATGGCACTTCTTCGTCCATTACGACATTTACATGTTTTGTCACATGATGACACTTCATGAAAGTTACTTGTCAGTCACCCAAAGGAAACCTATGGATAGAAAGGCCATATCTGGAGTTCTATAAATCCATTTAACCTCTTTTCTAGACAATTGGAAAGGTATCATACTAAGGAACAACTTTGTAGAAGAAAACATGTGACGTCTCCATACCCCATAATGCGGATAATTTAAAATTTTTGCTTCAAGAACACTTGTTCTCCTTCAAAAAACAAAGCATGGACATTAACACACACACTTCAACATTCATGCTCAGGCTTAGAAACCACTATAACATTCATTCCTCCATTTCAAAAATCCATTTTGTGACTAGAAACTCTCTTCCACACTGAACCTGCCATTTCTCCTTCCGCCTTCCGCCCTGCGAAAATAGGAAGTTGGAACATAAAAAACAATAGAGTCCTTTGACCATGGTTCCACCTTCCACACTTCTGCTTTTTGCCTTTCAAACTCGGAACTTGAGAATCGAAAAACTTTTGTGCACCATAAATATTTAATGGCTCTTCCGCCTTCCACACTTCTGCTTTTTTCCTTCGAAACTCAAAATTCAGAAACATAACGATCGACGGAGTCCTTCATCCATGGTTCCACCTTTCGCCTTCCATACTTCCATTTTCCGCCTTCAGAACTTGAAAATCCAAAAACTATCAAACTTCAAAAACTCTATCCAGGGTTCCACCTTTAACATTCTACATTTCCTCCCTTCAGTGCAGAACTCAAGAATCAGATAACTTAACTTCCGACCTTAGCCTCTTCTACACTTTTGACTTCCACTTTCCAATCTCAGACTTTGGAAAACAGAATGTTAACTTTTTCCTTAGAAATTATCTACACTTTTATGCTTCTTTCATCCTCCTCCCGCGAGCAGATCCTAAGGTGCCAAGCCAATATACAATTGGGTTTCATAGGTTGTTAGCCAAGCCAATCTCCTTTGGGTTTCACAGGATTCTAAGGCAGTGGACAGGAAGAACTACTAAGTGAGCTCATCCACAGAGCTAAGGACACCTTCACAAGATCTATCTCGTCTAGAATCCACGTTGCCTACACACCCAACATAAGTAAGTGTCCCCTTCTCTATTCCATAGTCCCTCATGCTACACCTTCCCTTCCAGTTCTCTTTAGGATGTGCAGAGCAGATTCACTAGCCACTCTTATCTTATTGTGAGGTTCCACACTAGTTTTATCAAGCACATTCTACATTTCTTCCACTCCTAATTCTTGCATACAGTTTGTACCCAAACCAAGGTACACATCGCCACAACCACAATGTAAAAAAATAGTGAAACAGGCTCCACTCACTCTGTAACAAAGGAGACCACTGCGGAAAATACCTTCGATGACTCAGGAGAGTAAAACTAACAGGTTTCTAGGTCAGGATTGAATCAGCAAAATGTATAACACAGAAAAGAACATGGTTCTCCCAACATTGTGCATGAACCGACTCGATATTCCTAAGTTATCCAACTAATGAGTCCAATTGATGAGTGAATGAAAAATCCCACTTACCCAGACTTACCATCACTGCATGGGCAGACATACACATGTTTTCTTGCTTCAAAACCAAGAACGCGGCTTCCCAGACTGCAGACTTGTAGGTTTGCTCAGACACACAATCATAATTCCATGTCTTTCTCTTCCCAAGGCATTAACTGCCTCAACCAACTTCTGGAAGGAATGAATGATTGAGGACAGAGGACAAAAGGGAAGCTGAGGGTTCATGGGTTTCCCCATTGACATCTGGTCACACCCTATTGGCTCTAAAGGTTTGACTTACTCCCCACCCTATCCCTTATTTAATCATTCCCCCATCTCTTTCATGTTGTAGTGCATAGCTAGGTGTGGTATTTATTAATTGCATATTTACATGATATCCAAAAATATATATTGTTCCTGACTTAGCACAATGAACCATATGCATCAATATTAATCACCTATACACAAAACATCAATCAATGGTAGGGCCTTGGCCTTAATCTCCTTTCCATGATTCCATACAATATTTACATCATGTACAATCAAAATACCATGGGGTCAAAATTAGGGTATTACAATCCCCTCCCCCTACAACAGTACTTTCCTCAGTGCTCATCAAAATTGGACAAAATTCTACACTAGAACAACCTAAGTTCTCTACAAAATTGAACAAAAATGGATATCCCAATCGCATGGAATCCTCCATCTCCCACGTAGCCTCTGCAGGACTGTAGTGCTTCCATTGCACCTTTACCTTTCCCATGGCTCGGTTCCATGCCATTGTGACCTTCCTGTCGAGGATGCACATTGGTTCGGTTCGAAACTCTCCCTCAGGTTCCACCTAAGTCACATCCCAATTTATCACGTGGTTAGGGTCATGTACATACTTCTTAAGCAAATAAACATGAAAAAATTATCAGCTTTAGTGCTAGAAGGAAATGCAAGTCTATTGCAACTGGCCCTATTATTTTAAGCACTTCAAATGACCCACAATATCTAGGTGACAGCTTGGCACAACTTCTAAGCTTTAAGGAACTCTTCCTTTCCCTCACTCTGAGGTAAAGATGATCCCCAACACTGAATTATGTTTGCATTCTATGCTTATCAACATATCTTTTCTGTCTATCTTGGGTTGCTTTCAAATTATGCCTGATCTTTGCAACCTCTTGCTTCATTTCCTTGAGAAATTCTGGACCAATCACAACCTTGTTCACTAGATTATCCCATGTCACAAGTGTCCTACACCTTTTTCCATACAAGTATTCATATGCACTCATCCCCAAGGATGCTTGTTGTCCATTGTTATAGGCAAATTCTAACAAGTGTAAATAATCCTCCCACTTGGTTGGTTTGTCCATCACATACATGTGAAGCATGTCTTAAAGCACTTAATTCACTCTCTTTGTCTATCCATCAGTCAGAGGATGGTAGGTAGTGCTGAAGTTAAACTTTGTACCCAAATATGCAAGCAACCCCTTCCAAAAATTGGAAGTGAACTTGGCATCCTTGTTAGAGACTATTGCCTTAGGCAATCCATGCAATTTGAAAATCTCCTTCATGAATATTTTTTCAATGTCATTGGTCTTATGTGTGGAATTAATCGGTATAAAATGAGCCTCCTTTGTCAACTTGTCCACCACAACCATGATAGAATAATGTTTCCTCCAAGTCATTGGAAATCCTTTAATAAAATCCATGGAAATAACTTTTCATTTCCATTCTGGAACTGGAAAAGGCTGCAACAAACCTATTGGGTGTTGATTCTCAACCTTCACCTGCTAACATTTCATGCACCTTGAAATATATTCAGTCGTGTCCCTTTTCATTCCTAGCTAGAAATATTGCTTTATGGTTGTAGCAATTGTCTTATGATATCCTGGGTGACCAGAATATGGAGTCTGATGGATCTCATCCATAACAAATCTCCTCAAATATTCTACATTTGGAATATAAATTCGGTTCTTAAAGGTAAGAATCCCATTTCCTTCCAATTTATATCCCTCATACTTATTTGCAAGACTCTGCTGCTGCAACTTGTCTTTTACTTGTACATATAATTCATCTTCAGCAGCATGATTAACAATCTGCTGCCTCAGATCTGATTGGGAAATACTAAGAGATGCCACCTGCATTTCATGCATCTTCTTGTTGAGTGCATCAACCACTTTATTCTCTTTTCCTTTAATGTTTTTTATCTCAAAATGAAAATCACACAAGAACTCCAACCATATAGCTTTCCTGGCATTTAAAGTAGGATGATTAAACAAATATTTCAGACCACAGTGGTCTATCCTTGGGTCAAATTGTAATACCCCGGTTTTGACCCCATTTACACTAAAGGGTACATGATGTATATTTTGTAATTAATCATGGTGAGGAGCAAAAGGGAAAATACCCACCATCGATTCGCCTATGTTATGTTTCGGTAATAGGGATCGTTGCCAATGGTATATTCTGCTATCCGGCACATTATAGCTTTGGCATAATGTAAATACGCACATCAATTTATTTAAACCTACAGCTAGCTAGGACGGTGCAATGTTAAATGAAAAGGGCATGATTCCCAAGGGTAAGGGGGAGATTGCTAAACCTGGACCCATGGGGAAAATCCACGTGTTGCCACTCTCTTTTTGTCTCCTTAAACCACCACCTTAGTTTCGGTTGTTAGGAGGGATAGTGATTGGCTGGTAGGAAAACCACCACCATGCTCATGCCTGCACCCACTCTCCATGACATGCCTTCTAGGTAGCAGATGGTCTTCCCACTAGGTTGATCACGATTCTATTCATCCCCTCTCACGTGGGTTGAGATAAAATGTTCCATGTCCCTTTTGTTTTGGGGTTCGCCATTCCTTTCACACACTGCCTTGCTAATCAGAGAAATGTTGTTCCTCTCATTTAGACCGAAAGTCTGTGTTTTTGACCCCTCCATTGTTGGACTGTAAAACGCTGCCGTGATTATTCACTATGGGGTTTATTTCCCTGGTTTTCTGAGTGATATGTCTTTCCCCTATTCACACAGGGAGTTCGTATCTTCTACCATTATCAGACTGTGTAGTGTTCTGTTTACTCCACCGTGGCCATGATCTATTCATTCAAAGTTTTTCTTTAGTTGTGTCCTTTTACCCTCACTCACAGATTGAGAATCGGTTCCTTCCCCATCTGCAGACTGGGTATCATTTGGGTTGTTTCTTTATGGGATTGGACTGCTGATCTATCCTTGGTTGGGTTGCTGCATGTGCAAACATCCTTTTGGGGTTTTGTTGTGTGCCTATGTTTCCCCTGTCCATGCTGGGAGCTCGGTTTCTTGTCCATTGCGGACTGTAGATTGTTGCCATCGTTTCATTGTGAGTTGTGGTTGTTGATTTACCCTAGTTTTGGGTTGCTTCTTGGTTGCTGAGGTTATTGGGATTATTGCTGATTTGTTTTGGCCATGCTAGGGCCAAGAACAACTCTGAAGCATTGTTTGAGCTGAACTATGTTTCACCTTTTGGGTTGGGGTTGTCACCCTGTTGTCTTCATCTTCTTCACAGAGCTGTGAACTGTTTGTTTTGCTGCGGTATGCAGTGGTTGGTCTTTGGAATATTGAGAGTAGGATTAGAGGCTGGTTTTGCTTGAGAAAACTGGTGTTTGAGTCCACCATCTTAGCATTTAGCCTTTCCTAGCTCCTTGATGGCCTGAGAAACCCTACTGTGTGGGCTTGGCTGATTGGTGTACCTTGGCTATGTGTAAGCCTGCTTTGATAATTATTCCTTGAGGAATCATGCCCAGCTCAGGGGTGGCAGTGTTGCTGAGAGATTAATGAGTACGCTGGCCTATGGTTGGGTGGAACGTTGCAGCGACGTAGCTGGTTGCGGGACGAGTTCCTATCAGATGAGTATTCTTGTCCATTTTACTTCTGCAATTATATTTACTGATTAATGAATATGATGAACGTGTGGCATGCTTGAATGAATGTATGTTTGCTTTTGCTATGTATATGAAGGATTCTGCATCTTAGTATGTATTATGTTTCATCTTTTTATTTCAGCATTATATGCCTGTTCGTGTTCATGGGGCTATTTGCCCGTATGCTTGTTGTTAGTAGCATCCTCTTCGTCGGTTAGAGGGTCGAGGATGTTACAGTGTGGTATCAGAGCTCTGATTGCAGCATGGGCCTGAATGGGCCATGATAGATTAGATAAAAGATGCAGGTTTCCTTCTACCCAGCAGCAATCAGAAAATTGAAGACAAGAAAATTCACAAAATTTTCTAAGTGCCAGAACTATCGGCCCATCGGAGCACTTAGTGGGAATGCCACCCGACGGATAGTTGATCCAATGGCTGATGCGGCAGAAGCCTGCGGAGGAAAATTTTGGAAAATTTATGTGTTTTTTTCGTTAGCACATCAGAACACTTAGACAAATGGATCGTCGATGCTTAGCTGATTGAGCGCCGCCGTTGCGGATGGCTAGACCACTGTGCTACCGACGGGTAGAGCCTTCGACCGCCGATGGCGCAGAAATTTCAAAATTTTTCTAAGTGTTGACTTCGTCGGCCATTGGATCATGTTAGTGGTATTCATCACCAATGAACAGCGGAAGGAATTAGTTGAATGGATTTCCACTGTTGCGGGCTAGGGAACTAACCGTCCGATGCAGCAATTGCTAGTCGTTTCAACAGCCGACGCAGTGGAAGAAAGAGAAAAGAGAAAAGTTTTGAAAATTCTTCTAAGTCATAAAATCGTCAGCAAACTTTAGATGATGGAACTGCCGATGTGGCGGCGGACACCGCGGAAGAATTTAGTTGTTTGCTAGCCCGCCATTGCAGCTGCCGTGTGGACCAAAACGCCAACTCATAGCGCTTAGTGGATCCAACCGCCAACAGAAGAAGAAGTTTCGAAATTTTGTTTAAATGTTGGAATCATTGGCAGAAGTTAGTTGATGAGACCTCCGATGGACGTCGACGGAAATTATTTGATCGAGCGCCCACCATTGCGGAAGCCTTGACAACTATCCTGCTGATACAGGAGTCTCTCCACTCATCGGTGTTGCGGTGTTTAGTGAACAGTAGCGACGAAAAGCAGTTGCTTTGATCGGCGAAGGATAAGGGAGATGGAGCCGACGGAATCAGCGAAAGGAAGAGGAAGACTAAAGAGAAAGATTTCAAAATTTTTTCTAAGCCATAGAATCATCGGCCATCGCCGATGGTTAGTTGATGACATCGTCGATTGTTAGGTGATTCCGTTGCCGATGATCTACGTCAGGTAAAATTTGTTGGTCGAACGTCCACCATTGTGGATATCGTGAGGACTAACCATCCGACGAGGAATGCATCCGAGCGCCGATGCCGCAGCTTCTAGGGGTTCTGATTGCTGATGGACGAAGAAAATTAAAAAAATTTCTAAGGAACAAGATCATCGGGCATCAGAAAATGATCAGAGATCAGGTCGCCGATGAACACTAATCCTCCGACGCATACAGGTTCTCGATGCCGATGTGTCTCACCCTTCGATCGGAAAAGGATCGAAGATAATGAGCCGCCATTGCAGCTGCGGAATGAATTATTCCGCCAATGCTAAGTCCTTCCAATCGTCGATGCCGAGGGGTTCAGTGAACATCCAGAATCACTACGGCGGTGACAAACGGAAGAGAATTAAGTGATGAAGCAGCCGATGCGAAGAAGAAAAAAAAGGAAAATTTGTGAAAATTTTCCTAAGTAAAGAAAACACCAGAAACGTTTGGTAGACTATCCTTTTGATGAATAGTTGTTCCAACCACTGATCAAAAAAGTTTAGTTGATCAGACCATTGACCGAGCAAAGTTGGCAGATGGAGAACCGCCGTTGCAGCAGCCATGTGGGCTAGCGTTCCGATGGTTAGAATTTCATTTTTTGATCGCTGATAGACTTGTGGCTGCGGAAGAGATAGTTTGAATGTGGGCCGTCGTTGTGCAAATCTTGATGACTAACCGGCCGATGCGTAGGGCACCGGGTCACCAACGCAGCAGTTATCCTAGGCTATCACCGAGGAAATCCGGAGCGATAGTCTACTAAGGACACGATATGGCGGATGGAATTAAACAACAGGTCGTCGATCGAAAGCTTATTCGGTTCTCCTGCGAAAATCATAGTAAGATTTCTTTCCACCGTTGCAGCTACTCAAGCAACTACGCACCCGATGAATAGTTGATTTGCTCGCCGATACAAATCAGGAGTTTAGTCGTTTTTCCACTGAAACGCTGGAAGTTCAGTAAAGAAAGGACCTGATAGACAGTCCTGGACATCACCGATGTAGATCGGAAGACTAGTCCACTAAGGATCCCAAACATCAGAAACGTAGTTGGGAAGTGACCCGATAGGGAGAAAGAAAATTGGGTTTTCCAATAAAATTTTCAGTGGATTCCAGCTAAGTGTTTCATTGAATTTTCATGGAATTTTTCAGCAGTTCAGGGCTGAAAGGAAAGAAAATTCCAAGTGGCTGAAATTAACAATTCAGACCAAAACATAGTTGAGTGTTTTGCCTAAATTTGATGAATGTCATCATTTTAGAAGTGGTGTGGTTTTCACACCCGAGGTCAGAATGAAGCATGTGGATAGTCGTTGGAAAGCTTATCCAGAAGGGAACAAGGGAAAGTCACCAGAATCTGAGTATGGAGCAGAAAACTGCTAATGATGGCCTGAAAGATAAAAGTGCTACTGTCAAATGGACAAATCTGGGAAATTGCATGCCTGGAGGTAGCAAGACCATGAAGTCAAACCCGTTGTTGTGTGGAAGAGGAGTTCCATACAAGGATGTGGGACTTGAAAAGGGAATTTTCCTTAAACCCTATCTTGCTGATTATAACTACATTTCATAAGTTTTATACATGAAATGTATGAGGATATGCTTTGCATACATAGGATATTGAGGATTATACATTTATAATGAACCACTAATGATAGTTATTGCATTGGTGTTGGCATTATTGGGAAAACCAATGACAACATGGACTTGGCTGAATATGTTGATGATGCTGACAAATGTGACTAGAAACCCTATGGAGAAAGGGATAAGGCAACAAGTCCATAATCAAAATTGGTGAGCAAATTCTGCAATATCCTGCAAAGGAACAACCAAACTGGTAATGCCAAGGGTGTAAGTAGGACCCATGAAGGTAAGAGTTTGACTCTGACAAATTCCATGGAGTGGTAAAGGTAAGAGACCTCATACCATGTGGATATTTGAATGTTATACTGCATTCATATAGAAATGTGTCATGCCTGTATATGTTGATTGAGCTTAGTAGCCCAAGGAAAGTAAGTACTGATGATCTCGATTATAGTAATGCATCCTATATGAATTAGTCATGGTTAGGTCATGCATGGTATGTTGAATGCATAGTATTCCTAATCAATGCAAGGTAGCATTGAATGGATATGCATTAAAATATTTTATAAATCTTGTAGTTATGCATTGAATGGATGCATATGAAGGGTGTGAGTAACTGATTGCACAAGTATAGTTGCAAATGTTGTGATGCATTGCATGAATGCATTGAGATAAGTGCATGTGATATTATGAATAACTAATGGCTGAAATGATGAATTGATGACAATTCAGGAACCATTTCAAAGGATGTTATGAATGCAGGATAGTAAGTGCATGAAGAGGGTAGTCATGATCAATTGGCTGCTGAAAATGCTCTATGAAAGAGCAAGGTGGTACGAATGATATGCTTGTGAAGTAAGGAGTATCTAAACATTTCATTTAAATTACATGAATGATGTGACTGTACCCTGTGATTTAAAGTATGATAAGGATTGCATGAAGTAAATGAGTTTTGGTAATATTGATGTGATTAATAACTGGAAATGTTTGAATTTTATAAATTCTGAAAATGCTTCAGTGATTGTTGTAGTATTGGAAAAAGTTATAGGCATCAAGACTTACCAAATGTTTGGCTGATTGAAGTTCAGGTTTCAGGTAGATTGTTTGGGATATGGAAAAATGGGTAAGACCATGACGAAGGCCGAAATCTACCATGTGAAAGAGCCAAACCTCATGAGAAGAGTCTCATGGCTGTGATAATAGTTTGTATGCATAATGAGTTGTAAATTTGAATTTGTAAATTTCAGATTTGAGAAATTGCTGACAACTACTAATCACTATTGGCTTGCATAGAATTGTGTCAGGAGGACGCATTGCAAGTGGGTGTCCATGCTATGCTAGTAAGCAAAAAATCATAATGGATATGATGGTGCTGCTCACAAGAGACCCACAATTGAGGATCACCTCATTTCCAAGCAAATCAATTTCTGTAGTAAACAAAGTTGCAATTCCTATTAAATTTAATTACTAATGTCATTTGCTTGGTTATGGACAATAAATTTGGATTGTATTATCATATAATGATTGAATATTTGGCTATTTTCTGAATGTGCCAGGGGTACACACTGCAAGAAGATCATGTGTGATGGCCTGTAGGAGCCAAAGTTCATGGGAAGGTTTTCCCTTATCTTGAAATGGGTTTTGAGGGAAACTCCATTAGACATTTTGGAAATGTCTCATCTGCACTACATGTTTGGTAAGAAACATGAGTGACATGGTATAGATTATGTCAGTAAGACATGTGTGGATATGAAATGTAAGAAGGAATTGGGATGGAAAACCGAGGGACTGTCAACTCAGAGAAGGGAGCCCCCATTCCTCCTTAACGAAGGAATACTGCCTCGGCAAATGGATAAGTCTTCTGTGACCCTAGCTAAGAATATGCATGTCAAATTATTAAATTCAATATGTAGAACATGTTTTGATTTTGTTTCCATTATGGAAAATTGCTTGAGTATGCATAGGGTCTACATGGCACACACCGGAAAAGGGTACACACTTTTTCGATGTTAGATCATGGAAGGATTTTTCAATTTTGATTACACCCCAAGGAGTGGACACACTCCTGGTGTCTCAATACTTGATAGTGAATGGTGTGAAATATGGTTACAATTTTAGAGCAATAAACGCTAACGAATATGCTTATATTGCTTGTGTTGTCAGGATAAGCAAATGTAGTTTACAATGTGGTCTCTTGGGTGATATGGAAAATGGTCGTTTATTGTTGATATAAGGGCATGTGTTGTTGATGATGGTCTGATAAACCCAACAAGGGTTGGCTTGACTGTTCTTGATATATATATAAAAGGATGTTGTGAAGCAGCCTGCATGTTGACCTAACATCCAAGTCCATAGGCGATCCCAAGGATTGCAAAGCAAAGCAGGATCCTGTGGACCAACGGGGAAACACGCAATACAGATAAGTATTATATTATTTTGCAATATTTTGCTTATGAATATACATGTGTATATGATTTGGTTATGATGTTTTAAGCTCTTGTTCTAGAGATAAAACTGATGAGAATAAACCTAACATGTGAATCTATTCAATGTTTGAATATAGGTATCGCTGGGAGCGAGGACTATGAGAGCATCCTAGGGGTGCATGTGGACATGTGACTGTCTTAAAGAGCTCGAAATGAGCGGTAATGAAAAATGTGCTAGTAAGACTATAAAGGTCTTAGGATCCGAGACAAACCATGTGGGGAGGCTCCATGGTTGAGATGTCTGAAATAGACTGGAGACACTAAGTGTCATGACCAAGAGGGATTGGTCCAGCATTCACGGTGAAGTGAAAGAGGCTGAGAGCACGAAAAGCCACAACGGTGGTGTGGGTTCCAAGATGGAACAAAACAAAGAGGGGAAAAACTCTTGCTGCTCTCTCTTGCCTTATTATTATTATTATTATTATTATTATTATTATTATTATTATTATATATATGTTTATGCATTGTAAAAACAAAAGGTTGTTGAATGCATGTATGACTGAAAATCGAATGTGTGTATTTGCTTAAAGTAAATTGTGGATGCTGGAATGGTTAATTCCCTGCCCAATAATGGACATGAATGAGCTCATGTTCCTGTTGGGAAGGCATGAAAAATATGGAAGTCTCTTTGATGAGGCTTGGAATGTCATGCCATTTGGGAAATTAAATGACTGATATTAATGCCTATATTATGCTTGGTCTAACATAATTTCAATGATGCATTTCACAGGTGAGAAAGGTGAAATCCAATGGTGCACATTGATCATGGAAGCAGACCAAAAGTTGCTAGACTTGGTTGGAAGTCTCCTTCAAACGATTGCAAGGACCCGAGAGAATCTTGGAGAGATGATCAAGATACAAAAAAGGAAGAATGAAATGAACCACTAGATTTTGCAAGACTCCATTGGTTTGCAAAGGGAGGTGAAAAGCCTTCTGGGAGAAATCGACACCGGAAAGGAAGGTGGATCAATGATGGGACATTCATCCAAGCGATCCATTGAGAAATAGTCTAGGCATGAAAAATCAAAGGAAATTGAGCAAGTAAAGATGAAGCAGCCAGTGAAATGCTGGGAATGCGGAGGACATCATTTACGTCGATACTGTCCCATGAGGGAACATGAAGAGGGCAGCAGCCACAAAGTTCCTAGGCTTAGAGATAAGCCAAGAGCTGAGAACCAGCAAGAGAAGTTCTGGGAAGCCGAGGGGCTTGGTATTGAACATTCAAAGTAGATAATTGAACATGGGACAGGTCTACAAAATTTTGAGATTTCGATGTGCAAATTGTATATGTATTGGAACATCGAGGACGGTGTTATTCCAAGGGGGAGGGAATTGTAATACCCCGGTTTTGACCCCATTTACATTAAAGGGTACATGATGTATATTTTGTAATTAATCATGGTGAGGAGCAAAAGGAAAAATCCCCACCATTGATTCAGTTGTGTTATGTTTCTGCAATAGGGATCGTTGCCGATGGTATATCGTGCTATCCGACACATTATAGCTTTGGCATCATGTAAATACGCACATCAATTTAATTAAACCTACAACCAACTACGACGGTGCAATGTTAAATGAAAAGGGTATGATTCCCAAGGGTAAGGGGGGGATTTCTAAACCTGGACCCATGGGGAAAAGCCACGTGTCACCACTCTCTTTTTGTCTCCTTAAACCACCACCTTAGTTTCTATTGTTAGGAGGGACAACGATTGGCTAGCGGGAAGCCCACCACCACACTCATGCTTGCACCCACTCTCCACGACATGCCTTCTGGGTAGCAGATGGTCTGCCCCCTAGGTTGATTGCGAGTCTATTCATCTCCTCTCACGCGGGCCGAGATAAAATGTTCCACGTCCCTTCTATTTGAGGGTTTGCCAGTCCTTTCACACACTTCCTTCCTAATCGAAGAAACGTTCTTCCTCTTGTTCAGTCCGAAATTTTGTGTTTTCGACCCCTCCATTGTCAGACTGTAAAACACTACCGTGATTATTCACTATGGGGTTTCTTTCCGTGGTTTTCTGAGTGATATGTCTTCCCCCTGTTCACGCAGGGAGTTTGTATCTTCTACCATTTCCACACTGTGCAGCATTCTGTTTACTCCACCGTGGAACCATGGTCATGATCTATTCATTCACAGTTTTGCTTAGCTGTGTCCTTTTACCCTCACGCACAGATTGAGAATCAATTCCTTCCCCATCTGCAAATTGGGTATCATTCGGGTTGTTTCTTTATGGGATTGGACTGCTGATCTATCCCTGGTTGGGTTGTTGTGTGTGCAAACATCCTTTTGGGGTTTTTCTGTGTGTCTATGTTTCCCCTGTCCATGATGGGAGCTTGGTTTCTTGTCCATTGCGGACTATAGATTGTTGCCATCGTTTCATTGTGAGTTGTGGCTGTTGATTTACCCTATTTTTGGGTTGCTTCTTGGTTTCTGAGGTTATTAGGATTGTTGCTGAGTTGTTTTGGCCACGCTAGGTTCAAGAACAACTCTGAAGCATTGTTTGACCTAAACTGTGTTTCACCTTTTGGGTTGGGGTTGTCACCCTGTTGTCTTCATCTTCTTCACAGAGCTATGAACTGTTTATTTTGCTGCGGTATGCAGTGGTTGGTCTTTGGACTATTGAGAGTAGGATTAGAGGTTGGGTTTGCTTGAGAAAACTGGTGTTTGAGGCCACCAGCTTAGCATTTAGCCTTTCCTAGCTCCTTGACGGCCTGGTAAACCCTACTATGACGTGGGCTTGGCTGATTGGTGTACCTTGGCTATGTGTAAGCCTACTTTGACCCTTATTCCTTGAGGAATCATGCCCAGCTTGAGGGTGGTAGTGTTGCTGAGAGATTGATGAGCACGATGGCCTATGGTTGGGTGGAACATTGCAGCGACATAGCTGGTTGCGGGACGAGTTCCTACTAGATGAGTATTCTTGTCCATTTTACTTATGCAATTATATTTACTGATTAATGAATATGATGAACATGTGGCATGCTTGAATGAATCTATGTTTTCTTCCACTATGTATATGGAGGATTATGCATCTTAGTATGAATTATGTTTAAGATTTTTATTTCAGCATTATATGTGTGTTCGTGTTCATGGGGTTGTTTGCCCATATGTTTGGTGTTAGTAGCGTCCTTTTCGCCGGTCAGAGGGTCAGGGACGTTACACAAATGTTATTCCCATTCATTAATGCCTCCACATATTCAGAGCATGTACTATGGCTAGGAGTTCTAAGTCATGAGTGGAAAAGTTCTTTTCATGATATTTCAACTTTCTGGACTCATAACATACCACTTGGTTGTATTTCATAAGGAATCCTCCCAGTCCTTGACCACATGCATCAGTACACACCACAAAGTCATTTTTTGGGTCTACAATATTCAGAATGGGTGCACTTGTGAGAATATTCTTCAGCTTCTTGAAGCTTTCTTCACACCTTGGTGACCATTCAAACTCCATCCCCTTCTTTTGCAAAGAAGTGATGGGATATGCAACCTTGGAGAATCCTTCAATGAATCTCCTATAATATCTAGCAAGTCCCATAAAATACCATACATCTGTCACATTCATTGGAGTTGGCCAATTAATAATGGCTTCAATCTTTTCAGGATCTATAGATATGCCTTCAACTGATATGATGTGGCCCAAGTAATGAATTTTATCTTTATAGAAGTCGCATTTGCTCAACTAGGCATACAACTTATGTTCCCTTAGAAATTGCAACACCAGTCTCAGATGTTCTTCGTGCTCTCATTTATTCTTAGAATAAATAAGAATGTCATCAAGAAAAACAATAACAAACTTGTCCAAATACCTGCTGAAAACATTATTCATAAGGCACATAAAGGTAGCTAGTGCATTTGTGAGACCAAATGGTACCACTACAAACTCATAGTGTTCATAACTTGTTTTGAAGGATTCCTTATGAATATCTTCATCCTTGATTCTTACTTGATGGTAACCAGACCTCAAGTCAATCTTGGAAAACACCTTTGCCCCTCTCATTTGATAAAAAAGGTCATCAATTCAAGGTAAAGGATATTTGTTCTTCACAGTGAATTTGTTCAGCTGTCTGTAATCAATACACAACTTGAGTGTACCATCCTTCTTATTTACAAACAAAACTAGTGCTCCACAAGGAGACACACTTAGACTGATATACTTATTTTCCATCAACTCTTGCACTGCATCTTTAGCTCTAGCATTTATGGTGTGCTCATCCTATAGGGTGCCTTAGAAACTGGTGCTACTCCTAGCACAAGTTATATGGTAAAATAAATGTCACTCTTTGGAGGAAGTACTGCAATCTCTTCAAGAAAAAAATCCCTAAATTCTTGCAACACATGAAAGTCCTACAACCTAGGAGTTTCATTCTCTGCTGCCTCCAAAATATGGGCTGCATACAACTAGAAACCTTTACTGCTGAACTTCTTCAGCTGCATTGCTAAAATCTATCTGATAGAAATCACTTTAGGAATGACTCTTACAACTCTTAAGTTGACTTCTTCATCTATGCACTCAAAAGTCTTCTTATAACCGTCAATCTTGACTCCCTGATCTTCTAACCAATCCATTCCAATCAGAATGTCATAGGAACCAAGTGGAAGACCATTCAGATCTGCATAAGTGATTAATCCATCCATGAACAGTGGACATATTTCTACCACTTCACTCATGATTCTCTTGGTTCTAGTGGCTAGTTGGATTAACCATGACTTACTATGCTTTAATTTCTTAAAAGCACAAATCTCAACTACTCTAGGAGTGATATAACTATGAGTAGATCCAAGGTCAATCAAAACATAAACATATTTCTCAGCAATATTACCTGCAACTTCAAGAACAGTTGACTGATGATCTTCCTGGAAGTACTCTAACGTTGCATAAATTCTAGGAATGGCCCTTGCCACTTGACCCATAGTTTTTGCTTCTTGGATGTTATGAATTTTCCTTACCTTCCCATATTCAAGTGGACAGTACCTGCATATATGGGGTCCTCCACATTTCCAACATTGGAGTGGTTCTCTGATATCTTTTGGGTCTCTTGGATTTCCCCCCATCACTCTAGCTGTCTGATTTACAGCTTGTGATGGTTTCTATTGATGATTCCTGAAGTGAGAAGGTTTGAAACCTTTCTTCCTCTGGTCAAACTTCTCATTCATCCTTTCCTTCCATGCCTGATGATGATCAGGTTTGCCTTTGTTCTGGTCATAACAAAACTTAGCTTTCCTTATTTCTTCTTCTAGATTTGTAGGTTTCTGAAACTCAATTCTGTCTTCGTAAGATGGAGGTATCCCACTTAGAAAATGTTGTATATTCACCTTCTCGTCTTTGGTGTACCTAACATACCTCAACAGCTCCAAGAAATTATTGGCATACTCTTCCATGGCCTATTGTCCCAATCTCAGCTCATGGAATTCCTTAATCTTGTCATGACAGTACCTATCATATAGGTACTCCTTCTTGAAATACTTCTTGAATTGTTTCCACCTGATGTTCCTTTCATTCGGTTTCTTTACTTTCCTGAGGTTCTCCCACCAAATGTATGCTCTTCCATTCAGATTGAAGATGGAAACCATTGCCTTCATATTTCATGAGTAGTCTTGGACATGGAAATACTTTCTCATCCCAATAATCCAAGCTTCAACTTCTTGACCAGTCTTTAATTCACTATTAAAGGTAGGAGGCTTAGCCTTCCTGAATTCATCACATGAAAATTCCATGTAGCACCTCTTTCTATTATTCCTGTGAGAAGAAGAGCTTGAACCCCTACTGGATCCTTTAGATTTAGATGACCCACTAGAAGAAATTTTCTTATTCTATCACTGCTCCTTCTTCCTTCATGATTTGGTGTTCGATGCTCAGAGTTTATCCTTCTTTGAATGTATGTCAAATTCTGCAGCATGGCTGCATTCAGATGATGATGCTCTTCTTTAGATTTAATTAGGCTTCTCATGGTGGCTATGATATCTTTGGGAGTCTCTTGAAATATTCTCCCATTAGACTTGGTCTCAACATTTCCAACTCTGACATTTTCTCCCATAGCATCTTCCTTATTCCCATAGGGATTCGGAGCATCATATCTGTCATAGGTTCTCATGGTTGAGCCAAAGCCAAATGTTCCCAAAATGCACTATGATTCTACAAAATGTGTTCATCAAACTTATGTAAGACAATCTTAGAATTCAAAAACACATACCAATTGTTCAACTTGGCCCCTTTGGGCCCAATATTGAAACCAACAGCTCTGATACCACACTATAGTGTACTACAATGTTGGTATCAGAGGGTGTTCTTATATCTGTCAAATACTCATTATGTCCCATTTAGTCCCAGTGCTATAACTAGCAGCTCTAATACCACATTATGGCATCCCCATACCCCATAGTACAGATAAATTGAAATTTTTGCTTCAAGAACCCTTGTTATCCTTCAAAAATCAGGGCATGGATGTTAACACACACACTTCAACATTCAATCTCATGCTTAGAAACCACTCTAACAGTCATTCCTCCCTTTGACATATCCATTTTGTGACTAGAAACTCTCTTCCGCGCTGAACCTGTCATTCTGTCTTCCACCCTGCGGAACTCGAAAGTCAAAACCCAAAACATGATGAAGTCCTTCGACCATGGTTCCTCCTTCCACACTTCTGCTTTCCACCTTCCAACCTCAAAACTTGAGAATCGAAAATCTAATGTGCGTTGTAAATACGTAACGTCTCTTTTTCCTTCCTCCTTATGCACTTTTGCTTTCCACCTTCAGAACTCGGAAGTCGAAAACATAACGATCGACGAAGTCTTTCATCCATAGTTCTGCCTTCCTCCTTCCGCACTTCCGCTTTCTGCCTTTGGAACTCAGAAGTTGGAAAATTATCAAATGATGAAAATTCTATCGAGGGTTCCGCCTTTCACCTTTTGTATTTCCTCCCTTTAGTGAAGAACTCAGGAATCGAAAAACTTAACTTCTAACCTTAGCCTTTTATAGACTTCCTACTTCCTCTTTCCAACCTTGGACTTCAAAAAATGAAAAGTTAACTTTTTCCTTAGAAATTCTTTTCACTTTTCTGCTTCCTCCCTCCACCTCCCACAAGCGGATCCCAGGGTGTGGAAACACAACATTTCTACCCTGTACAACTTCTCCTTTCTAGTTTCTTCCTTTCACCTCCCTTAGGCAAATTCCAAGGGGTGGAAACACCAAATCAGAGGTATTCTGACCCTTTGATCAGGCTTCCAGCCTTCATGGACTTAGGAAAGAATGCATTGAACATACAAGGAAAATATAGATGCAAATGCAGTAAATGTTCACAAGTAAACTTCTACTAAAATAATCTATAAGCATTCAACATAAACATAGAAATTATAAGCAAATATATTGCATAAATAACATAACAGAGAATACTTATCTTGGATGATTAAGTTGTCCCGCAACTAGCTATGTCTCTGCAATGTTCCACCCAAACATAGGCCAGTGTACTCATTAATCTCTCAACACCACTGCCACCTCTGAGCTGAGTATGATTTCCATGAGGAACTAGGGAACAAAAGACTTACACATAACCAGAACATATCACACATAGTCATGCCAACCATCGGTTGGGTTTATCATATTGTCCAGCCAAGCCAACACCAAATTGGATTTATCATGCTACAGTATTACAAGCCAAACAATGTTGGGTTTATCAAGCTTACTCAACCAAACAAGCATATAGTTGGGTTTCTCAGACTGTTCACAGTCAAGCCAACTTCCACAATAAGGACCAGCCAAGCCACAAATGGGTTTATTAGGAACTCATCCAAGCCATCATTCACAGTGGGTTTCTCAGGTTGTCCAACAAAGGATTACACACAAGTACAAATGAACACCAATACACAGACAAGCCAAGATCCAATTGGGTTTCATAGGATGTTAGCCAAGAAAATCTCCTTTGGGTTTCATAGGATGCTAAGACAGTAGACAAGAAGAACTGCTAAGCTAGTGAGCTCATCCATAGAGCTAAGGACACCTTCACAAGATCTATCTGGCCTGGCATCCACATTGCCTACACACCTAACACAAGGAAGTCTCCCCTTCTCTGTTCCGTAGTCCCTCGGGCTACACCTTCCCTTCCATTGCTCTTCAGGATGTGCAGAGCATATTCATCAACCACTCTTATCTTATTGTGAGGTTCCACACTAGGTTTATCAAGCACATTCTATGTCTCTTCCACTCCTAAGTCTTGCATATAGTTCAGACCCAAAACAGGGTGCACATCACAACAACAAAAATGTAAAAACAAATAGTGAAACAGGCTCCACTCACTATGTAACTAAGGATACCACTTCAAAAAAGGTGTTCCATGACTCGGGAGAGTAAAACTAATGGGTTTCTGGGTCAGGATTGAATCACCAACATGTACAACATAGAACATAACATGGTTCTCCCAATAGCGCGGATGAACCGACTCGGGATTCCTGAGTTATCCGACCATTGAGTCCAATTGATGAGTGAATGAAAAATCCCTCTTACCTAGACTTACCATCACCGCCTGGGAATGCATACACATGTTTTCTTGCTTCAAAAGCAAGAACGCGGCTTCCCAAACTGCAAACTTGCAGGTTTTCTCAGACACACAATCTGACTGCCATGCCTTTCTCTGCCCAAGGAACTAACTGCCTCAAACAAATTTTGGAAGGAATGAATGATCGAGGATAGAGGACAAAAGGGTAGTTGAGGGTTCATGGGTTTTCCCATAGACATCTAGTCACACCCTTTTGGATCAGAGGATTTGACTTACTCCCAACCCTGAATCATTCACCCATCTTTTTCACATTGCAGTGCATAGCTAGATGTGGTATTTATTAATTGCATATTTACATGATATCCAAAAATATATACTATGACTTAATTAGCACAATGAACCATAGGCATCAATATTGATCACCTATACACAAAACATTAATCAATGGCAGGGCCTTGTCCTTGATCTCCTTGTCATGATTCCATACAATATTTACATCATGTAGAATTAAAATACCATTGGGTCAAAACCGGGGTATGACAAACCAACTCCTGAAAATGCTTGGAAATACACTGAAAAATGACTTTTTTTACCCATACACTAGTTTTCATAATGAAACCTGCTTATTTCAACTTTTTATACGTGAGTTGTCAGTGGTAAACCCATGTATATTCCTGTAAGTAGTCAAAAAATATAAAATGCTCAAATTTTTGGTGGTTTGGGTGGTTTCAGAACTGCTCCTTCGGTTGTAACTGACATATCCTCAACCCTAACTCTTTGGATTACTCCTCCGACTTGATCAAACAAGTCATCGATCATAGGGAGTGGGTAATGGTTCTTGATGGTCATCTTGTTGAGCTGTCGGTAATCGATGCACATTCACATCATACCGTCATTTTTCTTTACAAATAGTATAGGTTCTCCCCAAGGAGACACACTAGATCAGATATAACCCTTGTCTATTAATTCCTTTAACTGTAACTTGATCTCCACCAACACTGGTGTGCTCATGCGGTATGGGGATTTTGAAGGCGGTACTTACCCCGGTGTCAATTCTATGGAAAAATATAAGTCTCACTTGGGTTGTATTCCCGGTATTTCTTCGGGAAATACATCTTTGAAGTCTATGAGAACTAAAAAGTATTCAATTTGTTGTTCTCTCTTAGCTTCTACATCTTGGATGTTAACTGCAAAAAGTTTGTAGCCCTTCCTTATACATTTCTTTGCTTGTAAGGTGGATATCTGTCTAACAGAGACCTTCCTGGGTATGCCTTGAATCTTTCTTCGATTCCCTTGGCTTTCCCTTCATAAAATTGACTTGTTTAAACAGTCAAGCATGACATGGTGTTGTTCCAACCAATCCATGCCTATAAGTACGCCATACGATCCTAACATAATTAGGTCTACCTTAGTTGGAAAACCGTTCATGTCTATATCGCATTCGTTTACTAGTTCTGAAACCTTTCTTTTTGTACCAGTGGCTAGTTGTACCAACCATGGTTTCTCATGTTTCTCTTTGTTTAGTTTACATGTTTTGACAAACTTGGGGGAAACATAGCTTCGACAAGCACTGGCATAAACTAAAATTGAAACAGAAGTGTTTGAAACCTTACCTTCTATGTTGACCATAGTGTCCTGATGGCCTGTTTGTCTACCATCGAGTGCCATGCATCCTAGGTGTACCATCCATGTCTTCTAAGTGTACCATCCATGTCTTGTAAATATTGTGTGCTTAAGTGTGGAGGGTTTCCATCCATTAAAATAGCTTCAAATTGCAGGTATGAGGTTTCTTTATCTTCCTTACAGTTCATACAGTTTTCTTACTAAATGAAGGGATTATAATCTGGAATGAAAATCTGTATATTATATGCTTGATGTAGCTAGGTTTATTTTGTTTATAGAACCTTAAAGAGAAACTAGGTTTATTTTGTTTACAAAACTTAAAACCTGTTTTTCTGTACTTCATACAAACCGTAGAAGTATAGATTATGCTACAGGAGTGTCTTGTTTACTTAACCATGATTACCTAGTTAGGAAAATATAGATTATATTCCTTAGTATTTTTTTTAGACTTGAACATATGTTTTCCTTAGATTTCAAAACCCTAGACATTCATTTTAAATATAGCATTGTAAAGTCTGCATCTAAAACAACCAAATAAAAACCTTATCAAAATTATTTAAATAAACTAACCCATAAGTCAAATCTCTCGCATTCCTAAAAATTCCAAAACTCAAAAACTTAAATTATCAAGCGTTGGTTGATTTCATATTTCCAGCATATAACATTATTTCAATTTACTTTAAATTCATTCTTAAAACAGAATGATCAAAAATGCTTTATAGCCTTCAAACTAAACATTAAATCCATGTAAACATAAAATATATCCTAAACGTTATCCACAACCCTAAACATAATAAAATACTATTTCTATGTTAAAACATAAACGATTATAAGTCCTAATAAACCCCATACAAATTCCACTACAAAATCCTTTACACAAGTACCCAGGCATCGAATCCTGTTAAGGTTTAGCTGTACGCAAAATAAATATTACAAATATATCAACTACTATAAACAAAAACCAAGAATCAAACATGTATATATAAAAACCAATTTATTAACCAACAGAGTCGCACCTAGGATTGAATCCTGAGGAATGCCAACCAAAAAAACCAACGCATTTCATTTAAAGGCCCACGATCAAATCCTATAGGTTTAAAATGCTAACCAAAAATATAATCCATTTTAAAGCCCAAGATCGAATCCTGTAGGAATCGCTGCAAAAGTAAGAACATAAATGCTGACTTAAACACCAGTCTAGGCATTAAGACAACCGAGGATCAAATCCTATAGGTTTACAACATTAAAAACAACTCTCAATCGACTACATGCCGAGGATTGAATCATGTAGGTATTAGTAATAAACGCCAACTTATAAATGTTGCGACATACACATTGAAGGGTCTCGTCTTCAGGTTTCCCACTAAAGTTTCAATTTAAGCCATCCAAATTCATAAAACAGAGCCATGCTCTACCCATTCATTCTACTTCATATAAAATAAACTAGCATAATCAAAGGTTATGTATCCATCTAAAGTTTGAGCCTAGAAATTCCAAGCTCACGATTGTGAAGAGAAACCCCAGCCTTAAAACAAACAATTAAAACTATACTATCAGCCAATTACACAGTCACGACCTATATTAAATGTAGAAACCATATGTGCAGGTAGCATGTTCACAAAAGGGTCGAGCCAAGCTCATGCAACAATAAGAAACCCTACTCATGATAATAATCCATACATTCAACAAATATAACGCATAAAAAGTAAAATAACACAATACTGATTTACATAGTGCCATCGTAAGAAATGGCACTATCATGCCAAAGTATTTGCATCATTTAAATCCAAACAAGGATCTCTTCCATTAAAACATTAAAACCCATATGTCGAAACACAAACCAAATTTTATACACAGAGCCGAGTCTTCCTCTAGACAAACACGACTTACCCCAAAGTCTTTACACATGAATCTTCATGGAAAAAGTTAAATACAGTCGAATCCCTTGGATTCCAAAACCATAAAAAGGACCCAAAGCAACTATTAATTCATTAATCAAATGTACACAATAATAAACCCTATGAAACCATAGTTCAATACTCTGTCAAACCAACGCGCAGAGGTAAGGGCATTTGCATTTCACAGGGCTTACCCACTTAAAAGGTTGCGTAGACCATCCAAAGAGCCATCATTAGGCCACGTTTCAAATCACCCATGTAACCTGTAAACCAAACACGCAGAGCTATGAGGAGTATGCTAAACCTCAACAGAAGCAACCAAACAATACATTGTTGCAAAACCACGTTAAGAGCATACCTGTCAATGAAAGGGAAGAGTGTTTCTCAATGCATCATAACACTCAAGACCCCAAAACCAAGGAGACAACCAAAGGAAAAAACCAAATAAATTACACAATGGACCATACCAACGTATGAGGATCGTTTCCCACACTTTCCCAGGAGCATTAAAAGCGCCACCCTGTCCTACACTACTCACGAAATCCAAACCCACAGTTGCATATTCAATCCCACAATCATTTCGTATAGTCCAACACCCTAGCATTAAAACCCTAGCTAAACCCTCCATTGCAACGTTAAGCTGTAGTTTTGTGGCATATGAAATATGCCATAAATAGTTTATACATGTCACATTGTTTTTCGAAGGACTACTTATAAAGCTTTCCATGACTTATAAATCAAGCCTTAAACCTTAGGCTTTATACCTTAAAGAGTTACATGTTATAAACTGAATAATAAAGTGGATAAGGTTGCATAACCCTAAGCATAATAATAATGACAACCATAATGATTTAAACCATATACTTTCAACTCTGCATAAAATTAGAACGTAGTCACCGCCAGGTCAGGACTTTAGTCCTCTTATCTCGAGTTATGAATAGTATAGTGTAGCATAGTTATCATGTTGTAGGATGATATCACTTTCCATGATCGTAGATAGAATTCACCAATAATGTAACCTACACAAAAGGGGAAGTTTTGATTAGTTCGCAATGAACTAAGTAAACTCCGTAAAAACAGAAGGAACCTCTTTACCTCTCCAAGTGGTCTCTCAAGGGATAAAACCCCGCCACTCCACCCCTTGACATTCAAAGTCAACTCAGACCTTTTAATACATAAAACCATAACCGAGAAACAAGATAGATAAATAGGAAGTAAGACGTAACTAGAACAACATATGCAAATATATGTTAATAGTAAAGACAAGTAGACTAATCATATAAACAATTCCAAGTAACATAACCACATCACTTAAACCGATAGTCATTATATAGGAAAATACATAAAAAGGGAAAGACAACTTGCAACACTTAGATCTAGTAAACCATGACATATACATTCCGCAAAAGATAAATAATTTCCATGAAAAGTAGCATTTAACTAGCCTACAATTTTTTTATTTTATTTTCAAATTTTAGGGACATTACATCTGAACACCTCATAGAAATAAATCATACATTCAGTCTTCTGCACAATAAACCACAAAATAATCATCTCAATATATATTAGGTCTTGTTCCCAATCACTTAATAATAACTCAAGTACATCGGGGCCTACACCTAGTACAACCAACAATAGTCCTTATTCAATAGGGCTTATGCCCAACATATATAATCATATAACAAGACAATAAAACATGTGCATTGGCTCATGCCTAGTATATATATCTAATCAACATAACTCATGTGTAGTGGGGTATACACCCAATATATAGACATAGACATAACATCAAAGTAAATCATATGCAGTGGGGCTCATGCTCAATATAGTCTTGAGGTCAAAATTTAGGATATTACATTATCTAATATAACTTCCATTAGTTAGAGTTGAAGTTAAACTAATAGTTGTAAAATCATTGGAGTTAGGCTAATAGTTATCCAATATAGCCATGATTAGAGTTGAAGTTAAGTTAATAGTTGTACCTAGTAGTTAATTTAAAAATTAATATATTAGGAAGTGTGAATCAAGTAAAAGTCGTGATTGGAGTTGAAGTTAAGCTAATAGTTTTATCATCAATGGCATGAAGCTCATAGTTGTATCTAATAATTGAATAATTGTATCTAATAATTGAGCCCATAGAATCTGGACAGTACACTTGTCTCATTCTCGTCCATAGATGAAAAAGCGTAGTTAGTAGTCCACCCCAAAATTCTAAGATACTATAGCGTAACTATCAATTCATGGCATATAACTAAAAAGAAAAGAACATAAATATATATATGATGATTGATAAATAGATAATAGTAATTGATAAATGAATACATCAATAACAAATAATTTCATGGTAGTTATCACCAATCCCAAATTAAGTGCTTGTATGGTTATGTCAAATCTAAGAAAATAGAAAACTAAGGTTGTACTAGGAATAAATTCCCTTAGCTTTAATAATAAATTTAACATTTAACATTGATGGTTTATATTGCTGCATATTGGAAGAAATCGAGGACAAAATGTCTTGTAAATGAATGTCGGGAAATAAGTAAATTTTTTTGGAATATGGTGATAGGAAATAACTTGAATTTATATTGTGATATGATGATATGACATATCATCAACTACCTAAGACTATTATTCCATATTTTGTAGACTACCTAAGACTGTTATTCCATATTTCATAAATCACTCGATGATTATGGTTCCAAATTCGACGATGACTCTTGTCTTTTCTCAACAATAAATGATGGCATCCACTCAAAACTTTTGTGCAAAGATTGGGAAAGTTGGATTTCGATCAATTTTCTTTTCAAGTTCAGGGAAGGAGATTACGTAGCAGTAAAAGTGCTACCATTTCTCTCCAAAGGAGTTCACCTATTTTTCAATGAAGAAATTCCGAGATTGTGAATGAATGTAATATATTTCAATTTTTTTGATCTGTTCATACTCACATTTAACACTCAAAACAAATTTTTTTATGTTGTGTAATACAATTCACTTAAGCGGTTCCACATGGTAAATAGGTCGATCTTCTTTCTAGAGTCCATCATAAACACTTGGTATCTCTATGAAGCTACTGTAATGAGTGCATGGAGCTTATGCTAATTTATGAACACATGTTTGTAGGTTCCCTAAGTGAACTCCTTTATGGTAAATATATTGCTTGGTTTGATTAAGTTGTCGAATATTAATATCAATACTAAATATCCCATAAAATATGCTTGACTCTCGGAGTATTTTAATATCAAAACACAAAATTTTCCACAACTACTTAATGTAGGTTCATATAAGATGATATCTTTAAACCAGTGTATGTGAGGTTTTCCTACGAGAGATTGCCCGAACATTTTCACTAAATTGGAATCAGGACTACTTGATCTAAGGGCACATGCTTCGAATAATCTAGAGAGATGATGTTTTGGAGGGACATGTAAAGGGGATGAGCTTGATACAGAGTATATGTCTTGCATTCTTTAGCAGTGCCATTGCAGAGGTACCCCAAAAAGACAACGTGATAATTATTGCAGTCTTCATTGAAATCATACGAATATGATTGTTGGGGAGTTGCAAATAACCCATTATTGAACATAGGTATACTGCATGGGAATTAAATTAACTGAACACTGATGATAATAGAAACAAAAATAGGCCTCCTGCCCTTGTAGAGTATTTCGATAAGGCAATGATTAGAGGGAGTAATTTATGGGCTATGGGTATGAGGGAATATTACCTAAACATGCCCAACTACGAGATGTGGGAGTTTATTAGGAGTTTGGAGGAGTTTATTCACAGTTTATTAGGAGTTCGAACGATTTTATTAGGAATTTGACTCTTACATGACTACACATTAGTTAGACTACTAGATGCCAAATGCAATTGGACTAAGCCCTAAATGATTAGAGTTGAAGTTAAGCTAATAGTTGTAGAATCATCAAGAGTTAAGCTAATAGTTCTATCTAATAGTTATCAGATATAATTGTTATTAGAGTTGAAATTAAGCTAATAGTTCTAGAATCATTGGAGTTAACCTAATAGTTGTATCTAATAATCGATGAATTTAAGCTCGTAGTTGTATCTAATAATCAAATAGTTGAAGATTAATTTTAATTTTTACAAATATCACTAACTATACTTATCACATGTTAATTAAGCTATTTTTTATTTTTTTGAAATTATTAATTATTAAGTTTGGACGACGCCCATAGAATTAATATCGACAGTACACTTGTCTCATTCTCGTTTAATCTTGGACGATTCCCATAGAATCAATATGGATAATACACTTGTCTCATTCTCATCCGTAGATGAAAAGGCATAGATGGTAGTCCACCCGAAAATTCTAAGATATATACGACTATCGGCGTAAATATGCTTGACTCTCAGCATATTTTAATATCAAAACACAGAAGTTGCCACAACTACTTAATGTAATTTTATAGCATATGATATCTTTAAACCAGGGTCTAGTGTATGTGAGGCTTTCTTGCGAGAAATTTCCCAACCATTTGCATTGAATTGGAATGAAGATTGCTTGATCTAGGGGAAAATGATTTAAATAATCTAGAGCGTTGATGTTTTGGAGGGACATGTAAATGGGATGAGATCGATACACGGTATATGTCTCACATTATTTAGTAGTGTCATTGCAGAGGTACCCCGAAAAGACAATGTGATAATTGTTGCAGTCTTCACTGAAATCATCTCAATACGATTGTTGGGCAGTTGCAAATAACCCATTATTAAACAAAGGTATACTACCCAGGAATTGAATTAACCAAACACCGAGGATAATAGAAACAGGAACAAGTCTCTTGTCCCTATAGAGTATTTCAAGAAGGAAGGGATTAGAGGGAGTAATTTATGGGCTCTCGATATGAGGGCATATTACCTAAACATGCCCAACTACGATATGTAGGAGTTTATTAGGAGTATGGAGGTGTTTATTAGGAGTTTGAATGATTTTACTAGGAGTTTGACTCTTACATGACTGCACATTAGCTAGACTCCTAGATGCCAAATGCAGTTGGACTAAGCCTTAAGTGATTAGAATTGAAGTTAAGCTAGTAGTTGTATATAATAGTTCATCTAATAGTTATCCAATATAACTATTATTAGAGTTGAAGTTTAGCTAATAGTTCTAGAACCACTGGAGTTAAGCTAATAGTTGTATCTAATAATCGATGGAGTTAAGCTCATAGTTGTATCTAATAATCAAATAATTGAAGTTTGATTTTAATTTTTACAACTATCACTAATTGTACTTATCACATGTTAATTATGCTATTTTTTATTTTTTGAAATGATTAATTATTAATTTTGGGCGACGCCCTTAGAATCAATCTCGACAATACACTTGATTCATTCTCGTTTAATCTTGGACGACGCCCATAGAATCAATCTGGACAGTACACTTGATGCATTTTGGTCTGTAGATGAAAAAGCATAGATGGTATTCCACCCCAAAATTCTAATATATATACCCCTATCATCGTAAATATGACTAGCACCAACCATATTACTAAGATTAATATGTTTGAAACACACCGAGAGGTATATATTTGACATATTTGACTATGCCTTATGCACATTAACTCGATTCCCAAGTGCCATCTTGAGTTCAAGTGTCACATAATTTGCACATTACCTAAGTGATTGTTCTTGGTGCATAGTTTCACTGCAATCAAGGTCAACTTCTCATGCTAAGAGATGGAGTTCATCTAAATTTATTTTAATAGTTGTAGATCACTTTTGGAACAATCTAATAGTTATCAAATATAATTGCGATTAGAGTTGAAGTTAAGCTAATAGTTGTAAAATCATTGGAGTTAATCTAATATTTACGCAATATAAAAATGATTAGAGTTAGTTAAACTAATAATTGTAAAATCATTGGAGTTAAGTTAATAGAATTGCAATTCAAGTAAAAGTCATGATTGGACTTGAAGTTAAGCTAATAGTTGTATCATCAATGTATTAAAGCTAATAATTTAATAGTTGTATCTAATAATCGAATAAATGAAAATAAAGTTTGTTTTTTCCAAGTATCAGGAATTGTACTTTTAAGATGTTAACTAAGCTATTTTTATTTTTTTGGAATTTTTAATTATGAGTTGGACTAACCTCCTTTAAAAAGAATAAAAAACCTAATTATATCTATATGGAAAACCTAAACATGTAATACATGACTAGATGTCCAACTACGAGATGCAAGTTTATTAGGAGTTTGGAGGAGTTTATTAGGAGTTCCAACTATTTTATTAGGAGTTCGACTCTTACATGACTCACATTAGGTAGACTCCTAGATACCAAATGCACTTCGACTAAGCCTTAAGTGATTAGAGTTGAAGTTAAGCTAATAGTTCTAGAATCATTGGAGTTAATCTAATAGTTGTATCTAATAATCAATGGAGTTAAGCTCATAATTGTATATAATAATCAAATAGTTGATGATAAATTTTAATTTTTACAACTATCACTAACTGTACATATCACGTGTAAAATAAGCTATTTTTTCTTTTTTTTGAAACTATTAATTATTAATTTTGAATGACATCCATAATCAATCTAGAGAGTACACATGTCTCATTCTTGTTTAATCTTGGACGACGCCCATAGAATCAATCTGGACAGCACACTTGTCTCACTCTCGTCCGTAGATGAAAAAACATAGATGATAGTCCACCCCAACATTCTAACATATATACACCTTCGGCTTAATTAGTTATCAATATTAATTATAAATTTAAAACAAAATTAATTATTTAAATATCTATATTATTAAATATTTAAATAATAATTTAATATTTAAAATAAAAACAAATAGGTTTATAGGCATATATATCTTAGAATAGAATTTTTGGGTGGATTACCATCTATGCTTTTTCATATATGGATGAGAATGAGACTAGTGTAGTGTCTAGATTGATTCTATGGGCTTGGTACAAAATCCATAATTAACAATTAAAAATAATAATATAGCTCATGTGATAATTGAACTTAATGGCATGGTAATGTGTACTTCATGTGAGAGTAGAAGTCCAACAAATGTGCACAAGGTTTAATCAAAGTGCATTTCACAACTAGAAGTTTAAGTAGTGTGCAATTAGTGTGACACTCAAACTCCTTTGAACTCGTAATAAATTTTACTTAACTCATGTGCCAACTGCACTTAGTGGCATGGTAATGTGCAACTCATGTGACACTCTAAATCCATCTAGAAGTTAGGAGTCAAGTTAATGTGAATAAGTCTTAGTCTGACTCCATTTGGAAGCTAGGAGTAGAGATAACTCACATTTTTTGTATTAAGTGCAATAGCTTTATATTAACTTTTAAATTAAATATTACATACAACTATTAGCTTAACTCTAATAATGAGACAATTCTAAGCTTAACTCTAACTATGAACTTAATAACACCGAATTAAATGGTTGTTATATTACATTAACTATTAGATACAAGTAATTGACATTTTTTTTAAGAAAATAATATTATTAATGTTAAACATATTAATCTTATTAATATGCTTGTTGCTAATAATTTATTGATGCTAGTAATTTATTAATGTCTATAAATAAAAATGGTGAAAACATATCTATTTAGAATTTTTTTAATAAAAAAGTTCAGACACATTACAACCTCATCTAAAAAGATTTGTGTAACTAATTCGGAGCAATCAAAAATGAAAAAAAAATGCCGTTAAGTTTAGCCACCCAACAAAAATAACAAAAAAAAATGATGTTTGGTTTAGACACGCAACAAAAACAAATGAAAATAAATGCTGACGCGACAAACTAAAATGAAAATAAATGTTGTTAGGTTTAGCCACGCAACAAATCAAAATGAAAAATAAATTTCGTGTACCATGAGAGTGAGATGGTAATTGATCTTTGTTCGTGCTACAAACAAAATTGTGGAGACACTTCATAAATGTTTAATTTCGGGCACTTCAATTTGAATGTCAAAGCGACTGTTTGGCAGCGTAGTGGACTGTGGGACTGCTTGGCAGCGTAGGGGAGGTGATTGTCATCGAAGTATTAAGCTCATAGAGCAGTAGTAGTTCAAGATCTCGGGAGTATACTATTTAATTTCCTGTACCGCGTGTACCGAGTTATTTAGCTAGGTTTTCAAAAGGGAACTGAACTAAAACGAGTGAAGAGCGCGTAAAAAACGAGTGAAGGACAATTGAGTTGGGAATATATAAGCAGTTTCATATTTAGAATACCCAAGGTGGAGTATATTTTGGTAGTATATTTATGATAGAGAGAATGTTATCTATCCATATTTTGGTAGTCTATTTATTATACATATGAATTCTATGAAAGAAGTTAGTTTTTGTTAATATAATATTTTTTAAATATTATATTTAAAGTTTAAAATTATAATTTTTTATATTTTATTTATTATATATTTAGTGTTTTTTTTGTTTATGATGATGACGATGACATTAATGATGGTATTTAAAGTCTCCTAAGACCAAATTTGGTTTATCAAACCTTAAGAGAAAAGAGAAGACATAAATTATTTGGTTTTCTTTAAAATGTTTTTCCTATACTCAAAGAGCTTCAAGATGAGTGTCATTAGCTTGCCATAGTGTTCATGAGATAGAAGGTTAGAGAGGTCATTATTGTAGCAAAGATTGTGGAATTGAGATCTAATGTGGGTGTAGAGAGGGCACTCTAAGAGAATGTTTTTCATTTTCAATGCTCATAGACTTGCAAATATGGAAAAACTTTTCAGCCCACAACATTTTGATGTGAGTAATATTAAATTTTTTATTTGATCTTGTTAATATAGAAATATAATTTTGATCCTTAAGATTAGGGTTAATGATCTCTTTGTGAAATCATAATTTTCTTTAAGCTCTTAATATTCCTTACACCACATTTTCTCGTTGAACGCACAAGTAAGAATATTTTTGATGTTATCAATAATTTATAAAGTGGCAGTTTCTTTGATCCCCAAATAATTTAACCAAGTTGTGGCATCTTTAATCCACCCCCTCTTGAGGCCTAGTTTGTTTTGGTTGGAGTTAAGAGAAATTTTAGGAATTCGGTGATCTCCTATAATGTTTAATTTTAATGGAGAAGAGCCCCTCTTCTAAGAGGAGGATATGACAAAAGGTATTGCTCTTAACTTTGAGATTATTAGTAATAAACTACTTTTGGATTTGATCAATTCTTCTCCATGATTATTTGGAAATATTGCATCCCAAAGCTTCACACCCATATAAGATAATGAGAGTGATAAGAGTTTTACAAAGGAATTTCGTTTGGTCCCATATTACAAGGTTTGTTGATTTACAATTGTTTTCAATACTAAAACGGGGCTTTCCACCCTCCATTAATCCTCTTCTTGATGTTGTAGTTTCAATTGAGCTTGTCATGGAAGTTAGTTCCTAGATATTTATAAAAATTTACTTCCTCCAAGTTTCTATTGTCACATACAAAATTGTCACAAGTACATTTTTACAGTCATTCCCATACTGGAGCATAAATCCTTGAGAGTTCTTAATTGCTTCTCAAGATCATAGGGGAACCTTGTCATAAGAACAATAAAATTAGCATAGAGAAGAAGCATGATGACTATTCCTACTAAGGTCATGCTAGCACAACATGCTTCATCTAAATAGTCTTCTAGCTTATCAATGTAAATGTTGAAAATGGTACACGAGAGGGGGAACCCTTGCTTAACTCATAAAACATTATAGTCCCAACCCTCAACTCGAGAGGAACCTTTAACTCTTGTAATCTATTCCATAGGTTCTTTCTAGGTACTGTATCAAAAGATTTTCTAAATTCCATGAAACAACAAAAGAGAATAATCCTTCTCAAGCTTCTCTAGCCTTTAGCTGGCCTTACTTCGTCTTTCATCTTCTATCCATATGCTAATCTTCTTTTCCATAATAATAACATAAAGCTTGGTTAAAAGAAGAGTAATCATAATGGTATGATAATTAGGGGGGTTATCTTTATCTCCACTTTTAAAAATAGGAACTATAAGGCTCTAAGTTCAAGGATTAGGGAAGCCCCATGCTTGAGTGCTAGATTAAAGAGATTGCAAATATAGAGGATGAGGATGGGTGCTCTCTCGTAAGTTTCAATTTTTTTAACTTTTCTATTATATATATGTATGCCTCTGTATTATTAATTATTATTAATAGTATAAAATATAAAATATAATTAATGTTGATTGATCTGCATAAATAGAAATGTAAATAAACCTATCTATCTATAAATAACTTCAAAATTTCAAATTATGAATAATAAGAATTACAATATTCCAAAATTGTAAACTTCAATTAATTATGCCCATAGAGATTTAACTATTATCTTATATTTTGGACTTGCTTCAGTTGATCAACAAGACTAACCCAAGTGTAACAAGTGTACAACATGGATTCTATTCATGGTGGTCATTTCATGGTCCTCGTATATATTTTGTTTTTGTTTTTCATATATTTTTTTTGTTTTGTTTATTAAATAGTATTTGTTTTGTGTTTATATTAAGTGGTATGAATAATGGATATAAAATTATATATGTTGGTCTTTGTTTAAGAGCTAGGTGGCTATCTTCACAAAACTAAGTGGTTGGTTGTGCCTATCAGCATTCACCTACCACTTTACTTGTGAGTGTGCTAGTAATATGTCTTTAGATATTATATTGAGTAGATCAACAAAATGATTAACCAAGGTAAAACAAATGTACAACTGAGATTAATTTCATATTCTCCACGAAATTAAGTGATTGACTACTGTAAATTGTCATAAACCTCTTTGCTAAAAAAAATTGTATAAATGGCCAACTCAACAGCTAAACAAACAAAAAATGAAAATAAATGTCATTAGGTTTAGACACCAAATTAAAAATAAATGAAAATAAATGTAGTGTACTATGACACTCAGATTGTCTAGCTTTGTACAGGCTCCAAATAAAATTGCGGAGACACGTTCATAAATGTTTAAACTAGGGCACTTCAATTTGAATGCCAAAAGGCACTGCTGGCAGCATAGTGGAGGTGATTATCATCGAAGAATCAAGATCATAAAACTGCAGGACAAGATCTGTGGAGTACACTGTTTAATTTCATGAACCGCGGGCGATTTAATTTCCTGTACAGAGTTAATTATATAGGTTTTCAAAAGTGAAATGAGCTCGTAACCAAACGAGTGAAGAGCCAGTAAAAACGAGTGAAGGACACTTGAGTTGGGAATATATAAGCAGTGTCCTCACATGCCTTACTTCCACAAGTCTTTCCAATCCGCCAAAGAGCGACCATATTTTGTAATCCAAATAAATCACTTCATCCACAAAACAATTTTGTTGCAGATCCTGCATATGGAGTTCACAGGGCCTTTAAAACTGGCTACCCTATCTTCCGTGCCAACCACACGAGACAAATCCTGCATAGGCCTCAAGAATTCTAAGTCGCTCGCAGCAATATCTAATATATCATATTGCACTCCTAGAGGTTCTCTATCCACCTCAACCACTCTGGTAAAGAACCCTTTATTCTTTACAGAAGAGATTAGTTTGGACTAGACGGCTGGAAATCACATCCCTAATTAGCAGGGACTTATCAGCCACATCCATAGAATCCAATCCTAGAAGAAACATAATATTGGGCTCCCCGTTTTCAAATCAGAGGAATCCAATGACATATGCAATTTTTGGAACTATGATGATTGGAGGAGGAAACTGCGTAGACCCGATCCTTCTCCTAAGCAGAGTCTGGCGGGTAAATGGAGGGAATATCATGGCGCCAACGACTGGAGAGACCTGCTGGATCCCCTTGATGAAAACCTAAGAAGGGAGATCGTTAAATTTGGAGAATTTGCACAGGCAACCTATGATGCTTTTAATTTCGATACCCACTCGGCCTTTTATGGTAGCTGCTGCATCCCATCTGGTGAAGTTAATTCATTCTTTGAGAGAGTGGGTTTGAAGAAAAGTGGCTACAGGGTAACCAAATATCTCCATGCAAGTGCAAATGTCCATGTCCCCCAATGGCCTTTCGAAACTATCGAATGATACCTTGAAATGTCGGCAGTCTAACTGGATGGGATTCGTGGCAGTGAGTGATAACTTGTAAGAGATCAAAAGGTTAGGTCGAAGAGATATAGTTATTGCATGGAGAGGCACCATGACTCCGCTTAATGGGTTGAAAATCTCAAGATAGATTTAAAACCAATTAAGCTTTTTAATAATATTGATCAGTCTTATCTCAATCCGAAGGTGGAGAATGGATTTTTAAGTTTGTATACTTCAAAGCTGTGTTTCCAGAAACGTGATCGGAGTTTGCGTTTCTTTGAAAAAACGGAGAAGAAACGAAGACAGAACGTAAACGGCCGTTTTGTATGGTCGTTCCCGTTTCTATAAGGAAGAAACCGTTTCTTACGGAACGAGTCATTTTGCACAACGATTTTAGCAGAAACGATCTTCCGCAGGGGTTAAATTTGACGGGCACCCTTACCCGTCAAGCAATTTTTATGTGACGGGTTTCTTTTGAAACTACCCTTCCTATGACGTTTAATATTTATGTTTACCCGTCAAAAAAATGACGTTCATTATTTATTTTTACCGGTCAAAAAATAAGTAAGCCACCGATCACCCCAATTGAAAAGTACCAATGGAGTTCATGCACAAAAATGAGTCAACTCTGAGTGACTCGGCCTAGACATGCAACACTAGAGGTAATACAAAAGAGGGACTCTGCTGAGATAACTTTGAAGAAAATTCATGGAAAAACAGAAAGCCCAGACAGAATTATTTCTGGTTGCTAAAAAAGATAAAAGAAATAACTAGATACCTTCCCCTTATCATCCAGGATGCCAATTTAAAATTAAAGAAGATATTAAGTGACATGGACAAGCTTCTGGGAGATAGACGAGTCTACATCGAGGAGGAGACTCCAGATTAGCTTGTCTCAACTAATCTTTAACAAATTATTTTTACATTTTTATACCATACTAAATATATATTTATCGTGTTCTCTTTCTAAAATTGTTTTCTTTTTCCTAAAAAGCATTATATTTGAAGTTAATGGAGAAATCCAAATATACATACTGTAACTCATGTGCCTCCTTGACCCCTTGACACTGTAGAGGAAAGATTCTTTCTGTCATTTGTTAAGACAGAGAAGCTATTAAGTAGCATCCTTTCTGGCAGCAATTACATCAAGATTTACAATAAAATTTCAACCACCTTATACAGTTTTCTTTCAAAATGAAGCTTTAAATCTATTTCTCAGAGACAGCAAAAACACTGCAACAGATAAACCTACTTCAGCAATCTGGAGAAGGGCCTCGAAGTTATATGACATCATAATAGGGATGAGCTCTCTTCCAGAGAAGAGCCAATTCCAGAAAACTCAGTTGTGAACCCATTGTTGTCTTATATATACACAGTCCATATATTAATAGTGTACAGTTTGCATTAGCTGCAAACACTCCTTTGTGTGATTCTTGTTTTCTTGCTTTCATGTTCATTGCTTTTCACATTTTAGTTGTGAGCACACGCTGAATCGCTAGAGCTTGAGGTTAGGGTTTTCGGGGTTCCAAAATTCTGATTTCGTTGTAATTTTCCCCATCCATAATTCTTCTTGAACTTCCGTATCTGGTTTCTTTCGGATTATC
>LPNX010666163.1:6297-30841 GCA_001517045.1 Pseudotsuga menziesii
CACACTACCATTGTGGTTTTCATGCTCTCAGCTTCTTTCACTTCACTATGAATGCTCGACCAATCCCTCTTGGTCATGACACTTAGTTTCTCTGGTCTATTTCAAACCTCTCAACCATGGAACCTTGCCACATGGTTTGTCTCGGCTGCTAGGACCTTCAGAGTCTCACTAGCACCTTTTTCATTACTGCTCATTTTGAGCTCTTCATGATAGTCACATGTCCACATGCACCCCCTACGATGCTCTCATAGTCCTCGCTCCCAGCGGTACCTATATTCAAACATTGAATAGATTCACATGTTTAGTTTATTCTCAATGGTTTTTATCTCTTAAACAAGAGCTTAGAATATCATAACCAAATCATATACACATGTATATTCATAAGCAAGAAATTGCAAAATAATCCAATACTTATCTGTATTGTGCGTTTCCTCTTTGGTCCACAGGATCCTGCTTCGCTTTGCAATCCTTGGGATTGCCTATGGACTTGGATGTTAGGTTAGCACGCAGGATACTTCACAACATCCTTTTATATATATCAAGCACAATCAAGCCAACCTACAGTTGGGTTTATCAGACCGTCTAGCCAAGCCAATATACAATTGGGTTTATCAAGACGTATCCAATCAATCCAATACACTACTATATTTATCAGGATACTCATCCAAGCCAGCTAACACCTGGATTTATCAGACTGCAGGTAGTCAAGCCAATGCTGTAACATTCCCATAATTTCCACAACATCAATTAATTAGACAGTCAAGCCAACCTACATTTGGGTTTATCAGATCGTCCAGCCAGTGCACCTTCATGTTGATTGGGCTTGGAACTTTATCATTACCATTTCCAGGTTTCATTTCTAGCAGTGAGCTCTAATTCCAATACCCCATACAACACAAGAAACCACTGCCTTATCTTCTCTTTAGTCCCTCAGGAATTTCTCCTTCTATGTGTTCTTCAGTAGAAGGGAGGATGAGCCCAAGCCATTGCCCATTTAGTGTGCAACACCAAACTGCATTTGTTTATCCCGACAAAACAAGCAATATAAGCAAACTCATCAGCGTTATTTCTCTAAAACTATAATCACATTTCACATAATTCACTATCAAGTATTGAGACACCAGGAGTGAGTCCACTCCCTAGGGTGTAATCAATGTTGAAAAACTTTTCATGATCTGACATCAGGAAAGTGTGCACCCCTTTCCGATGTGTGCCATGTAGGACCTATTCATGCTCAAGCAATCTGCCACAATGGAAATAAAATCAAAACATGCTCTGCATATTTAATTTAACAATTTGACATGCATATTCTTAGCTAAGGTCATAGAACGCTTATCCATTTGCCGAGGCAGTATTCCTTCATTAAGGAGGAATGGGGGCTCCCTTCTCTGAGTTGACAGTCCCTCGGTTTGCCATCCCAACTCCTTTTTACATTTCATATCCACACATGTCTTACCAACATAATCTATACCATGTCACTCATGTTTCTTACCAAACATGTAGTGCAGATGAGACATTTCCAAAATGTCCAATGGAGTTTCACCCGAAACCCATTTCCAAGATAGGGGAGAACCTTCCCATAAAGTTTGGCTCCTTCAAGCCATCACACATGGTCTTCCTGCAATGTGTACCCCTAGCACATTCATCAAGTAGCCAAACAGTCAATCATTATCTGATAATACAATCCAAATTGATTGTTCCATAACCAAGCAATGACATTAGTAATTAAATTCAATAGGAATTTGCAACTCTGTCTACTACATAAATTGATTTGCTTAGCAATGAAGTGATCCTCATTTGTTGGTCTCTTGTAAGCAGCACCACTATTTCCATTATAATTTATGCTTACTAGCATCACATGAACATCCACTTACAACATGTCCTCCTGACACAATTCTATGGAAGCCAATAGTGATTAGCAGTTGTTAGCAATCTCTCAAATTTGAAATTTACAAATTCAAATTGACAACTCATTCTGCATACAGACTATTTCCACAACCATGAGAGTCTTCTCATGAGGTTTGGCTCTTTCACATGGTATATTTTGGTCTTTGTCATGGTCTTACCCACTTTGCCATGCCCCAAACAATCTACCTGAAATATGAACTTCAATCGGCCACACACTTGGTAAGTCTTGATGCATATAACTTCTTTTTCATTGCTGCAACAATCACTGAAGCATTTTCAAAATTATAGAATTCAAGTACTTTCAGCTGTTAATCACATCAGTATTACCAAAACTCATTTACTTCACGTAATCATTATCATACTAAAATTGCAAGGTCACATCATATATGATGGAATGAAATGTTTAGATACTCCTCACTTCACAAGCATATCATTGTACCACCTTGCCCTTCCATAGAGCATTTCTAGTAGCTAATCGATCATGACCACCCTCTTCATGCACTTACTATCCTGCGTTCATAACAACTCTTGAAATGGTTCTAGAATTGTCATCAATTCATCATTTCATCCATTAGTTATTCATAATGACACATGCACTATATCGATGCATTCATGCAATGCATCACAACATTTGCACCCATACTTATGTATGCATATCTACAACATTTACTCATACTTTTCATATGCATCTATTCAATGCATAACCACAAGATTTATGAAATATTTTAATGCATATCCACTCAATGCTACCTTGCATTGATTCAAGAATTCTATGCATTCAAACATACCATGCATGGCCTAACCATGACTACTTCATATAGGATGCATTACTATAATCAAGACCATCAGTACTTACTTTCTTTGGGATACTAGGCTCATGACAGCATATACATGCATGATACCCTTCTATATGGATGTAGTATAAATTTTAAATAACCACATGGTATGAAACCTCTTGCTTTTACCACTCCATGCAATTTTCATAATTAAACCATTACCTGCATGTATCCTACTTATACCCTTGACATTACCAGTTTGGTTGGTCTCTTGCAAAAGATTGCAGAATTCTCTCACCAACTTTTGATTCTGGACTTGCTGCCTTATCCCTTTCTCCATAAGGTTGCTGGTCACATTCGTCAGCATCAGCAATGTATTCAGCCATGTCCATGTTGTCATTGGTTTTCCCACTAATGCCAACACCAATGCAATAATTATCGTTAGTGGTTCATTATAAATGTATAATTCTCACTACTCTTACCAACATGTAATATCCTATTCATGCAAGGCATATCCTCATACATTTCATGTACAAAAATTATAAAATGTAATTATAATTATAAAGACAAGGTTTAAGGAAATTTCCCTTTTCAATTCCCTCATCTTTGCATGGAACTGCTCTTCCACACAACAGCTGGTTTGACTTCATGGTCTTGCTACCTCTAGGCATGCAATTCCCGGATTTGTCCATATTGACAGTAGCCCATTTCCTTTTCAAACAATCAATAGTACTTTGCAGCTCCACATTCAAACTCAAGTGATTCCTCCTTGTTCCCTTCTGAATAATCTTTCCAACGCCTATCCCCATGCTTCATTCTGACCTCAGGTGTGAAAACCACATCACTTCTAAAATGATGATTTTCATCAAATTTAGGCAAAACACACAACTGTATTTTGTTCTGAATTACTAACTTCACTCACCTAGAATTCCTTCTCCTTTTCAGCCTTGAAACTATTGAAATACTACTAAGAAATAGTTTAAAATCGTGGGGAAATCCCTCTAGAAAAACCCAAAATTTATTTTTTTCCCAATCGGATCTCTTTCTAACTAAATTTCCAACACTTCGGTGATCAAATCAACAATTTCCTCCAACACTCATCGGTGACACTAACAACTAACATCTTCTGCTGCGTCGACAGTTCCATCAACTATAGTTTTCTGATGTAATCCTTTTGGTATGCTATTAGCGATGCCAATGTCTATTGCATATCGACAATCGAAAACACTGATCACTATATAATCAGTGATTGGAACCGTTATTCATCAGATGGATAGTCTCTTAGTCGGCCACAACGGTGGGCAGTGATCCCACTGTGGCTTCCGTAGACCCTAATACTCCATCGACTATCGGAATTTCTATCCACTACAGCATCGGCGGTCAGAGAAACTAACCACATGCTCATCAGACAATTATTCCCATATTCATTCGTGACGACAGTGAATAGATCCACTGTGGTGTCCACGGTCCACAAACCCGTGGATGGATCAAAGCTCTAAATATTATGTGTCAGTGATCAAAGCATCGATGGTTGAAGCCTCTATCCATCAAAAGGATAGTCCACTAGATAGTTGCAACGACGGATGCACAAACAACTAATTTCTTTCGATGTCGTTCATCGATGACTAAAACAACTAATTCTTCCAACAACAGCCACCACATCGACAGCTCCATCCTCTAAATTTCGCCGATGGTTTCGACTAAGTGAGATGACGTTTTGGTGGTTCCGTCAACTAACTTCCACCGATCGACACCTCAATCTTCTAACTTTCACCGATCGTCGATGGGCTCAACACTTAGAAAATTTTCTTCTTTGTCTTCTGCTGCATCAACTCCCCAAAGAACTAAGTTTCATCGATGATGATGACGTTTCGATGACCTCATCAACTAATCATCGATAATTCAATCCTATAATCATCGCAGATCATCGATGATTTCACGACGTAGAAAAATTTTCGAGAAAAATTTCTTTTTATCCCTCTTTTCGCCGCCAATGTCAGCAACTTCACCAATTAGCATCTTGTATTTTCCATTGATGTTCCAGTGCTTACTTCCTCTAAATTTTGTTGATCAATAAACCAACTACCGTTGCTCCCAATAGCTAGCTGTCGCCGATCCAATTGACTAACTTTTGCTGATTGTCGACAGTCAATCATCGAATGTTCTTTTAACTAAATGGAGCCGGTATTTCGGTGGTCTTCGACTGATCTCCACTGAAAATACGTCTCCCACATCCTCTAACTTTCACTGATGACTAATGAACACTTAGAGAAATTTCTCAATTTCTTCCTCCATCAAGCGACATTCCGACTAAGTGATCCATTGCATCGGAAGAGTTTCCTACTTAGTCTTCCGATGAGCCGAAGGTTCAAGCACTTAGCTAATTTTTTTGTGGAAGTTTTTTTATCTTTGTGGGGAATAAGGTAACCTGCCTCTATTATCTGATATTTCATGGCCCATTCAGGACCATGTTGTAATGTTAGCTCTGATACCACAATGTAACATCCCTGACCCTCTGACCGACGAAGATGACGCTACCTAACCATAAAAAATTCTGACAACTAGCCCCATGAACAAGAACATGCATATAATGCTGAAATAAAATGCTTAAAATAGAAAACATGAAAGGATTCATAATTACTCAACATACAATGGAATCAAACATACATTTGAGCATCAACATCTTCATCATTATTAACTAATAATAATGATAACTGCAGAGACAAAATGGTCAAGAATACTCATCTTCTAAGAACTCATCGTGCAACCAGCTACGTTGCTGCAATGTTCCACCCAACCATAGGATAGCATGCTCATCAATATCTCAACAACACTACCACCCCCAAGTTGGGCATGATTCCGTAAGGAATAAGGGACTAAGCATGCTTACACATAGCCAAGGATACACAATACATACAAGTCAAAACAGTTGGGTTTATCATGCCATCAAGGAGCTAGGAAAGGTTGAATGCTAAACTGGTACACTCATGGAAAAGCTAAGGATGCCTACACTAGAGCTAACCTGACTTCTGAGACACCCACACACACCCGACACCAGGAATCAGTCCCTTCTCTGCTTCAAAGTCCCTCAGGCCCTGAATTCCCTTGCCAGTGCTCTTTCGGGGTTGTGGAGAAGAAACCCAGCCATCTAACTCTCTTTATTTGGCTCCCAAACCTAGGTTTCTCAAGAATACATAGCCTTCAATCCCACTCCAGACGGTCTAAAGACCAACCATTGCATACCTGCAGTAAAACAATCAATTCACAGTTCTGTGAAGAAAACGAAAGGAAACAAGGTGACAACCCAAAGATGGTGAACGCAGCTCAAGCCAAACAAGGCGATTCAGAGTTGTTCTTGGCCCTAGAGTGGTCAAAACAACTCGGCAGCGACCCAAAAGATACTTGCACACACAACAACCAAAAACCAAGGGGAAGAACAATAGCCCCAACCTCACAATGAAACAACGACAGCATTACATAGTTTGCAAATGGGAGAGAAGCCAAAATCCCAGCATTGACAGGGGAAAACACATACGCAGACCATAAATCAGCAGGGGAAAACTTACACCACCGAAATTGTGCCTCTCAGGCTGCTCTTCAGCTCATCGTAGGAGAATACACCCCCGACCTGCGCGTGAGGTAAACAATACTCCATGCATCAAGGTAAAAACTTGCATAGACCACCATTAGCCAAAGTTCGAGAGGCCAACCCTACTCTTGATTGCGTGAGATGAACAAGACAAAAACCATGAGTAGAAGAGTGGAGATAATGGTGATCGTCCCCCTACCCTCCACGTGAGAAGAGTGAGCCTGCTGGTGGAGTGTATGTGGAGCAAAGACTGGAAGTCCTGCCACCCACCACTTCCCAACCATAACTGCTCCCAACTAACAACAGGATTTTTAAATGGGTGGTCAACACATGGAAATATCCCAATGGCTCCCACAGGTTAGACAATCCACCCCCTTAACATTAGGAAATCATGCCCTTTTCATTAATGTTACACCGTTGTAGCTGGTTGTAGGTTCATTTTAATTAATGTGCATATTTACATGATGCCAAAACTATTATGTGTCGGATAGCACGATATACCATCGGCAACGATCCCAATTGCCAAAACATAACAAAACCAAATCAATGGTGGGGATTTTACCTTTAGCTCCACACCACAATTAATTACAATATATACATCATGTACCTTTTATTTCAACAGGGGTCAAAACTGGGGGTATTACACCCTAAGAAACTTTGCACTTCTTTTTGAGTTGTAGTAGTAGGTATATTTTTTATTACCTTGATTTTAGAGGGGTCCACCTAGATGCCATCAGCAAAGATAAAATTCCCCAACACCACTTCTTCACTCATCATCATATGGCACTTTTCACTGGTCAAAGATATTTGGGTATGTTCGCAGCGAGTTAAAACCTTTTCCAAATTTTTCAATGCTTCTTCAAAATCTTTGCCATAAGGAGTAAAATAATCCATGAAAATTTCCATACTATCATTAACTAATTCTGAAATGATGCCAATCATAGCTCTTTGAAATGTGGCTTGTGCATTGCATAAACCAAAGGGAAGCACTCTGTATGCAAAATTTCCCCAGGGACTAGTGAAGGTATTTTTATCCTGGTCTTCAGGAGCAATCTGGATTTGATTGTAACCACTAAACCCATCCAAGAAGGAGAGGAACTTCTTCCCAGATAAGGTGTCAAGTACTTGATTGATGAAAGGCAGGGGAAATTGATCTTTTTGTGTTTCCTTGTTCATCTCTCTATAGTCCACACAGAATCTCTATTTACCATTCTTCTTGGGTACTATTCTGAGTGGAGACACCAACTCGCTGTTTGAAATCGGATATGTAAATCCTACTTCCAAGAGTTTCTAAATTCATTCATTCACTATGTCCCTAAGATTGGGGTTCATTCGTCGTTGAGGCTGGCAGATAGGCTGGGAGTCACTTTTGATATAAATGTGATGGGTGCACATATTAAAAGGGATACCCCTCATGTCTGTGTACTCCCAGTCAAATTCCCCCTTGTGTTTTTTTAAGAGAATGATAAGGCGCTCCTATTCATTTGGGGAAAGGCTGGGATTGACATTCAGGGTTTTTCTAGACTTTACCTCAATAGGAACACTTTTTGAATTTTTCAACACTAGAACTATGTGGGTATCACTGAATAATGTCTCTTCTATGAGATTTTGTTGTTCCTCTTCACCTAGAGTAGCATTCAGGATTTGATAAGTTTTCTTATTGACAGAAGTGGGTTCACTGATGAAATTATTAATGGCGTCGTCTTCAATTTCATCTTTAAAAGTCAAGGCCTTCCCTATCGTTAATAATAGCTGAACACCCTCTTCTTCCTATGGCTCCATCCATAATGGAGTTTCATATTCTAATCTCGGCTGAGCTGGAGGATAGAGAGTGAGTTTCTTTATCTCGGTTCCATCTGATATGGTCATAGGCCCAGATAGAAAGCTAATGCAAGCATCAACTGTAGCTAACCAGAGCCTTCCCAGGATCGATGGGTGTCCTCCTAGCTGCAACTTAAGTTGTAAAACCAAGAATTCAGCAGGATACTCCCAAGAATCAACTGAGATAACGAGATCATCCAAGATTCCTTCAGGTTTAATAGTGGATCTATCTGCTAGTTCTAAAATGGTAGGAGTTGTCTTGAGATTAGTGAGCCCAAGTTTTCCTACAGTTTCAATAGTCATGATGTTAATTGTTGATCCTAAGTCTACCAGTATGTTGGGTATTTGTGTGCGCCCGATCTACACAGTGACATTGGGATTCCCAGGATCGTCGTATTTTTCCAAGAGGGTTTTTCCCATTATCAATGCAGATAATTTCCCTATGACATGAATAGTGGGAGGATCCCTGGGTTTCCTTCCTAACTTCCTTGTACACAGATCCCAAAAAATTCTACCATAGATAGGTATGTCTTGAAGGGCCTAAAGGAGTGGAATTCTAACATAAATATTTGTTAACTCTCCTAAGAGGTTAAACTGAGGTTGTCCCACTACCTTCGGTAACATTAATAATTCAGGGTATGGTTGTTCCCTAATCAACTGTGTAGTTTGTGTGTCGATAAATGTGTCTTTCTGTGTTTTAGCCGAGATATTAGTAGGATGTTCAACGTCTTCAATAATGGGGGTCATTGTATTGGATAAATATTATGGGTTCATCCATTCTTCACGCACAGAGGATGGAACATCCTCAATGATCAAAGTCTCCACTACCTTCCTTGATTGTAAGCGGATATCATTGCATGGTATAGGAGTAATGGAGTAAGCAGGCATGTTGGCAGTCTCAAACTAATGGACTACTTTATTATTTGGGTTAGGGTTTGGTTGAGTAGGAAGCTATGGTCGTATCGACATATTGGGGACAACATTATTCTGGAGTTGCAGGTGTGACTGCTGATAAGGCTGAGGATATTGTTGAGGAGGGTATGGTTGATGAGGAAACATTTGATGTGGAAGATGTTGAGAGGGTTGGTTATGTGGAAACTGGTTCCCTGGATGGAAATTCCTCCATCTAGGAGACCAAGAATTTTGTTTGTTTGGTGGCTGTGTCCAGGGGTTCCAGGAGTTAAAATTTTGCATTGGAGGTTGAGAGGGGTACCATTGAGGGTTAGAATAAGATGAAGGGAATTGTGTATTCATGTGATGCATATTATTCCAATTATTCATTTTATTTGAAAATGGAAACAAATCTGGAGTCATACCTTGATTTCGAGGATGCCAGGGATTTTTCTGTGCAATAAAGTAAGCCAGTTCCACATCTGGAGTTGACGCCTGTAGAATAGCCTTCACTTGAGGTAGTGAAGGGCATTATTTTGTGTCATGGTTCAGATTGCACAGCTGACACACTTCTACCTTGTCAAGTGGGCACTCCTTCAGAGGGTGGTTCTTTCTACATTTAGGGCAAAATACACTAGTGTGAGATCCTCTACTCCTTGTTTTTGCTTTTCCCTTGGGACATCTATTTCCGAGGAGATGGAGCTCATCATTTCTCTTTTGAAATTTTCAAGGATATTTCCTATCTCTGCACAGGTGGCTCCTCCATTAGAATACTTTTGCGTTCTGTCGAAGACATCATGTTCTAATTTTTCCAATTTGTCCCATTTGTTATTCGTGGAAGATCCCCTGGAATACCTTTTGCACAGTTCAACGATATTTTCACATGACTCCTTGGAGATATCCCTCTTTCCTAACAGGCTTAACATGTCTAGGAAATCATCCCTAATCCCACGAAGTAGGATTATTTTGAGCACATGTAACCCAATATTAGTTTGTCCAGCTCTCTGCACATTATATAAAATCCTTTCAACAAAATATTCCAGAATTTCATTGTCCCTCTTTCCCATTTTAAATAGTTAATCTCTCTTATCCTTGGTATTTCAATACTCTTGATATTTCTCCAGGAATGCCTATTTCATCCTATCCCAGATAGTGACAGTTCCTCCTCCTAGGATGATAAACCAATGTAATGCATTATCCTTCATAGTGGTATGGAAAAGTTTCATCTTCTATTCATTGGTGGTGTAGTCGTAGCTATGACACAGGATGTCAAATTCGAAAAGAAATTTGTCCAGATCCTTTGCCACTTTTCGATAAAAGTGAGGCAACACCGATGGTGATATATTTTTCATGGGGGCTATCCCTTCTAGTTGTTGAACTGAAGTGTAACAACCATCCCTTTAGGTAGGGAATTACCCTCATGATGATGATTTCCACCCATTGTTTCTTCCTCTTTAGGATCGCATCTATTGCTCATATATTGCTCTGTTTTAGCCTCTTCATCCTTCCACTAGTCGTTAATTTTTTTATGGAACAGTTTCCACTCCTCTTCAGTCACAACCAACCTGTTAATGTGATAGATCAAATCTTGGTCAGTCGATCTTGCAGTACTAAATCTATCTTCCTTCGTAGGGGTATCCGAGGGTGTTGCAGCTCCTCGTGTGTTCTCCATTGTAGAGATTGACGCTGCCACTCCAGGGGTGACAGTGATTCTTCTAATAGTTGTTTCCTAATAGAAATCCCCAGTAGAAGAATCGGTTCTATCAACCAGGTCGTCAATGAATGTTCTTCTTCCCAATGCTAGATTTTTCCCACAGCCTCGACCACCTGCAACATTAGTGTTCTGTGGGATTCTCGTATTTATAATATGGTCACGCTGTACCCTTCTTGTATTCATGCAACCAAAAACATGCAAATTTAAAAACTGAAGAAGAATGAATAAATATAATTACTAGATGCAACTACTACAGTGTCTAATACTTATCCTCCTCAGCAACGGCGCCAAAATGTTGGGCACCCTATATGCAAGTTAATTAAAGCCAACATACATAGTGTTCAATATAAATTGTCAACCCAAGGAAGTCTCTTATTTCAAGGATAATATGCACTGTATATGCTTTAAACACTAAGTAGATGATGATGTAAGTAAATGATCCTACTTTCCTGTTCAGCCACACTCATCCCATAATCTGCTTAATCTAATTTACCTTCTCAAGAATGCAATCACAAGTAACTTCTTACGATTTTTAATCTAGAATTAAAGGATTCAGTAAATAACATCTAGATTAATTTTGTAGAAAGTTAAATCCCTAATTACCAAACCATCTAAATATCCATCCCAAGTATATTGATTCAGCCATTCTAGAGATTCAAAGTACATGAATTAAATTCTACAATTATAAATGTGAAGGAACAAACTGCAAAGATCTAAAGAAAACAATGATTGAAAGAACCATGGATGAACAGGGCTGTCACAGCTATTACACAGTTGCATAAAACAAAGTTAACCTATAAAGTCAACTGACACACCACACCACTGCAGTTTTACAAGAGATGCAATTACTGATTATTCAAATGACACACAACAAATCGATAACTGTTGTAGCTTACTGTAAATTAAGGAAGTTATCACAAGATCACACAACAAAATAAATAAAATACCTAATTCACTTAGCAATCCATATGGGAAGGAGGACCTAGCCTTCACACAGAGATGCTGGAAGTAACACACGCTAAAATGCCGAGATCTGAAGAATCAAACTCCTTGTATTAAAAGTGGCAGATGAGCACACAACCTTAGTCACAACTGATACAATAATTTGGTTAATTTTTCAACCCTGGTTCAGAATAGTTCCCAGTATTTATACAATTACAATCATAACATCTTCCCACTATTATCGGGAAACCACAAATATCTCTGGTCTTCAAGCTACCCTAATTATGATGAGCTGTTATAGTCATGGAAATATGAGAGCAGAAGATATAGGGAAGTTATTACTTGAGCCAGAAATAATGATCATGATTAATTAAGAAGATACTCCATGGATTGAAGCTAATTTTGAGCAGTGGTGCACTATTTCCTCCGAATCTGTTGCGGCATGTTGTAGATACCTTTGTACATCTCGCGTGGAATAATACCCTTGGACCACATTCTTTGGGAAACGATGGAATGGATGGAAATCATCTTAGTAATGAATGTCCATCCCTCTTTTGTCATGTTCGGCCCGCTACACCTGTATCCTTTACATCTCGAATTATGTTTATAAAATCACCATATGTTACCATAATTTAAGATGTAAAGCCATGATTACAACAATCCTAAGCATTAATAAAATAAGACAATGATTTACCATACCTGTATGAATTGAGGGACTAAGTGGAGGAAAAACATTTGTTTAGTATACATAATAGAGTAGGATGAGGTAAAAAGAGGTAGGTAAGGGTGGTAAAAAGGGGGTCATTTCTAGGCCCAACAATATGTTACTCCATACATTAGAAGAGCACATATTTCAATTGAGTGGTTTATTTTCCAACCAATCAGAGATCACTTGATGGATAGATGGTATATGGTTTTTGACATTCCTCTAGATAACAATAGATATGTACCACTATACTTTGAAAAATTTATGTTGAGTTTGTGATGGGAAAACATGTCAACTATTTTGATATGTTGGGGTTCCAAGGCATTAGTATGGGGATGAACCAAACTGTACCAATTCTAGGGATAGAGATGCCAATCAATCGATACCTCCACCCTGTATCTAGCTACCAAGGACAAACATCCCTCCTACATATAATACGATTCCCCAGACATAGGAGGCATTTTTTATTCTAGCTAAGGTGATTTTCCACCACATCCCAATTATTGACCAGGTAGGGCTCTCTTCCTTTGGTGGGATACAACCATAAACTTCTAGTGGAAAAGGACCATGTACTAGTGGGGATATACCAACATCTCATGCGCCCTTTATTGAGACATACACATGCATGGTGTTGGGATAAAATAATGGTAATTTGTCCCACTTTGTGGCAAGAAAAAATATTTTGTTTTTATAAATTTATCTAAAATATTCATTATAAAAATTAAAAAATGCGTTTAAAAAAAATAAAAATAATTTTAACAATCACTTGTATATTATTTCCATATTCATAGAAACAAATATTGATTTTGATATCTTCAAATGATTGTTTTTGGGTCGCACATTTACATACTCATACAAATTATCATTTATATTGATAATTTACTAATAATTAAAATACATCATAAATAAAGTTTAAAAATATATACCGCAATCTTAAAATGTCTATAAAAAAACCTGTACAAAAAATTGGAATTAAAAAAATAAATGAAGATAGATATGGGGGGTCACAATTTTGTGACTACTTATGAGATGTCTAAAATAATAATAAATGACCTTCAAATAAAACGAAATCAATAAGATAAAAATATATTTTTTTAATTTAAAAAAATACCATATAAAAGCTCATTCAAAATTAAAACTTGTGTTTCATTACACCATTATCTAATTCTTGATGATTTGTAGATTCATGAACAAATACTTTTAGTTCGTAAAGTACATTTACACAAAAGGGGAAAAAGTGAGACACATAACCATGCTTTTACCCTATGTCAAGCCTTCTATGGTCGTGGACCAACACGTGGTACCTCTACGATGACTTTCAGTTAGGTAAGGATTTTGTTAAAACACTAATGTCATTCAAATTATTTTTTCAATACTGTACACATATTAAAATATTGTTACTATATACCCTAGATGTGGGTGGAAAAAATCCTGACCGACGGTGAGGGGTGCCTTGGTATGCATGTCAGATGCGTGGCACCACGTATGCTAGACTTTTTATCATGCCCCCGTCACCCTCAAGTCATTCAGTGCAGGTGTGTGACAATGTATTAGCTTAGGCTGAACATTGTTCGGAGCGGTTCCATCACATTCACTCTAGTTTTGATGGAAGCTACTATGCAACGTGTGAAGTTTATCCAAGTATAGATGTTACACATTAAGTGGAGAGCCATGGACGTGCATGGAATTACCAAATGTTGCATAGATGCGGGTTATTTTGAGAGGTATGGTGTTTTCTAATGGCCAGTTTCTTTTGTGTGGGTCAGGATTCTCCTGTGGTCAGAAGTATTCACAAGGTCAACCATTTCACAGGAGCCCCTAGTGGTCGTCTCGTTTTACACCCTTTTCCAATGTCATAGGATATATATCTGCACCACCTGCTCTCATGACACCCGGGTACTTGGTTCCTAAAGATGTCTAGGAAGATGGGTACACCTAGAAGGGGCAACAATGACAGAGGGAAATCACATCATGGGATTAGTGTTCTTGTGGAGGAAATCTATGAAGAAAACATTTCTATTCCCGTTATATTTTAATTGATGACTGGGAAGGGCACTTGGTCAATCAATGCCTGGCCAATGAGAGTGGTGGTGGTAAAATCAACCATTCCGTTAGCAGGAGATATGGATGCGAATGGTGCACAAGAAACCAATGACAGAGAATAGTGTGCAAGGTAGAGATGTCGACAAAAAGTCGACTTGGTCATAATTTTCTAGGTTTTGGTCCAGGTTAGTTAGAAAGTAGTTAGAAGTGGACCATTTTGTAAAGGCACAATCCTATATATAGAGTTAGAAATGTGGTAGGAGATAATGAAGGAATCAATAGATCATGAGATTGGGGAATTTTGTCTTAGAACATATTTTTGACATCTGCGGAAGATCGATATTTGTATATGCTATTTTGGTTCTCTTGCAAACTTGGAGATGTATGGTGAAAACTTGTTTTGATGTCTGGAAGTAATATGAAAAGTGCAGATGATGTTGGAAACTTTGTGTCTTGTACTTTGTTGGTTTTATGGTTTTAATGATGCAATTTGAACGATTAACTAATGCGATATGGTTTATATTCTTGAATGATGCGATGTTTCTGCACAATGAATGACTCTATGTTTGTCGATATCTTTATGAAGAAAATGTGATGACTAAATATAATATGAATGGTTTCTAATGTGGTTGAATATGAATAAATGATGATAAAAACCTCCCTTGAATATCTGGTTAATATTTTGAAAGTAAGAAAATAGTTGAAAAATAGGTGCACAAATCCCCCTCCTTACTGCAAAAATTTCATTCCTGCAGCTCTCCCTTGAACATCTCGGGTGAGAATTGACCGTCTTCATAGGTTTTGCTGGACAAGGTAAAACCTATGTGAGCTGGTGCTCAAGGAGATCACATTGTCTAGGGGTGTCAAAAGAGTGTGAACCCCTGTCAACAGGTATGTGTCAACAAATGGTTCTATTTCTTGGACCTTAGTGCGAGGAAGAGGAGGATATGTTGTGGCCTCTAAGGTGGCTAAAGATTCAGTATTGGTTCGATCAGAGGGCTCGAGAATTCATAGAAGAAGAAAATATGAGTTCTAGAATAACAATAGAAGAGTGGTTGGGAAGGCATATCTACTCTGATATTCATGACTATTTCTTCACTTAGTTTTTGATTATCTTGTACTAGTGGTTGGCACAACTAACCTATCATAATACAAATTTCCAAGGAGGTGAACCCACTTGCTGGACCCTAGAGTTGATCCAGTAGCTGAAGGAGGTAGAAAACATAGCATAGAGTTCCATTGAAGTGTGTCTTGACAACATCTTGGAAGGATACATCATTGAGCTGATGATCGACACAGTCAAGTCCTATAGTGACGTAAAAAGGGAATTATTCAAAATACCAAGACGTACGTTTCTATTGTATTTGCAATTGTGGATTAATATGCTTATCTGTGAAAATGGAATATTGAAAATGAACTTAAACGAATAGAGCTCTAGTGTGAGGAGGTTATGGGTACTACAGACACAAGGGTTGGATGGGATTTATGGTGAAACTGTGAGGGAATTCGAGAAAGAGTGTCATCTTCTACAAAGTGGGGTGAGTTTATTGCAAGATAAGAGGCAAAGGACTGATGAGATTCCTACTGCGAACGGGACAAGAAAATACCAGAGAAGATCATAAGGGACTAAGTGACCCTACAGTGATGAAGGAGACGAGGAGGATACACTCGAGTTCAAGGAAGGACCAACCCAAAGAAACAATGTACCTATAGATCCGTGCATTGCGCCACATTCAAGAAGAAACAACATATCAACACCAGATTTCTTAGTGTGTCATCAACACAATAATAGTAGCAGATCAACAAACAAATGAAGAAGGCCTAGGATGGTGAGCGACAATGCTAAATTACCTCTGTTCCATGCGAATGTGACCAAGGATCCCAAATAATATTGGTTTCTCTGTGAATTAGTATGGTCTATGAAGCAAGTCCAAGATGAATACATTAATAAGGGTCAGTTGGAGACAGCTTTTTGAGGTCACACAATAGATTGGTATATGAAGTTTGTACAAGTTCCAACAGGGAACCAACAAAAGACTCTAGTAAATATTAGAACCAAACTAATTGAAGATTTCAGGAAACCCAAATATGGGTCACATTATATCACAAAATTAAAATAAATCAAGCAATATCTGAACAAATTAGTCTCGGATTTCGATAAGTGATTTAAGACTTTGATGGAAAAATTCAGCTTCAGGATGAGCGATGTACAACACAAATAATGGTTCAACGTAGCATTCGTACCACATATCTACATGCCATTGATGCAGTAGAATATTGTAACACATAGTGAGGATCAAGAGATTGCAATCAAGCTAGAATATTCTCCTGTTGTGTTGGAATGAATTAGATCCAATCGCAACTAGTTAATATGATGATTGAACTGCAAGATATCAAGAAAGGAAACGATATTCGTGAAGAAGTTTGGTGTACCTGATGTCACACCAGTGCCCATACTTCCACTATTACTTGTTGTCAGAAGCCCCAAATCTGCTAAGCCAGGGTGTCTTACCATGGTGTCAAATTTTTCAAAACTCATGGGAATCGACACGAGGAATGCATGTATCTCCAGAAGATTGTATCCAAACCTGTGAACTTGTTCTATAATTTTTGTTGTTCTTTTGGCCATGAAGAGAAGGATTGTCGATCATATGACCTGCTCCAAGTAAGGACAATGGATACATACTATATTAAAGGAGAAGAACAAATATTGATGGAGCGACCGCCACTGCAAAAGCCACCATAGTTTACATAACTACAGCCGCAGTTTGCTTCATTGCAGCCACAGTATAATTAGATGCAGTATGCTCCAGAACAACCGTAGTATACTCAACTGCAATTTGTTCCACCACAACAAAATCCACCATAGAAGCAACATTTTAATCAACTATAGTATCATCAGAAAGGAGGTGTTAGCACCTATATATTTTTTCTTTCATTGGTCTTATTTTCTTGAAAATTTTGAGTTTTCATTGGCGATTAGGTGGCTTTCAAGGTTTTGCTCAGTTGGGTAAAGCATTAAAATTTCCCAAGTTTGGCTAAAAGAAAATTTTAATGGTTATTCAGGTAAAAAGGAAGAGAATTTTATTCAACTCCCATTATCAAAGCTCAAAGCACAAACACCAAGAGATACTAAACAAAACATGCGCTCAAATCCAAATATCAAGTTGCGTGGGGCCCATGCACACCAATCCAAGAAACCAAGCACTGAGCACACAAGGAGTGTGATATCATTTTGTTGCTTGTTATAGAGTGAAATAGTTGATGCATATAAACTATGAAAAGTGTTGCATTTTGTGCATGTGGGATAATATCCCCATAAAAAGAAGAAATATCTGGCCTTATTATAAATAAAGATAATAACGTGTTATACTTTGGAGGATTACCATGCAGAAGGTAGCAGAAGAGGCTTTTAAAGGCAACTGACAATGAGTAGTTGTATGACCTGAAATATCCATGTTGGCAATTTTCTTGCTCACATCTGAGCAGAGGAAATTGAAGATCTATTTTATAAGTATGGGAGAATTATTGAAACTTATATGAAGGTTCCTCCACGACCTCCTAGATATTTTTTCATTGAGTTTAAACATGCACGTCATGCCAAAGATTCTATTCGTGGTCGTGATGGATATAAATTTTATAGTCAAGTCGAATTTTGTATTTAGATATGCAAATCACAAGAAATTTGCTCCTTTGCTTTGTTTTATTTCATCTTTTAATGAGGGAAATGAATCCCAATGATCGTATGGATTTATTAACTCAAAAAGGTTTTTCTGATATAGAGGAAAATGATGTGGAAATATTTCTTGACATGATTCCTTCCATAACAATGAATGTTACATATGAGACTGAAGGTGAAGAAGGCATTCAAGAAGGTGACATTGTTACAATGCGAGCTTGGATTTTAATGAAACGTAGAAATGGTCTTATTAATGCTCTCCTCATGCTTCGTACTTCCCATTCCATAAAGAAGAAAATTATTGGTTATTGCTTATTGATCCTGTCTTTAATACTACGTGAGTTTGGAAAAAGGTCAGTTTCATGGATGAGGCTACTACAGTTACTGCTTCTCCCACGAATATTGAAGAATATTTGGAAGGTTTTGGTGCAAATTTTATGGAGATAAATGTAGCAGTTAAGGATGCAGTTGAGAGAGTGAAGAGTGGCTCAAGATTGGTCATGGTTAAATTCCAAGCAGCATCCGAAAGAACATAAAATCTCACATTTTACTATTTATCTAATGCTTGGATAGGCTGCAATAAGAAGGTTATTGTGAAGTTTAAGGTAGCCAACCATAGCAGAGATGGTACAAGGGCCATGATTTCTTAAGAGGGACTCATTCAAGAAGATGGAATTGAAGAAGACGAAAATGAAGAAGACGAAGAAACTTATGATGATTATGAAAGGGAAGAATAATGAATATTTGCAAAGGATCACTTGTTATGATATTCATATCACATTTAAACATAGGCTCATTTCATGCTTTCAACATTGTCCAACAAATCAAATGGAAAATGAATCGTGCAGATGATAATCACTTTCATCCAATGGCCAAAAACAATTCCGCCATATCAACTTGCATGGAGAAAATAAATTTTAAAATTCTTGAAATAAACTTGCTCATGGTCAAATTGAAAATGGGTGTCCAACATCCATCACCCAGCTAATCAAATCCACAGATGAGGAAAATTCTGTGTTGTGAACTTGCAAGGAGAAATCAGGTTTTGAGATTAACGAAATTTTAAATAGTAAGTAGCTTTGGACAAGTGTTAAGTTGGAAAAGCAGATTGATTGTTGTAAAAAATTCCACTGAATGAAAGTATTATCTAGATAATGTTTCAAGATTGGACAAAATTTTATATAGTGAGCAAATAAAAACATGTGTTTTTATCCCATTCTTTGAGAACAACATTAGTGATCCTAAATGTTTCCGTTCATAGAAAATGAAGTGTGTTTAGAGTTGCATGGTCTCACATAATGTTATGAGTGCCAACCATATCCAGAACCAAAGTTTGAGTGTTTTCTTTTGGCATCAAAATGCATAGCTTGTTTGAAGCGAAAGACATTGCAGGAAATATTGTTCATGCAATAGCAACAAAAAATGCAATTATTGCACATATAATGCTAATTAAAATAACAAAGTTAATCAGAATTGATTCAAGGAACTATATAATGACATACTATTTACAACATCCATCAAGGAAGATGCTTCTGATTCTAGTAGAACCATTTGAAACCTAACATATCGTGTTATGTATGTTGAAAGGAAGCTATATCACTAGAGGTGAATACTCAGCATGTTAAGGCTAAACTGGGTGTCAATTCACCATTAATCATCCATGGTTCTACACTTTTTTTTGATTCGGGTGATGACAATTTTCATATAGCATATTTATCATAAAGACCATTTACATGCATTTCTTGAAGCTACCCAACGAGATTTTTCCCTACAAATGACTGTTTGAGTCATCAACTTTAAGCGACTGTTTCATGCCAAATGAAGAGGAATTTTGAGAAACTGACAGAGGTTTGGATTTATAACATAACCATATACAATAACCTATCTCTTTTTTCACATAGGTATGATGGTTTGGGATATTCGAAGTCATATTCAGAGGGCAATTTTCAGGTTTTTAAAAGACTGTTTTAGCCATCAAAGTCCAAGAATTGTTTCAGCCAAATGGAGTTGAATTTGAGTAAACTAACAGAATTTTTCCTTCATCACAGGCCTATATTCAATTACAAGTTTACTCTTTGAGTCATCAGTTTAAAAATCATATCATGAGGAGATGGAGTTGAATCAGAGGAAAAAAAGACATGGGTTTTGTTAGGAACATGGCCAGCTAAAAAAACCTCTTTCAGGTTTTGGACATCTATCACCATTAGAGATATGCAGGAGGGTCTTTTAAGCCTATTTTTCAGTACTCCACATTTTATTTGTGTTTTATGATAATCATGGTAAATATGTCACATTAGAGTTTATTAGAAGTGTTTTATTTAGTTTGTAACTAATTTTGACCCTGAGGTCGGTCTCAGGGGTCTGATACATTATAAATTGGCTCCCCATAGAGGGTTGAGGGGGGGATTTTGAAAGAGAATAAGTTCTCTTCATTCTAATATGTTTTTCAGTTTTTCATAGATGAATAAAATTGCAGAGGAGGAATGTTAAACCTTTTCATAGAAGAGATTCTGGAGCCATATTTTTCTTCAGTAAGTAATTTATTTATGTTATTGTTTTTACATTATATCACTCCATTTTGTATCTTCTTTCATGCTTGATAAATATGGTCATGAACTAGAATTCATAATGTATGCTTTAGGTTCAAAGTTCAATCATTTTTAAATAGTTTTCTTCTAAAGTCTTACAGAACTCACCCAAGTTTGGTGCTCTGCTTGATGGGATGTCTCAATTTGTCTACTAATCAACCTGCTAATACCTCAAGACTGAGGAAATGGTGTCTACCTTGACTCTGTTCATAAACATTTTCAAAACCCTACCTCCTGCAACCTATTTCAAATATGATTGTTGACTCCATTGCACAATGGTCTCCTCCATGATTGTCCCACCAAAATTTATAAAAAAAAACTTGTTCTATTATGAAATCTGACCTTCTGACTGTCTTTAATTTAATATATTGAGTATGAAAACTTTGTAAATAGTGAGAGATCCCTCTATGACTCTATTAGGTTAGAAATACAGTCTAAAGTTGTTGTGATGTTACCTCCGGAGCTACCTTTCAACAACGTGGGTACATTTTGAGTGATAACAAATTGGCACCATTTCTAGGGAGAAAAGGTTCAAATATTTCCTTGGGTATGAATGACATAGTTTCAGATTTGATTGTTGATGGTGAACAGTAGTCAGACATAACCAAGGTTGTGCATATTTCACCTGGAAACTCCATTCTTAAAGAATCTAAATTTTAGTGACTCCACTGGTGGCATGATCTAGAGATCAATTGTTCGAAGAGGACCGATAGACTCTACAGTGGAAATGGGCTCGTTGTAAAAACATGGAAATGGATGGTGAAAAAATAAGGTACTCAAGTTTAAGTTTTCTCCAAGATGTCTTATCCTTTCTTGTAAATTTTTTTCTATCTTTTCGTAAGCTAGTCAAAACAGTTTTTCATTATTCATTGCACTCAAAACCAAAACCATGAATTTACTCGTTTATATCCTTCTTTACGAACTAAAAGTATTTCATCATCCTGTACATTTTATTTTGATCAAGATCCTTCATTCGAACCACATGACATTAAAGACCACCCTTTTGAGCCTCATGAAACCATAGTTTATAATACATCCATTCCACATAGCTCTGTTTCTTCCAATATCCCAAACCGGTATAGACCACTTCACTTACCTATTATTCTTCATGATTTCCCTACAAAGCACTACAAGTACCTTCTGAAGTTTGATGGAGAATCCAAGAACCTTATAGCTAAAAAAAAATTACAATCCTTTGAGCATTTCCTTAACCTATTTGAAGTATAACATGATGATGTTTGCATGAAGTATTTTTCCCAATATTTGCAAGGAGATGTTAAGGAATGGTTTAATCACTTACAACCTGAATCCATCAGTACATGGGAAGGGATTTTTAACATATCACTACTACATTTTGACCAAAAATCCGACGGCGGTATTGTCAGATTTCGACACTTCCCTGTCGCATGTACGACACTATTGATTTTTTTTAAGTGTCGGAAACTTGTCGTCGGTTATCCGACATCTTTCAAAACTGTCGGTTAAGCAACATATCAGTTTACTGTCGGTTATCCGACACTTAATAACCGTCGCTTTAAACTTACAGACGTCGCTTAACCGACACCTATAGGTGTCGCTTAAGCGACGGTTATGTGTGTTTTTAAAAAAAAAATTACATATCCGTCGCTTAAGCGACGCCTGTAGGTGTCTCTTAAGCGACGGTTATGTGTGTTTTAAAAAAAAATAGTGTATTGAAAAGAATTGACTTGTAATGTTACAATATATTGCCTACTAGAGAATTGACTTATAATATTAATAGTTACAATATACTTCTAAAGTACCCAAGGTAGCATAGAGAACCACAAAACCAGTAATAAACTCCCATTCGAAATAAAACAAATTGCATTCTCTTCCCACATAGCATAGCTTTATTCAAAAGACAACTTGCATATTTTGAATGAGCCTAGGGAACACAAATATTTGTGATCTGTATTATGCAACAGGCAAAAGCATTACTATATTTTAGCACTGCAACATTCTAAGGTTACAAGTAAATATTATAATCAAAGAATTGACAAGAAAGTAAATAAGAAGGTTTATAAACTGTGAGAAGTGGCATTTATCGTCGGACTTTCAGAGTAGGCAATTTGATGTTTATAATAACAAGATTAATAAACAAACACACTGACAATGCCACAGCCAAAGTTTGAAATAATTTTTTCCAAACAGAAATTCATAGTATTGAAAGAATGCTCGAAAAATTTTCAGTGCCAAAAATTAATGAATAATAAAAGGACATTAAATGATTGGCAACATCATCTGTTAATCAGAAAGTCTCTCTTCTTGTGCATTGAGGAGGTGAAACATTGTGCTCCCATACTGCTTCTTACAGAAAGATCATTTGAAGAAAAATTGAAGAACAAAATAACAAGGTGCTTGTTGGTTCAAACTTCAAGGTTTCAGTTCCCTTCATCTGATCGGTTGGAAGTGCAATGCCCCTCTTCCCAGTTAGTTGTAATGACACTATATGCTCTTTGGATCCTAGAGTCCTTTCATCCATGGAGTTTCAGTCTCCGTTTTGATCATGCAGATTGGCTGTTGTAACAGTAAAACTCAGAAATTGGTGTGATGTGTGGCTTGCCATGTCGTCTACTTGTGAGGGTAGAACTCAGAAGATCCCTAGTGCAGCTGCATTCAAATATTCTGGATTTTCGCACAGGGCATCCTTGTGACTGAAAACATCAGTTGTTTTCTCTTTTCATGGCTAAAAATCAAGAATAAATACATTAGTGAGACTATCAATTCCATTTGTGATTTGCAGGAATTTCCACCCTATATTTTGGTGACCGGTTACAATATGCACTCAAGCATTTCAAAATTGCAGTTACTCAGTTTAGAGTGCAGACATAGTTTTGTATGTTTCACATGACATCAATTCCAGGTCTAATCTAGAAAGCAATCAATTTGTGCTAGACCTTGTTCCCCGACTCTTGTCAGTGTACCGCCACTGTTTTCTATTAAGAGGAAAAGCTGTTTTGAAGTAGTATTTTTTAGAATCAAACTTCACTGGCAGTTGGAGATCTATTTTATTATGGAAACACTGAAATAAAAATATTTGGTTCATGCCATGGATGAAACATCACGGATCTGTGTCGTAGGGCAGATTTCGGTCAATGATGAAAATCCTTGATTCTTGTATCATTTTGTTATTTTGAATTTCATTATAATTGGGTGTGGTTATCTGACCTGAATGCATAGGCCTCCTAGCCCCAGTTTAGGTTATTTGGAAATGACACATACAAAAGGAAGCACGATCTTATATTCGAGGAACCTAGAGCTCAAGTAAGTTACCATTTACATTAGCAAGTTTTACATTTTTAAATATCTGGAGCCTGGAATATGGGTTACTAGCCATATGCTGTAACAACCGAGTTCTATAATGCAACAATCTTCCAAAAATCTATAAGCTTGGGCAAGGAGAGATAGGGAGACCATTGTCATAAATGCTGATCTGCAGTCTGTTTATATCTAAAATGAGCTTCATTGTATGTCTTTTGGACAAAGTGATTACTTTTTTTCCCTTCCTTTTCAAAATATATCACTTACATAAATCTGCAATGGTTTTGGAAATTTTCAAGGAACTCTTTGATTACTTGGAGGAATGCTTGGAAAATGGACTCCGAGCATGATCTCGAAAAGAGGAAAAATGTTCAAATGCTGGGGAGCTAAGGAATTTGTTCCAAATAAAATGAACAGTCCAATCTATCAGAAATTGGTTGCAAGTAATTGGAAACTTTGGGAACGAAACTGCTGGGATATTGATCTAGAGCCCATAAAAATTCTATGAAAACTAAGAAATTCTGACAAAGATGAAAACTCAGCTTTTATAATGCTCAAAGTTGCTGTGAAATACAAGTCCTAGTTATTCCAATTTATTTATCTAGAAT
>LPNX010666167.1:0-13257 GCA_001517045.1 Pseudotsuga menziesii
GCGTTTTGAGGGCTTCTATCTAGCACATGAGTAAAAAATCAGGTTTTCATCGCCAAATTTGGCCAAAAAGTGTTACCCATCTTCATGGAATCACCCAACTTTGAAACACAGCGAAAATTAGGGCTTTCAAGAGAGATTGGCTGGAGTGGTCAAAGCGGTTAGAGGAAAGTGGAGCATGCAATTCGACACTTGATAGTTGAGATAACAAGATTCCAGCAGTCGAATTAGTCATTTTTCACAGGTAGTCTGCGTACCATTACCAAGGTTTATTAATTTGGGGTTTTTCTGAACAAATGACTAATGATAGAATTGAAGGCAGAGTATTAGTTTTGAACTTAATCCATATTAAATGATGAATTGTTAATCAATGGATTTAAAGTATTCATCATTCAAACAGAATAATTCAGAGTAGACTCTTTTAGGTTTCCCTATACTGTATTCTCTATCAGTTTGTTAAAATTTGAAGATAGTCAGACTGTGGTGTATTGATAGAAGATGTTTAACCATAGTTCAAAATGAAAAAGAGTGGAAATATCAATAGGGAAGAACCCTCAGACTTAAGCTGGGTAAAAAAATTTCCTGATTGTGCACAGTTGTTTGCAGAAGCAGGATGGTTAGTGTTCTTCGAAAATATTGAAGGTTATATTTCAGAGGTTTCTTAAAAGTTTGCTCAATGTTTAGACAAGGATATAGTGTCTTTTGACACCTTGAAATTCAAATTAACCAGGGAATTACTAGCTGAAGCAACAGGGATTATGGATGAGGGAGAATTTTGGTTCAAAAAGGTGCCCTTCACCTTTGATGCTCAGAGATATTTGCTTCCAGCTTAACAGAATATGTCATGTAGAGTGAGGGAACACCAGGACCATACAAAACAATCAGTTTTTCACCACGGGCTCATAAAACTCGTCATAAGTACTATATTGCAAAAAAGAGAAAAGACATGGGAGCACTTCTTATTTTGGTCAGGTTTCAAGATTGAGCAGGAGGAATAGTCCCAAAAGGGACAGGTAGATAAGGGTCAAACTCTGATTAAGAAGCTTAGAAAGAAGGTCATAGTCAAAGATGAAGAAGCTGATAAACCAGGAGAAGCTTCGTATCAGAAAAATGAAAACATTGAGTTTGGACAGCGAGTTAATGATGAGGAAAGCAAAGTTTTACAACCAGATATGAAAAAAGTTGAGTCAGTGGAAGATGTTTTACCTGCAGAATCAAATCAAGGTGAAGAGGAAGTTGTTAAGGAGGAGAAGCAGAGCCCTATTATAGTACTGTAAGAAAAGGATGAAAAATACATATCTGATGACGCTAGGGTTCCTGCTACTAATGAAGCTAGGGTTTGTACTAAGCAAGAAATTCATACTCATTTTGAAGAGGAAACAGTGTTCAAAAAGAAAAGAATGAAGGTGGTTGAATTTTCTTCAGTAACTGATCAAGGAAAGGTTATGAAAATGCTAGGTGAGGTTGGGGTAGTCTGGAGACCTAAGACAAGGCTGAAAAACAAGCTTAGGTTAAGCATGAAGAAGTTATTAAATCCCAAAATGGCTAAGGAAAAATTTACAGTAATAGAAGATTCATCATCTCAAGAGAAATTGGATGGTAGTTAAGATGACAGCAAAGAAGTTATGAAAGGAAAAAAACCAGTAGTGTCAAAAGATAAGTCTGTCTTCACTGATACTAAGATCTCTGACATTTTCATGGAGATTCGAAATCACATTATTCAATAACAGCAGCAAAGTGATGTAAAGAGTTCCTGTATGGAGAAAATAGAGATAATTGAGGAAGAAGTTGAATGCAATGTTGAAGCTAAAGAACATACATAGATTCCTATGACCTTCACAAAAATTTTGAAGAAGGATGAGGAAATATACAAGAAATTAAAAATTCCATGGACACCAGAAGGGATGCAGCCAATAGTAGAAGATAAATGCATTGATTTTGAGAAGGAAAATCTGTAGAGGAGTATCAAGCAATACAAACATCAAATTGATTACTTGCATGAAACCAATGAAGGATTAGTGTCTGCAAATAAAAGACTGATAGGAGACTTGGAGTGTGCAAAGATTACTGAGAATTATGCTCTATTTTTTCTATTTTGGGTTATTGCAATTGAGTACAGACCACGAGCTGATGGAGATGGATTTTAGAAAATAAAAATACATTTTTGTTCATAAGCTACCCATTCAAAAAAACATCTATCAAGGTTTGAAATATTCATTTTAATCTTTACAGCCTATTTTTTAGGGTTTTAAAAATATTTAATATTTTCCTGTTTTAGTCTTCATCTTGAGGGGAATATTATGATTGATTGGAGATGAATTTTTAAAAACCAAGAGAGGTTTTTGTCCCCCATGGAACCATTCACAAGAACCTCTCTCATTTTTTGCACAGGTGTCATGGATTGAGATATATGGAAGCTTCTTTGACACCTATTTTTTAGAAATTCACCATATTTACCAAGAATTCGATTGCTATTTTTAGTCAATTAGTTGAAAGTTAGTTAATATAACTACTAAGTAGTTTCAAATTTGACCTAATGAAGGGAAGATAGAACTACTTATTTGTAATTATAAAAGCTGGATAATGGTATAGGAGGGGGTTTCGATTTTTTGCTGACAAGGGGAGGCTTTCATGCTTTGTTTATGAGCTAAGTAAAAACTCTTATGTGTTTTTTGAAGACTGAACTATGAAATATATGCGCTATATGCCCTTCAGATTATTGATTGGTTTTATTTCTAATTTGTGTTAATTACTCAGTTGGTATATTCATTTCTTGTTTAATGTTTTTATGCCTGAAATGCTTGCTAATTGTGGGTGAAACTCAGTATTTTATTTTATGTTGGATTATGGTTTATATGTTATGCATCTCAGTCATTCAAATGCTCATCATTTAGTGTTTACTTTGGTTTTATGAATGTTTCCCTCTTGTCTTCGAACTACTCAACCAAAAAACCTTGAAATCCCTAGAAAACCCTATTTTATTTTATTGTGATTATTGAGATTGTGTTGGCTTGTTCTCTTGTAGTCTGGGAACAATTTCTGGCACTAACACTTTCCATTTAGCATGGTAGCATCATGAAAACAATGAGTTAGATAATGTTCTCTAAGGGTGATGTATTAGTAATTTATTCTTTTAGAAGTATTTCTAACATATTAATTGTATTAATATGGTTGTTGCTAGTTTATAGTCAATTTCATGGATAGAGATGAATGCACTTTATACTCAAAGTCAATGTTTGAAATGTTATTTTTATTTAAAGCTTTTTTAGAATATATTTTCACATGTGATTGTGAAAAATTATCAACTCATAAAGATTATAATTTATAAAATTATCTAAGTAGAACATTTTTAGAAGGTATTTTCACATGTGATTGCCAAAAATTATCAACTCATAAAGTTTATAATTTATAAAATTATCCAGATATAACATTTTTAGAAGGTATTTTGACATGTGATTTCACCTCAAAGTTTATAAAGTTTAGAAAATGAGGAGGGGAGTCATTGAAACTACTTGTGAAAGGAAGTCATTGAAACTACTTGATATTCAAAGCAATAAGTATAGAAGGAAAGAGAAAATTGAAAAATAACAATAAATATATATAATAATGATAAATTTCATTTTATTTTATGATCAAATTAATCACAAATAAATATTTTAATATTATTTTTTTTAAGAAGAAAACCTGTAACTGGATGTTCACAGTTACAATCATCTCTTTCTTATGTTCCTACAAAAAGTAAATTAGTATTGAAAATTTGTATGTTCACAGTTACAATCGTCTCTTTCTTATGTTCCTACAAAAAATAAATTAGTATTGAAAAGTTGTAAATGTGCACCAAAAAAAATCTATGCAATGTCATTTCTATTCCTTACATAGAAAAACTGAAAAAATCCTTCTATGGCTGCTAGAGTTTACATATTTATAAATATCAAAACTCTTACCAAAAAGAAAAACTAAAACTACTCAGTAAAACCGGTAGGTGCCCTAGTTGATTTTATCAAAAACCCCTCAAAACCCTAGATAGCTTCTTGTAACACAAATGCTTCTTTTGACAAGAGGTCAGCCATAGAATTATTTAATCTTATTTTCTCTTTCAAGAATCAAGTAAATTTCTTGGTTTCTTTACCGATTCAATTTATGTTTTATATGGACAACATTTAAACACTATACTAGGTTTTCAAATTTATACTGCTTTAGATATATTTATAATTTCATCTTCTATAGCTGACACAAGTGGCTAGCTTTTATAGGGGTTCAATTTTACAGCTATTTACTTTATTAATTTTAAAATTTGTTAATTTATTTAATTTTCAAGACCATCAATTTGAAGGGCAAGTTCCATTTTTATATATAAAGTAAAATATTGGAAAATATAATACTCACAACCATATTTCAACACTTGAATGTAAACTACAGTATATATTATGAGTTAGGTAGTTATTGTATAGTATGATTGAGCTAGTGTTTTATGATTGTTATCCTTTCTACTTAGGTTCAGTTTGTGTGAGTGGGCATAATGCTCTTGTTGAGCCTCTATGTAATGATTGAGTGGATTATGTAATTCTAACAATGCTTTAATTGAAACAAAGAAAAGAGCCACGTGGTTAAATAATAACCTCTACATTTCTTTATTATTGCACTAGAGTAATGAGTTACTGGCTACTTCCTTGTAATACACCACCAAATATTTGTTTAATTATATATATATTTGCAATAAAGTCAAAATGAATGTAATGGTTTATTGTTGAATAAATAAAATACTGAGAATTGAAGTAGCCATCGAAAGATTGTTTGATGACCCACAAGGGGAAATAGCAAAATCAAGTGATTGAGGAGGCATCTTAAAGGGAGGTCAAGACTCCTTGTGGAGCCCTAAAGAGTAGGAGGCTCATAAATGACCATGTCCTAGGAAAACCACTATAAAATAGTATGTCCATTGAATAAGAAGGAGGTTGGTGATGGATGGGGAAATAATATATTGACGCACAAAGATGACACATTGATCAGAAATTGCCCTTGTGGTTTAGAAAACATGTTCGGGACTTCTGGAGCAAGTAAGTTTTGGCTTCTCTAGGAGTTGGTTGGGAGGAACGTCAGCTTCAGTTCTATTTTTTAAACAATGGTCGTAGGTTCCTCTCTAAATTTATTAACTATTTGGTATTGATAATTAATGTCTGAAACAAGATTTAAATTTTAAGTGCAGAATTTTTCCATCTATCCATTAATATTATTCTTATCTCGTTTAATGATACATTCATAGTTTATAAGTTGTTATTGGTTAATTACTTATGTAAAGAATGTAGAAATCGCAAGTCTCTTTCTTATGTAGAAATTTTAATGGTAAATTAATCATCTTTACAATATTGTTTTACGTTAAGCTACATCCACTATAAATCAAACTCTTTAATGTATAAATAACATACTTAACAACAAGATTCGAGAGACTCTTCACAGAGATCTCTTCTCTGTTTAAAATACAATTCTAGTTAACATTACAACTCTTTCTTTGAAGTATCTTTATTTTGAGTATGTCCATATTGCAAGCAATAATCAAAGATACACTAAGTAGAGCTAAAAGGATTCCTTATAAGTTATTATCTATGAATAATATAGATACTATTAATAAACCTTTGTTTTAAAAACAATCAATTAAAGTAATCAAATGAGACATAGACTATTTGCAAGGAAAATTGCAATATAGATTTAAGTAAAATAAACCAATCGCATTCTTCTAGGAGTCGATGGTTTCTACACAGATTTTATCTTTGTTTAAATTTAATATGCATACATTATCCGTGGTCTCTATTTCAGATTCCATACCCATATTTTGGAAAGTTCTAAAGATAAAGATAATAATTAATGAAAAATAAAACTAAGGGATCACGTTCGATCAAAAAGTTACCAAGAACATACTCAATTAACAAATCTCACTAAAAACACCTAGTTCACAGATCTGAGTTTCCAAACTCACTAATATTCAACTCGAGTTAAGATCCTGGATTTATAACCACAGAATCAAGATTATCCATTAAATTGGATCCATATCCGAAGTTCCTTATATACATTTAAATACAAACAGAAATATCTACGTTGGTCGGTTACCAATCACCAATTTACATTTACAACCAATTTATCAAATCATGCTAGAAGCAAACCAATTTACAGACCCGACCATTTACTACTTAGCTTCAACAATAGAGGTGTTGAAGTCCTCTCCTTCCCCATTTAATAAAAAAAGAGTAACCCTGGTGTTGTTAACCCACATAAAAACTAATGGAGTCGTACCTCAAGGTTGTTGCATTGATCCAGTGCATAGTAAGGGAAGTCACATCATGGTTTGTATGCAAACAAATCACTGGCATTAGTGCAAGCCTTTTTAGTTGGATTAAAAAACTTCTTAAGGAATAGAGTAAGGGTTTAGGAATCTCACCTCAAATATGAGAACGACAATGCCTGAGAGGATTTAACCCTGTCACCACTCTCGCATGGATCTAATGCCAAATCTTCTTTTATCTACATGCAAGGGAAGAGACCCATTACTTTTATTTAATTGTAAATAATTGTACACAAATTTTTTAATCCTGCAATGTGCACATTTTTTACCTTAAATGATGGCTTGGGTGGTCAAGGCAATGCCACTCGTGTCCTCAACATTTTAGGTACCCATTCATGGGCGCCCTAGCTATGCATGTCAAAATAAAGTCTTGAAGTTAAAACCTCTCTTAAACCTTGAAAATGAATTCAATTCCTTTTAATAAACCAGCGCATAGAGATGAGAAATTTTACCTTCATTGCTGGTGCAGAGGGCCAGGGGTTTACTCCTCTTGTTTACCCTCTCATCCTTTCCCCTGTGCCACGGTAAAAATCGAGTAACTCAGTTTTTAAAGAAAAAATTTGAACCTCGTTAAGGAATCATAGACTTAAGGACAAGAGGAATAATGTTATACATGTGTAGGCTTGGAAAACCTCTGCTTGATTTCAAAGGTAAGTGTTGATGTTTCCACTAAATCACGCAAGGAGCATAAACATAGTGAATAGTGTAGTGGAGGCCATATAGCCATTAAACATTAACTAAACCTTCGAAAAAACTTAAAAATCACAGTGCAAAAACCAAACATTCTATTACAGACCTCGAAGGAAAGTCTAGTTGCAGCACAACCCCATGGAGTAGCTGAGCGCAAACCTTCAACATCCATTATCATGAAAATAAACAGACCGAATGAATTTTATGTAAAAACCCTCATGACAGTTTGAATGATACATTAAACCCTACAAAACCTCTTGGACCAGATTATGGAAAAGTGGAGGGACATGATCAGACTCCTTCCCAAAAATGCCTCCATGTCATTTAATAAGTCTGGATGCACTTGGCGCTCGCACGAAGTTGGTTCCAATTTTTAGTGCCACTTTAGAAATAAAAAATGCACCTCCGAAATTTAAATCTATAACGCATATGCGTTATTGATGCTATGTTCGGAAAACCTGAGCCCAAAATTGAGGCTAAGGTTAGTTAGCCAATATCGCATGTGTGATATATCACACTTGTGTTTTTGAAGAGTTACAAATCACAAGTGCGATATATTGCACTTGCGATTTGTAAAAAAAAATAGAGGCCCGCGACCTCAAATTCTTATTTGCACAGTGAAGTCCGCGATATCGAGAAAGCGAAAAACCGCACTGGCGATTTGAGATTGAGTCTATGGAGGCACCTTTGGAAGGTAATTTGCAAGGGCCAATTTAGAACTTGGATGCAATGGAAGGTAAGTATTGATTTCCTTCACAATTGCTTTCAATTTTTGTTTGTTTTTGTTCATTTTATAGTTTTTATATTTGTTAAAACAAATTTAATAAAAAATATTGAATTAAATCAAATAATGATATATTAAAACAATTTGTATTTTTTTGTTTTAATCTTAACAGATAACAGAAATGTTGAAGATAATGTGAAAAATGAACCCACTAATAACCCAGAACCAAACCCAAACACAAACCCAGATACAAACACAAACCCAAACACGGAGGGAAAACAATACCAGATTTCAGAGATTATGGCTCATTCAGGTGCATTGAGGTGCCTTAGCTCACTGTTTAGAGGGGGGACCATTTGAGACAATCATTAGCTGAGGCATTGGATACCATAACAAACACAATTGCTAATGCCTAGAGAGAATTGTACAACACAATCTCATAAAGAGAATCCATGAGGCAATACTATTCCAATGGTTTGAGCTATAAAGACATAAAAAAACTAAAGATAACCAAAGACCAATTGTTTTCATTATTCCGGGACCCTAGCACCGGATTCGTTCCACCCACCAGTTGAGCACACATTTCCATAGACTACTCCGTGGAACTAAATGTGAAATCCAATTGGATGGATTGCTGGTACATGGTCTTCATTGAAGACCCTCATGGGAATAGAGACATCTCATTCTATTTCCTGAGGAATTTGCATGCAGAATTTATCTTGGGGAAACATGTTAACTATTTTGATATTTTAGAGTTCCAGGGTGTGGATCATGGGATGCCACAAAATAGGGAATGGGTTAGGACTGACCCTAACGGTGTGCCAGGCCCTCCATGCACACCAAAACCTGCTCGAGTATATCTGTTAGAAAATAGGACCAGAGAGCAATAACATATATACAGTTTAATCATTAAACAAGACATGAAACACATTAAACACATTATAGCGAGACACAGATATAACGTGGTGCACCCAAATGATGGGATATGTCCACACAGAAATTGTCAGTCCTTTTATTACCATCAAGAAAGTTGAAGGGATACAACCTATAGCAATATCGATGCACTTTGTCTTCACACTCTCACAGTCTCTCTCACACAATCACAGAGATTGTTTACAATACCATACATATCCGTATTACAATGCTTTTATTTTATAGGGGAAATACCATGGGAAAAATAATATGGTTAACCCAATACCATGGGTCCGCAAAACTGTTGGCAAGCAAACATCCCAAACCCAAAAGTGGGGGAACGATTGTACAGTACACATGGGGCACAAATAGTACTGAATAATATCTCTTGATATGGAATATTAGGGTCCACAACTAACAATATCCTCTTGTGGTTCCTTTGATTGATGATACATAGGAGGCCTTATTCGACTTGGCATATACATTGCTTCAACATGGGACTGTTATTCAAGGAAATGTGACCCAAGAGGTTGGCACTTGTGGGGTTGGCCCATCCCACTCTTAGGATCCACATACTAGGTCTCTATACCATACTAGAGGTATAGATCACACTGGAGACACAGAGGGTTCAGAGCATTGTGTCATTCCACACCCTTGCACAACGTGTGGAGGCATATGCTATGGGCCTGCTTTATAGTTCTGGGATGATGTATTACTTTGATATGTAAGTAAAACTCATTCTTTTCATATTATATTTTGTTTTATATCACAATTTTAAATTGTTTCGTGATTTATTTCTATTTAATTATCTAACAAATTATGTGAACAAATATACAGCTAGTGTCCCATCACACCCCAGATTCGCATAGTCCAATTATTGATGTTGATAACATTGATGCAGTGGTGAATGCTACATATGGTTCTGGTGCTTCACCATTAACTGTAAGAACTTTACTTTTTAAATTGTCATCGTTATTTACATATTTATAGTAGATATTGCAACATTAAATATGTCCTATTCTAGATACAACATGTTTTATGCAGGGTGGGTAGGATGATTTTGTGGAATCCCAACCAAGTCCCTCGCATGTAGAGGAAGATTCCGAGACACATGTTTTATTTTAATTATGTTTTTAATTTGTATTTTAATAAATCAACATGTATGCTTTTAATTATTCGAAATTTTCTGATTGTATGTTTTTGTTTTGTTACGTAGCATGATATATATTCCAATCGAATGACCTTTATGATTGGGGACCCGCCTCTCTCCCCCCGCCCCAGGTAAATGTATGTTTCGCTTTCTTTGAAAAAATCATTTTTCATACATCTTGCATATGTCTCATTTTATTTGTATTATTTGACATTGGAAAATGTTTACTTTATGTAGGCAACTATTGAGAAAGTGGTGCTTCAAGAGAACCAAATCTAGTTTTTAGGTGACCCGCCTCTCCCCCCCAAGTTACGTGTATGTTTCACTTTCTTTGAAAAAATCATTTTTCGCCCATATTGTATATGTGTCATTTTCTTTGTATTATCTGACATTGACATATGTTACTTTATGGAGACATGTATTGAGCCACTGGTGCTTGAAGAGCACCAAATCTAGGTTTTGGGTGACCCACCTCTCCCAAGGTACATGTATGTTTCTCTTTCTTTGAAAAAATCATTTTTTCGTCCTTGTTGTATATATCTCATTTTATTTGTATTTACTAACATTGGCATATGGTACTTTATGCAGGGATCTAGTGAGCCAGTGATGCTTGAAGAGCACCAAATCCAAGTTTTTGGTGACCCACCTCTCCCCCCCAGGTACATGTATGTTTTGTTTTCTTTCAAAACATCATTTTCTATCCATGTAGTATATATGTCTCGTTTTCTTTTTATTATCTGGAATTGACATATGTTACTTTATGCAGGCTTCTAGTGAGGCAGTAGTGCTTGAAGAGCACCAAATCAAAGTTTTTGGTGACCCAAATCTGACCCCCCACCAGGTACGTTTATGTCTCACTTTCTTTTAATTGTTCTTTTAATGATTCAACATGTACTTTTTAAATTATTTTAAATTGTCTAATTGTATCTTTGTTCTTTTGTAGGTAGGATCACAATTTTGATTATGATGTTCAATGAGCGGCCTTCTTCGCTAATGCATACAGAAATCCTTTCAGCCCATTGTCAGTTGTTCAACCCACTATTGCACACCTCTTCACGACCCTCGGGTATATTTATATATTGCTTATCTTGCTTATATTGCTTTTTGTACATGCAAGTATATTTTTCCTTGTTGCCCCCATTGATATGCTGACATTGACATATATATTATTTTATGCAGCTTGATAGTGAGTGAGTGGTGCTTGAAGAGCACCCAATCAGGGTCATCGCTCACCCACCTCCCACCCAAGGTACATGTATGTCTCACTTTATTTGAAAAAGTCATTGTCCCTCCATGTAGTATAGCTTTATTTGTACCTGCAAGTATGTTTTTCCTGCACCCATTGATTTGTTGACATTGACATATATATATTTTTATGCAGCTTAATAGTGAGAAAGTGGTTCTTGAAGAGCACCCAATCAGGGTCATTTCTAGTGAGGCACCACAACCTACCATAAATTAGTCACGTATAGTAAGTAAAAATGTTATATTGGTTTTTCTGCAGTCTTCGCTAATGCAACCTGTCCCTCTTGTTCAGCGTTGGGATCACCACTGAGCAGCCAAAAAATAAAGCTAGACTTCTTAGAAGAAATTGACAGTGGCAGTGAAGGGGGGATAAATAGAATAAATGTATAGGGGGGATACATACATGTAACATTTTGTTTGTATACAACGGATGTATAGCTTGATCCACTATTTTGTATTATGTCCATGTGGCATGCCAATTTTTGTAACATTATTTGTATACATATATAATATAAAGCAAGGTTCAAATTTATACATATATGATTGACTTGATTTTGGAACATGATATCTATTATATGTCTTTTAGATATGTTTATTTATGTCTTTCATTAAGTATGTGTTTACTTAAAATGATAATGTGTGGTTCACCTATGTGATATTATGATATTATAGACCTTATCATGACATATCATAATGACTATTTGAAGATTTCCAATACTTCAAGAAATAATTTATGACTCATCCAACTAAGATCAACTAACCATTAAGTATGTCATGGGAGATAATCACTAGACACCATAACCATAACCATGCCATACAACTACCTAAATTCAACTTTAACATCATGGCTATCCTCAACTTTTTAACATCATAACCATACCATACAATACCTAAATTCCATACACTAACATCATAACATCATAACATCATAGCCATAGCACTACCATCATAACATCATACATGTGTTTCTACTTTTAATTCATGCATGCATGTGAACTTCCACTTGTGATCCATGTTCATCCCTATACATTTTGTTTCATGTATGTGCATAGCCTACTTATATGGCCTTTTGGTTTCTGCTTAAATGATACCAACCAATATAATGATCTAAACCTAAAGATACTAACATCATACCATGCTAATATACCATACCATACCCTACAATACTAACATTGGCATACCATACTAATATGCCATACCATACCCTATGATACTAACATACCATACCATACTAATACACCATACCATAGCATACCCTACAATACCCTATGATACTAACATCATACCATACTAACATACAATACCATACTAATATACCATACCATACCCTACAATACCAACATACCATAACATAAGTATCTTAATTTTTCCCTTATTCCTTTTGTTTCATGTATGTGCATAGCCTAGGTATATGGTCATGAAACCCTAGTTCCATCTCATAACTTCTGAACCCTAGTTATAGCATGCAATTTACAGTTCATGAAACCCTATTTCATTTTCAATTTCTACATTTACATGTGTTTCTACTTCCATCTCATAACTTGTAAAGAGGTCATAAAACCCTAGTTCCATATCATAACTTATCAACCCTAGTTATAGCATGCAATTGTACTTCATGAAACCCTAGATGGTTTTCAATTTCCACATGTACATGTGTTTATACTTCCATCTCATAACTTGTAAAGAGATCATAAAACCCTAGTTCCATCCCATAACTTTGCAACCCTAGTTATAGCATGCAATTTGTAGCTCATGAAACCCTAGTTGGTTTTCAATTTGTACATGTACATGTGTTTCTACTTCCATCTCATAACGTGTGTGGGAATATATTAAACCCACTCACAACTTAGGATAAAATAATTAATCATTATTTGATTAATTATTCACCCACTAGCTTAATTAGGTGGCACCTTAAAGTCAATGCATGCCATCTATATCCTAGGAATGAGTTATTTCTGATTCTGGGTTCATCTAGAATTAGTATGCAGGACCTTATAGCAAATTCTGCTTTTTTCTGTTTTTTCTGTTTTTTCTGCTTTTTCCTACTTTTCTATGGATAAGATAAAAGCTAGTCAACTAGGAAATTGGGAGCTTTTTTTTCCAACCCATCCTCCATTAGTTTTTCTCCATTTTCTAGGATTAGCATGCTATTTCCATCTCCTTGACAACTCACTCATGCTTTTGCCAACTCGTGAGGTCCTT
>LPNX010666168.1:546-11099 GCA_001517045.1 Pseudotsuga menziesii
CAACACCAAAATTCAAGACCAAGTGGGAAGATCCCCACAAAAGAGCAATGCCAAAATTCAAGACCAAGTGGGAAGATCCCCACAAAAGAGCAACGCCAAAAATTCAAGACCAAGTGGGAAGATCCCCACAAAAGAGCAACGCCAAAATCCAAGACTAAGTGGGAAGATCCCCACAAAAGCACAAGGGCAAAAAAAAACCCTTAAGAATTTCGCACTTCTTGTCCAAGAGATCAGTGCGAGACTCAGTGTGTGAGATAATGAACCTAGGCGTACATCTATTTATATGAGTGTGTGTAGGAAAATGAACCGACCCGTCTCTTAACCGACGGCGCTTTCCATTTTAAATAATTAATGAATTAAGTGTATTTTTTAAATGATTGAGCAATTTTTAGCGTCGTCGCTTAAGCGACGCTTAGGAGGATATCCGTCGCTTATGTGACGCTTACAAGCCTATCCGTCTCTTAAGCGATGCTTATTCCCATCATTTCAAAAAAAAATTTAATCTTTCTGATTTTTGGCACGGTGAAAAGAAAAAATCCACGCGTCGTCGGAAAAAACCGTCTGATTTTGGATCAAAATGTAGTAGTGCGACTATCAAAGGAATCTCGACTAAGGTTGATTTTGAAATCATCAATCCAAAAGACGAAGCCAGCTCCTTCCCAGCACTAGTCGGTCGACCTTGGGGTAGGAAGATGAAAGCATCTATATCCCTTGACAAGGAACGAATCAAATTAAAAGGAAACAGTCAAAAGGTCATCGTACCCATTCATCCATCCCAAGGGGAACCTTGGATTGAACCTATTGATGAAGAAGTCGATGTCAGACAACTTTACCAAATCCACAACGATGCAGACTACACAGAACCAAACATCCATGGAGAACTTAACTTAGGTAACCAAGACTCAATTGGTTATAACTCAAATGTTGAATTGTACGACTGGGAGATTGAGAATTACGAAACACAAGCAAGAGGGTGCTGGACTATACAAAATGTGCAGAAAAATCCCACCCGACAGTGTTTCATAGTATCCATTGTCCCAAAAATATTCGAAAAGAAAATAAGGGAACGCCCTACCTTACAACCAACCAACTTAAATACTACACAACTACCAAGGTATAAGGAGAGGAAATCCCCAGTCATGCATATTGAGCAAGTATCTAAAAATATTGGTGAACATGGCCGACTTCAAAGCTTAGTTGAAATGTTTACAGGACAAGCAGCTAGATGGTGGGACACCCATCAGAAAAAACTGCAGACCTGGACAACTGCTTCGACCTACTTTGTCGAGAGGTTTGGAGGAAGGAATTTAACCCAGCAAGTTCAGATTCCTATATTTACTCAAGGTCAAAACCCAGAAGAACATATCAGAACCTGTGAAAAGGAGTGGAGAAGACTTGGACACAAGGATGAGTGAACTTGGCCACATTTGTTCCCGTCAACCCTAGCCAACTTACCAAACAAATGGTATAATATGGAAGAAGCTAGAGGTGAAACTTTATTCTGGCACAAACTCAGGGAAATTTTTATTAAAGACTTCAATTTCATACCTCAAAATGAAAATCTGACTGAGACAGCAAAGCAAATTAAACAGTTTATCCAACCGACTGAAAACCAACCCTTACGGGACCATTGACAGATAAAAGACTGTAACAACCTACAAACTTGGGAAATACCGCAGTCGACCCATTTACAATTAGAAAACGAAAACACAGAAGGCAAGAGCTTTAGATGGAAATCCAACCACGTCGAAACAACAAAACCTATCCGCTCGATCCTGAAAATCGCATCAACTGACAATCAAGATACTGACAGAATGACTGCAGCCGACTTCCCTGCCACATTCTCACAGTTCAAAGAAGGAAGTCAACTGATCAATGAAGCTAAAGCCCCAGAGTGGCTAGATGCCAAAGTAAAAACTAAAGAAGTCGACATCTCAAACGATGACCGACCAAAACTAGCAAAAATTGGTGACTACTGGAATGAACAACAGACCACAAAGATAGTGAACTTACTAAGAGAGTTCCAAGATGTCTTTGCCAAGGACTATAAAGACCTAAAAGGCTTAGTCCAAGAAATGGGAGAAATGAAAATTGATATTAAACCTGATGTCCGACCTATTAAGAAAATACCTTATAAACTGGCTCACAAATACAAGGAAATAGTCAAAAAGGAAATTGATAACATGTTAGCAGCAGGAATCATTTACCCTATTGACCAATCCAAACGGGCAAGTCCAATGGTCATTCAGCCCAAAAAACATGACCCGACCAGGTTAAGAATTTGTGTCGACTTTAGGGAACTCAACAAAGTAACACTAACAGATCCATTCCCAACCCCTTACACTGATTAAATGTTGAATGAAGTTGCAGGACATGAATGCTACTCATTTACAGATGGATTCTCAAGCTATAACCAAGTACCAATAGCTAAAGAAGATCAAAAGAAGACAACATTTGTCTATGAATTTGGTTCCTTTGCTTACAAAGTTATTCCCTTTGGATTAAACAATGCACCTGCAATGTTTTCTCAAATTGTTGTCAAAACATTCCAAGAGTACATATATAAGACCATGGTAGTATACTTCGACGACTGGTCTATATACTCCACCTTAAAATATCATTGCAAATGGTTCAGACTTATGCTCGAGAGATGTCGACAGATTCAAATCTCCCTAAAAATTAAGAAATGTATATTTGTGACTCCCATAGGGATACTATTAGGACATATTGTCTGTAAAGAAGGTATCAAAGTCGACTTTGCAAAGATTAAAATTATCCTCGACCTGAAACCACCAGTAAACCCTAAACAAGTCAGGGTATTACTTGGCCATACAGGCTATTACATAAAATTTATCAGATACTATTAAAAAATGACCTATCCTCTCGAAGAACTATTAGAGGAAGATCAAGAATTTAATTGGACAGAGGAATGTTACATCTCATTTGAGAAATTAAAATGAAAACTAGTCAAATCCCCCATCCTAAAGTTTCCAAAATGTTCGATCAAATTCCATGTGCATATCGATGCATCAGGAATAGCAATAGGAGCAATCCTCACTCAACCAGGAGATGATGGAATGGACTATCCCATAGTTTACAGCAGTCAAAAATTAAATAAGGCTAAAAGAAACTACTCGACTACAGAAAGAGAAGCCCTAGGTATGTCCTTTGCCCTCCAAAAGTATCGACATTACCTGTTAGCCAACCCCTTCATATTCTTTTTATGTAGACCATCAAGCCCTCGAGTACCTTGTCAATAAACCACTCCATCATGGAAGGATTTGTCGGTGGCTACTTCTTTTCCAAGATTTGAGTTCGAAGTCATTGTCTAACCAAGAAAGCTAAATGTCGGGCCCGACCATCTGTCCCGAATAGACACATGAGAGGAACCAACCGGAGTCGACGACGACCTACCCGATGCACATTTATTTCACATAGAAGCAGTGCCACCAGAACTAGAAGAAATAGCTCAGTTCTTAGAAAATGGACAGACACCTGAAGGTATGAATACCAAGAAAAAACAAATCTTAGCTATGAAGGCTGCACCATACAGCCTCATTAATGGATTTTTATATAAAATGGGATTAGACGACATCCTCAGAAGGTGTGTACTTGAACATGAATGATACCAAATCATGCATGAAGCACACTATGGACCTGTAGGAGGACATTTCCAAGCAGACTCAATTGCAAAGAAAATCCAACAGTCGGGACTATGGTGGCCGACACTCCACAGAGATTGTAAAAGTTTTGTTAGTCGATGTGACAGATGTCAACGACTTGGTCAACCCCTGCCTAGTACAGAAATGCCCTTGATATCAATAAACCCCAGTCTCACATTCGAATCTGGGCTATAGAATTCATAGGCCCATTTCCTATCCCAGCAAAGAGATCAGGTGCAAGGTATATTATTACTGCAGTAGAATACGTCACTAAATGGGTAGAAGTTGAACCCGTCGATACATGTTCAAGTGACATAGCCATTAAGTTTATCTATGAAAACATCATCACTAGATTCGAATTCCCAAACCTTGATTAGCGACCAAGGGACACATTTTATCAACAAAACTATTAAAACCCTGACCGACGAGTTCCAAATCGACCACCGACAGAGTACAGCATATCATCCTCAGTCGAATGGAGCGATTGAAGCTTTCAATAAAACATTAACACAAGGGTTAACCAAAATATGTAATGCTGGCAAGGACGAGTGGGATGTGAAAATACCTGCAGTCTTATGGGCCTTTAGAACAGCCTATAAATGGTCGAGTGACCAAACCCCCTTTCGATTAGTCTACGGACAAGAAGTAGTAGTCCCACTACACTTCCGACAACATACGCCCACTATAGCAAAAATCCTACATGTCGATATCGAACAGGGAAGGAAGGATCGACTACTTCAACTCAACAAGCTAGAAGAGCACCGCCTCATCGCCATACAACACCAAGAAATTCAGAAGCAACAACAGAAAGCATGGCATGACCGCAACATCAAGAACAAAAACCTAGCATTCGGCGACTTTGCTTTACTCTACAATAGTCGGATCAAAGGAAAACCTAAGAAAATCCACACATAATGGATGGGACCTTACATTGTCGAAGAAATACATCCCAACGGATTAGTCAGACTAAGGACGGTACAGGGCCAATATTTCGGAAACTCATTAATGGAGCCCAACTAAAACATTACAGAAACTAAAAGTCTTAAAAAAAAATCATATAACGACCATAACCAGCCACCAAAATACATACAAAACTAAAAACAAAAAAAAACAAAAAAAAAATAATAACCCACAGACACAAACCATGACAGGAAATCACCATTTCGACAACCGACATCATGACTCTCAACCATCTTCATCGACCATTCCTGTTGACCATTCTCAGCATCGACACTAGCCGACGACCTCGATAGTCCCATCACGCATTCATGACCTCAAGCGTCGAATGCAAATAACCATTAACTCACACTCGCGCACTCCAGCTGGAACATCACGTCCACCATTAATACAGAAATTGTCACATCCAAACACAACATCGCCTATAAATACCAGACCACTGAACGTTCATTCACCGCAACCTTTACACCCAAAGCATCCGAACACTCAGTCGACCAAAAACCGAGAACCTTGTAGTAACTTCGACCAAACAGACACAATGGCCCCCAAGCAAACCAGAGCATCGACCAAGGCAAAAGACATATAGGCTACGGATACACCTTTGGTCCTCAGACTGAAGAACATAAAAAATGCCAAAGTACAGGAAGGACCATGGCAGAAACTATGGGCTGAGATCCAAGAGTGGGCCTTTGTCGACAAAAAGGCCATGCAAGCCGCACAGAAAATCCAACACAGCACTCTCTTTGGCTACACCAATGCATCGCTGATGGCTAGCTTTGGTGGCACGAAGGAAGCCGCAGTGAAATTCATCATCATTCGGTATCACAATGGTCGATTCTACTTTGATGAGCCGATCGACATTTCTGGAGATGTCATCTCTAAACTGGCTGGCCTGTCTAACAAAGGAGACCCTGTACCAGTTGGGGTCAAAGAAGGACTGGCCGAAAGACTTACGGGATCATCTTCCGAAAAAAAATCGAAAGGGTTGATGATCGGCCAAATCACAGCTCGAACGCCACAGATTGTGGCCAAAATTATCGCAATCACACTTACATTAGCAATTCAAGGTAGAGACCTCAATTTAGAAATGTTGGAATTCGTCGACACTATTGCCACCAACAACCGACTCTACAGATGGGGAGATTATGTCACCGACATGATAAAAACCATCTGTGAGCGATGCCAAGAGACGGGGGGAATCATCAAGTTCCCCTCCCTCATCTTATGGATCGTGATGTACCACATCTTCCCAGAAGGAATCCCAATCTTCCGGGAACCATCAAGGTTTGACATGTGGAGGTTTAAACCCTTCTTCCAGAAAGGAACCCTGCACGAACTAGGGCAAGGGAAAGTATTCCTGGAGAACTGTTTCCAACAACTGAAAGTTCGCACAACTAGATGGAGGGTGCCTCAAAACATCCGACGAAATCTACCCACGAACTCCCACATCCAGCTGGAGCTCGACCATACCTCCGTATGGTACATGCAGGGCGAGGCCTCCAACGCCAAAGCCCTCGACTACTATCCATCTGTCGACCAAATCTTCCGAGAATTGTCTCGACAGACTAAGACAAAGATACCAGTGCCAGAAGCAACAAAACATGTCGACTTCTCAATCGAGGAGCCACTCACCGATCAAGAGAAGGAGGAAGACTACGAGCTCAACCTCTACATTAGCACATTCGTGTCGGAGGATACACCGGCCGAATAGACTGGTTGACTACAAATAACTATCAAACCTCCGACCGCAAAGCAAGCAGTATCACATCCGGTAAAACCAAAGCCACAACCACAGCAGCAAACAACTCCTCCGGCTCCAGCAACTGCCGACCCGACTCATGAACCGATGGGCGAAGTCGAACTAGATAACCTGGAGTATGCTATTACAAAAGGCATCATTCGGAAACTCGCTAAGGAAATAGTAGCAGCCAGGAAGAAAATAAAAGTGCAAGAACAACAACAAGGAAAATGTACGCGCAAACTTATCATTGCCGAATCATCAGATGATGAAGAGGAATTGGTAGCTGCGGCCCTTGACATTATAGAGGATGCCACCGCAAATAAGGTGCCAGTCGAAACACATTTCCAGTGTTTTGTCGAAGTAGGAGCCCAAGCAGGACGACCAAAGAAAGAAAAAACTACGACGACGCCCAAAAACCTCGTCGATCTTGTGTCAACACCTCCACCCCCATCACCATCAAAAATAGTTGAGGAGCAAGCACTGGCATGACAGTCAGTCAGCCCCCTCAACTTATGCAAAAGCGAAATGCTGGAGACGGTGAAAGCAAAATTTGACAAAGACACCGACTTACAAGCTTTCTTTGAGACATTGCCTATGCTATTTCAGTCGGCCCAGAAAATTTCTACCCAGGTTCCCATGTATACAAATAACAGAACACAACCCGCAGTAATTGAAACCATCACGTCGACCTTCACACGACAACCCGACAAAGAAGGAAACGTGGTTGGACATGTAACCTCTACTATTGAACCGACCAACCCCATACCCCAAGACGACCTACCAACCACTGCACCTCCAGGAGCAGACATACCTTCCGACATAAATCCACACCCTACTTCCCCTAAACCCATCACCCCCGACCATTCCCCCACTCCATCCCCCCCCCCCGCCACCACCCCCTGAGTCAAAGACAGGACCACCACAATGGAGTACCTCGACATGACCAGAGGTAGCTGCCATCCCACCACCCCAATCAGACAACCCATCAGCTTCTAAAACCCAAACCCAAGACCCTGGATCAACTGTTGCAGGTACACAGGAGATAGAAGCTGGAAAGCACAAGAAAAAGAAGGAGCATCATGAGAAATCTTCCAAAATCCAAATTAGCTTGAGGGACGCAAGTTCCTTAACCGACTCAGAGATGGGAAAACTCCTCAAAACCCTAGAGAGCGAAGCAAAGTCGAGGAGTGCAAGAAAAAATAAAGAACTGCAGGCCAAACACACAGACCAGATCGAGTTTCTCAACAGATGTAGGAATTTGACCCAGTCTGCCCTGCCAGGCCCCATCGAGATCGACACAAATAAGCTGCTTGAAAGAGCATATCAGCTATTCGAGAGCATGGTGTCGTCCCTCTAGATGCACATTCAGGAAACTAAGGAGGAACAGAAAGAAGAGACTTCCAGACTGCTACTAACACAACACACTGCATTTTCAGAAGCATACAAAGTCTTGCAGGACCATCTGGAGGAGTCTATCGTAACCGAAGAAGTACTAAGAAACTGGCCTACTCAATATGGGCAAGTTTATCAACAGACACGACAGACTCGGTAAGAGATTCAGGCATTGGAGAGTAGGAAAACCACGGAGACAGCACTTCGACCAGCAATAGAAGATCAGATCGTGCTGGAAACTGCCAAACTGCAAAAACTGGAATGGGAAGCACATCAGTGGGTGCAACAAGCTCTCCCCAACTTAGAGAAAGTCGACATCATCTTCCCACAAATGAAACGACTTATCGAGACTGTAGAAGAGTAGAACCAATTCATGGGCCCCAACTTGGAAAGGATAGCTGAAGTCCCTATCTCGAAAAAGATGTCGGTCTTGTCAAGCTTAACCACATTGACCATCGATATCCAGAAAGCTTTGCAAAGTTGGAAAATTTTCCAACATCACCTTGCCATCACAGCTCCAGCCATTGTTGAGATCTGTGTACAGAAATGACCAACTATCCGTCTTCACAGCCCGCCACAGTAAACTTTTGAAGGACCAAAACAAACAAATTTTGTGTTCCTCCCTGTTTCTTCGGGATGAAGAAACATTTTGTTTGTGGGGGAGATGTAGAAGGAGCAAGTCAGTCAGTCGACTAAGTCGATGAGCTGACTTAGTCGATCAGCTGACTAAGTCGATGGGCCGACTAAGTCGGTCGGCCGACTAAAACAAGAGATTAGGTTGGCCGTCTAAAGTCGCGTCGGTTCATCGAACCGACAGGTAGTTATTTTTTAATCATCTGTAAATCATATATATTAGGCTGTTGAGCTAGACGAGAACTCAGTTCAGTTCTCTGCATTGTATGGACTCATTGTAATAATATAATCTGTTCTATTTCTATATGATATTATCTTTTGTCTCTGTTTATGATTTATATATGTTTTAGTGTGTATTATTGGTAACCTTATGTGATATGTGAGATTACAACAAAATGCATCGAAAGAAGGTCTAGGAGGTGTTTTGATGCAAGAAGGTAGGGTGATAGCTTATTCTTCAAGGAAACTTAGACCTCATGAGGAGAATTATGCAATGCATGATTTAGAGCTTGTTGCTATAGTTTATTCTTTGCATTTATGGAGACACTATCTGGTAGGAAGTAAATTTGTGTTAAAGACATATCACCATGGGTTACAATATATTTTTACCCAAAGTGACCTCAATGCTAGGCAAAGGAGGTGGTCTGAATTAATGAGAAAATATGATTTTGAAATATCATACATCAAGGGGACGATGAATAAGGTGGAAAATGCTCTAAGTCAAAGGCCCTGTATCTTTTCCATCATGCCCTTAAAGACAAATTTATGGGAAAAGATATTGAAATTACAATTGGAATATGAGTGGTGTAGAGAGGTTAAGACCGGGTTAGAAAATGAGGCAATGAAGATCCCAAAGTATGAAGGGTATGTGTTTGAGAAAGATGGACTATTGAGGTATAACAAGAGAATTTATGTACCATCCAATGAAGAAGTTGGATATTTGATCTTGTCAGAGTCTCATAGGGCTGTGTATATGGCTCATCCTGAGGTTAAGAAGATGTATGCATATTTAAAACCGTTATCTTATTAGAGTGGAATGAAGAAAGATGTAGTTAGCTTTGTGGCAAGGTGACTAGAATGTCAATTGGTCAAGGCTGAGCATAGGCATCCAGTGGGATTACTGCAACCACATGTAATCCCAGAGTCAAAATGGGAAGTTATATCAATGGATTTTATAGTTGGGTTACCAATGACAGCAAGAAGACATGATTCTATTTCTGTGATCGTAGATACCTTAACAAAGAGTGCGCATTTTGTGCCTGTAAAGACTACCTATCAAGCACCAAAGATTACAAAAGTATTTATAAATGAAGTTGTGAGGTTACATGGTGTACCTCGCAAGATAATTTCAGATAGAGGGTCAGTGTTTACTGGAATATTTTGGACAAGTTTCCAAGAATCTTTGGGGACACAACTAAATTTTAGAACAACATATCACCCTAAGACAGATGGCCAGACAGAAAGGGTGAACCAGATCTTGGAAGACATGTTACGTATGTATGTGATGGATCAACAAAAGTGTTGGGAGGAATATCTACCATTGGTTGAGTTTGCTTACAACAATAGTTATCAAAGCTCTATTAAGATGGCATCATTTGAATTTTTATATGGGAGGCTATGTAGAACCCCGTTGAGTTGGGATCATCTAGAAGATAGAGTCCTTGTAGGACCAGAATTGATTCAAGAGATGGAAGAACAGATGAAAACTATTCTTGCATGGTTAAAGGAAGCATGGGATAGACAAAAGAGTTATGCAGATGCACATAGAATCGATCGGAGTTATGAAGTCAGTGATAAAGTATTTCTACGGGTCAGGCCACAAAAGAGCTCAATTAAATTTGGGAAAGGAGTTAAATTATCTCGACGATTTGTAGGACCATTTGTGATACTTGAGAAGTTGGGACCGGTTGCCTATCGTCTTGCATTGCCATCATCATTGATTCGTATGCATAATTTCATGTTTCTGTTTTGAGTCATTATATTATCTTTCTCATGTTATAAATTTCAGTAACTTGTAGATATCAGACGATGGGGTCTCGATGGCTGAATTGATCTATATACTAGACCAACAAACTCGAAAGCTTCGGCATCGTTTAGTCGACCAAGTAAAAGTCCAATGCGATAGCTATGGTTCCAACTCAGGTACTTGGGAGGATGCATCTGAAATG
>LPNX010666199.1:0-52430 GCA_001517045.1 Pseudotsuga menziesii
ATATTACTAGACATTATGTAAGGATTCAAAGTCTATGACTTTCCTCATTTTGAAAGAACTCAATCTAGCGGAAGTTCTAAACTCTAGATAGACTAAATAATTACAAGTTTAATGAAATATGTGTTCTTGATTCTCAGTTCCTATTTTGAGGAGGGTTTTTCCCAAGAGTTTTTCCCTACCTCAGTTGTGTTATGCAGAATTCTTGTCTTTTTATATTATATTTGGGTGACCTATGGTCTTGTTACTAGGGCCCATAGTTGTCCAAGTTAGGATTTAGGAAGGGTGTATGATTATTAATCCTCCCTTGACCATAATTTATATTTAGATTAATTTAGCCTAACTTAGGAACCTTAGTTAATTATTTGGGTCCACTAGTATAATTGGGTCCACTTGGCCTGATGGGGCCACATGTACCAGTCACTAGAGTGTGGGGAACACTGCTAGAGGTTAACTTCCACTTATTGCATGTGCATGCATCAGTTTGGGCGCCTCCTAGACCAATCCATACATTTTAGGAGCCACTGGGATTCTCGACACCAACCTACGTCAATTAGTTGAAGTTAGTACTAGTTAGTATTAGTTATGCCCCATTTACTTTCAGTTAGTTCACAATCAGTTAGCTAGCTCTAGCTATGCATGGCTAATACATGGCTGCATGTGGAGTAGGCGCATTTTCCCACCTACCACACTTAGTTGCACTGAGTTAACTATTTATGACTGATTGATTAAGTTGGTTGGACATCTAGGAGTTGATTTGTTGGAATCTGATATTGATTGAGACACCATGAGTTAGATGATCATTTAGATACAATCAGATCCAGTGGATAGATTTGAATTGCTACCTAATGCATTTGAATTATTTTCCTATGTAAACTATTGTAACACGGGATTTAATTATTGTGAATGATACTGTAAATTCCTGAGAAATACTAATTCATTTCCTGTGTGGTTTGTTTTGTTCAGTTTGTATCTTCATTCGCCATTTACCACAATCATAATTTTGAACTATCTTCTTGAAGATCTAAATGACATTCAAATTCTAATATTCTAATCAACCTTGAAATACCTCAAGACTAAGGAAATTGTGTCTACCCAGCCTATGTCCATGATCCTTTTAAAACCACAATCTATTACAGCTGAAATCCATATCTTATCATTGAATCCATTTCCTAATGGTCTCTTTCTAGTCTGTCCTACAAAATATTTTAAAAACAAACTTGTCCTATCATAAATATGACCTTCTGAGTGTTATGATTGAACATATTGAGTGAGAATGATTTAAAATCATTAAGAGATCCCTCTCTAATTGTATAAGGTTAGAATACAGTCAAAAGTGGTTTCGTGGTTACCTTGGGATTTACCCTTTCATAGCTTGGATACACTCTGAGTGCTAATAGGAAGGATATTGCAAATATGTTGATTTTAGGATTGAACATCCTTAGACTTGATATTGTAATTTTGAGAGGAATGATTGTATTAAATGTTGATCTTGTTGGATTGGATCTCATAATTATGAAAGGAAGGATCATCCAAGTTATTGAAGTTAGGACTAACCATCCTTAGACTTGATCCCATAATTCCAAAAGGAAATATCATATTAAATTTTGATGTGGAGGGAATAATCATTGTTAGACTTGATCCCGTAATTTTGAAAGGAAGGATCATCTTAGTACTAATGAGTAGAGGACTTGATCTCATAATTCCAAAAGGAAGGATCATCTAGAATGTTAGTAGAGGACTTGATCCCGTAATTCCAAAAGGAAGTATTGTCTAAAATGTTAGTAGTGGACTAGATCCCATAATTTTGAAAGGAAGGATCGACCGGAATGTTGGCAGTGGACTTGAACTCATAATTCAAAAAGGAAGAATCCTCCAAAATGTTAGTAGTGGACTAGATCTTGTAATTCCAAAAGGAAGGATAATCGTGAATATTATTATTGGACTATATCCCATATTTCTGAAAGGAAGGATCATCAATAATGTTAGTAGTGGACTAGATCTCATAATTCTGAAAGGAAGGATTTCCCTAGATGTCAGTGGTGTACTTGATCCAGTAATTATGAAAGGAAATATTACCCTATGTATGTATGTGTTATATGTTATTAGTATTGCTAGATCCAAAAAGACTTGATCTTGAAATTCTAAAAGGAAGGATCGTATGAGTACCACAGATGTGTTGTCCATGATCCTGTAATTCCGAAAAGAAGGATTCCGCATTGCAAATTGAGGAAAGAAGAAAGTCCTTTCATGAATAATTTTTCATTTTGGTTCCACATTTCCACAACTCATAATGCATTTTGCGAAAAGAGGAGACTCAATAAAAAAATAAAGTCATGATTTTTCCTACCTGCAACCCACAAATCGAAAATATTTTGTGGATTACAGATTGCAGAAGTTAAAAAAGTTTATTCCTCGCTACTAATAGCATTCTTCATCCTGCAACTTGCAATGTAGATTGCGGATTATGGAAATGAATAAAAAATATTAAATTTTTTGTTGAAATCATATCCACATTTTGGTTTCCTGATTTAATCTCAATCATCCATTTTTTTGAAATCTACATCGCAGATCTATTATGTCGTTAAGGCTTAGTGTATTTAAATAATTTTAAAGTATGAATTTTGCACCATTTTCATTTGCAATTTTTAATGCACTTGAGATTTTTACTGTGATTTTCTCATTGAGCTCACCAATCCTCTGGTTTCCAAGTTTTCCATGGGTAAGTTCTTTGACTCTCTCTGGTTAAATTCTTCGACAATGATTATTTTTCTTCCATCACCCATGACCAGATAGTGTATGCCAATATTAGCAATTCATAGCTCCATTACATTGTGGCTAGGCCCCCATTCATGCCTTACATAGACCCAGTCAAATGGGAACTATACCATGCAAGCCCTAAGGAACGATATTTTTATGACCATGCTCAGAATCAAGTGGCTTCTTTCCACCCTGGTGTTTTTGCAAGATAATATGCTCTTAAGAAACCCCAACAAATTTTAACTTCTCATTTCCTTGACATAGCCATGAGCCAGATTGATTTTGAGGAAATGAAAAAATATTGGATGGACAACCCTATAGAGTTCTTCCCCAAAACAAACAAGTCCTATCCTATTTACTGGTTTAGGGATCCATTCTCCCTTCTATAAACTATGATTTGTAGGTTATATGGATTACCAAATTTCATAGTGTTCAAAGTCGAGTGGGCTCCCATAGCCCACCATATATTGACTACAAAAGAATTGTTCAATTGGGCGCAATCTTATCAGTAGTTTTGAAGGACGTAATTGAAAAGTATCAGAAGAACCCAACATCTAGAAATACATCATTCTACTTATCAGGGTATGTGATGGATGTCTTCTGCGCAACGTCTTCATTCCCAGAAATGGGATGGAACTGGACTAGGACTAGGACTTTCTGATATTTGTGATCACTTTAGTGGGTCAATCTACTAGAATATTTTCAAGGGGGATGCCGCCACCTTCTTAGATAGATCCAAGGCACTAATCTCTACTATCAGAGATTGATATGTTGGCAAATACTTCTCCTACATTTGGATTTTGGGAAGCAACACAACACATTTGCTGTCGAGAATACTACTAGACAGAATTGTCCTTCAGGATATTTAATTTCAAACTATCATTGATGGGGTCTTCCCAAAGCTTGCAAAATCTAAAAGGAAGTGTTGGGCCAAGTTTCCATTGAATTTGAGATTTTTGACCTTGCAAAATTCCATGCATGGTTCTATTTTGGGAAAATATATTGTTGAAATGAACCTAGGTGAGGCACCAAAGAGGATGCATGAACCCAAGGCATTCCTGACAAGTCCTTTTGTGCAGGAACATACAAATATTTCCTATGTTCATCAATATCTCCCTAATCAGTCTATTTACAAAGGTGTCGCAAACTTCTATGAGGTAGTAAGCATGCTTTCCAATCCTATGGAGAAGACTCGTATATTCCAAGATTTAAAGGATCTGAAAACCACTGTGTTCCATTATAGACAACTCAAGTTGAAAGTGATGTAGAATATACGAAAGCAAACTACAGATAAGGAGGATAAAGAAGCATTAGGAAATTATTCCACTACTCCTATTGAGGAATCAAAGGACAAGCGTAAGGAGTTTTTGAAGGTCATGTAAGAACATAACCTTCATCCACACTTCAGGTCTTACACAAATCAACAAAGTTTAATAAGAAATTGGAAAAACTCAGCTCATAGGTACAGACATAGGTAACAATGGTCGAGCCACCAGCAAAGAAGCAGAAGATTCAATAGGCCACTCCATAGGTGCAATTCCAAACAGAAATGGTCCAAAGGGAAGAACAACCAGAATAAGAAATTTTCCATGTCCAACCAATTCAACAGGTATATCCCCTGCCCCTGGACAATATTCAAGTGCAGGACATTAAGAGTGACCTTGAATAGGAGATTTCTTCCTATACCTTTATCTATCACGTTACTGTTTCCACCAATATATCATCGACTATTACAACCACCCAGACATCTGGGAACATTTTTTACACTTTGTTTCCACAACATTGTTTTTTGGAAATTTATTTGTCCCATGTTATTTCTCCTACAAATGGCTTACCCTTAATATCTCAAAATTTACCTAATTCTATCCCTCTTTCCACTTCACCCATTCTTTCAACATCATTAGAACTTTATACTACTTCCACCTCCTCACATTCTTTAGTTTCACAACCTGATAGTTCATCCATTCCCACAACTTCTTCCCCTCAACCCATTACATTTTTCCCCACTTCCATTTCTTCATCCCTTACATGTATTAGTTCCACTCCTTCCACTATCATTCCCTCTCTTAGCATGCAGATCCTCATCCCTAAAACTTCCCAACCTACACCCATAGTCACTATTCATGAGGGAACCATCTCAACAACTGATGAGATGGATGAATTTGTTGAATATGGAGTTTTCTCCTTGGGACAATACTTTTGGAGAAGAAAAGAGAAAGTGATGATTTAAAAAGGATCGAATAGGTCCAGGGAAGGGACTGTCAAGCAAGGATCATCACCTAACTAGGTTATCTTGAAGAGGGCCTCCACTGATGTCAAGCAGGAATCCCTAGAAAATGCAACTACTATGGGAGATTTTGGAGGGGAAAACTTTGATTCAGTTCCCTTGCTAAATAAAGAGGTGGAAGAAAAGGAACAAGAATTACAAAGGTTCAAACAGGACCAAGCACAGGTTGAGTCACAACATAAGAAGGAAATCCAAGACCCAAAGGATGAATATGAGGAGAGGCTTAGGAAACTTCAAGAACAAAATGATTACCTAAAGCAAAAGCTTGAAAAGGAAGATGATCTGAATGATCAACATGCTACTAATATTTATGTTCTTGAGCAGCAGCTTGAATATCTTCAACTTGTATCGACCACCTCTTATTTCTCCAAATTCATAGGAGAATAATTTAAACAACTAGCCTACATAGTCCATGATGATTATTATCAAGGAATGGTTAACGAATTTAAAGGATTCAATGAAATGAAAGAGTTATATAATGCAATTGAGCACCAATATAATGTTCTCAATGATCACAATAGAAGGATAAAGGAAGAAACCAGGGCCTATGACAACCTAGTAGATTGGCAAAAGTATATCAAAGAAATATCAAAATAATTTCCAGTCATAGACAAGCTCAAGCTCAAGAACATCGAGGTGTCAATTGAGACATGGGAGAATGTATGTGACCTAGTGGAGTCCATCATTAAGGATGAAAAAATGACTTGTAAAAGAAGATGATTGGCTTCAGAAACGTTGTTAGGTTTCCTGGCTCTGCCATTGTTGGATCTGATTGACGAGTCCATGCCTACAAAGTTGCAGTTGGAACATATTGAAAGTGACTTTTCTAAATTAAAGAAGCAAATCTAGGTGATCACTTAGTTTAGCTTGAATGAAATCAATTAATGGATCTGTTAGCACTCTATTTGCAATAGTCGAGTTATGGGTCGAGAAGAATTCAGAAGGGTCTTGTTCAATGAATAATTATACATACACCCTTCAGGTTATCCAATGGACAATTTTCTTCAGATGGGACCGTCAGATGAAGAAGAGGGCTTTATCTACGGTGGTACATCCTTCCAAAGGTCAAGGCATTGTAGCAGCGAAAATGATATAAAGAGGAATTGTAGATCAATGATCCAGAAGCATAATGAAGAAGATTGAGGATGGAGTATGGTTCCATAGGCCAAAATATGTGAGGAAATATCTAAGTTGGGTATTCACAAAGCCTATTAAAGGGGACAAGCAATGAGAGGCTGAGATCTAGGCAAAACCCGATTGAGGGCCTAAGACGGTTTCGCTGGGAAAACATGCTCAGTAGAAGGAACTCTCCCAAATCATGAAATAGGTTAAAAGGCAGAAATGTCTGACGGCAGAGATGAGAGCATGAGCAGATCTATGGCCCTAGCTGATTTTGCAATCCAAAATTGTGTGGATAAAATCGCGATTCCAAATCATGAAAAGTGGTACCAGCTGCAAAGATCAACGGTCACGACAAAGGTGGGGATAGATCTATGGTCATGGTTCATTTCACAATATGAACTAGCATAGACAGGATCTGGGTCTCAATTCACAAAAAATGGTAGGGTCCGCTCCAATCAACGGTTGCATGGAGAGGTCGATGTCGATCAATGGATAAAAAACATATCATGGTCTAAACCTGATCACTGGATCCAGGAAAGAGGAATTAGCGGCAGAAGTTAAAGAAAAGTGGATGGCAGATGTGAAAGACCCCCCAATTCAGAGGGATGAAGAGGCATCAATGCTATAGGTATCACATCTAGCGCATATCAGACAGTAGAAGAGACGTTGCCATGCATGATCTACCTCCCGAAAGGTTAGTTGATCACCTAGAAGCCATTTATAGCATGCGTACAAGTGAAATCATACTTGTGGTGACGTCATATCACTTAAAGATGGGTGGCCTTTGCGAAGTTTGGCATGCAGAAATGAGGAAAGTAACTAGTGAATCCACTCTTCAAATGGGACAAGCCCAACATGATCAGTGAGACCATTATGTTTCCCATGTCACAAGAGCAATGGAGCATGAGAACATTTGCTCCATGTGCTTTGCAGTATGGATCGACTAAACTAGGTGGTGCCCCAAAAATATTTCCCACAGCAAACGGTAAGGTTTCGCATCTAATGAAGCGACGTGACTAGATCCCTAGCAGGTAAAATATCACTTTTCCCACTCCCTCACACATGTCGACACTAAGACACTCAATGACAAAATGTGCAGGAATGATGACTGGTCATTTCAGAGTCCAGCCTCGTAGCCTTATATATATGCCTTTGAAATGCCGGAAATGAGCTAACATACTTCCATAGCCCGAGGTTTCATTTTGTCGCGATTCCATAGAAATTCGAAGAGTTGGCGATGGAAATCTGGTTTGAAAATATTATCTATCTGGGAATGTTGATGGTTGGTGAACAAATTTACACACTTACCCATCACCTTGGTGTTCCATGCCAAGGATGACACCAACCATCGGGGCGTAGACATGAATAATTTTGAGAGATACACCCGCCTTTATATACCTGCACCTCCAGTGGCACATTGCCTGGGCACTCAGTTCCTGTAGGTGTTTTTTGAGGAAACCTTGATTCCATTACTGGATCCAAAGCCTCCACACAAGGAGACAGTCCTAGGTTGCGCTCTGTGAGAGTAGTTGTTCGGATGGGAGCATTAAGGGTCCAATGCCTGTATAGCCCTATTTGTGAATTCCACTTGCCAAAGGTGATGGGGCTAGTTGAGGTATGCTATGATGTATTTATTGTGGGAGATCCTACCTCATAGGAGGTGGAGAGTATAAGAATAACAAGCCATTGCAAAGGCTTTCCTTGGTCGGAAGCAATACGACCCTTCCTCTAGACACCACGTCTAACAGTGTTACCCAGAGAGGGAGGGGCTGTAGGGAAGGTTGAGTAGGGGACAGATGCAAACTTCCTAGCCAATTTGGGTCCATGCAGAAAGCCTCCTTTGAACATGGAGGAAACACAAACTTGGGAATGAAAGAGGGGTGCTATGCTGACTCAACAAGACGACTAAGAGGTCCAAAATCCAGTAAAAGATGACTCACATGAAAACAACTTGAAAGGCGTCATACTCAAATTCTACAAAAATATCCAAGCACATCAAGCTATCACCCAGGCTGAGCACGCTCGCTTTCTCCATAATGTTTGCTCATATTTGTAAATCGTGGCAATAGTACCACATTCTAGAACTGTTAGTGCCTGGTTGTAACTGAAAACAGTTTTTAAGTTTTGTTTTGGATAATAGTCTCAGTGCTAAAATAGTATAAATATATTCTTGATAGAGGGAGATAGAGGTTGGTTAGGAAACTTTCAAGGGCTGAGGCTCTCCATTGTAATTATACTCCGGTTTTCATGTTATGAATAAATTTGCATAGGAAGTATTGTATTTCAAGGCATATATTCTTGTGTCGTCTTTTCTTTCAATGTGTAATTTTCTTATGTGAAATGTTCATCATGTTTTCATTCCAGTTTGTTATTTATTTCATGCCTAAAATAAGTTTATAATAGTTTGGAATTCATACATGCTATGCTCCATTTGTTGTTTCAGATATTCATTTAATCTTTATTCTAAAGTCATGTAGAATCCATCCTGTAGATGCTCTGTGTGATGGAATGTTTCCTCACATCTACTAATCACCTGCTAAATATCTCCTGATTGCAATATCGATGGCTATCTTGCCTCTATTTGTAAATTTACGCCATTCTTTACCTCCTGCAATATGTTCTCTACCTGTACCATCGACTCCATTTTCCAATGGTTCCTTTCTCTAATAGTCCCACCTACATCTTACATCAACACACCTACCTTATTCAAGAGTTTGGCTTTTTGACTGTTCTTGATCGAATATCTTACGTGAGTAAATCTGGAGAGTAAGCGAGAAATCCCTCTCTGACTGTGTTGGACTAGATGCATAGTCTAAAGAGGTTTTGATGTTGCTTGGGAGAGAACCATTTTCCACCAACCCATGGTCTCAATCCCGGTGGTAACAAACTAACGTCATTTCTAGGGGTGAGATTGGAGATCATCCTTGAGAAGAAGGACATAGTTTTAGATTTGGTTGTTGATGGTGAACAATGATCAGACATCAAGAAGGTTGTGCACTTTTCACCTGGTGACTCCACTTTTAAAGGATTCATACTTCAGTGACTTTGCTCGTAGTATGACCCAAAAATCAAGTTGATTCATACTTCAGTGACTTTGCTCGTAGTATGACCCGAAANGTTGGGCTAGATGCATAGTCTAAAGAGGTTTTGATGTTGCTTGGGAGAGAACCATTTTCCACCAACCCATGGTCTCAATCCCGGTGGTAACAAACTAACGTCATTGCTAGGGGTGAGATTGGAGATCATCCTTGAGAAGAACGACATAGTTTTAGATTTGGTTGTTGATGGTGAACAATGATCAGACATCAAGAAGTTTGTGCACTTTTCACCTGGCGACTCCACTTTTAAAGGATTCATACTTCAGTGACTTTGCTCGTAGTATGACCCAAAAATCAAGTTGATTCATACTTCAGTGACTTTGCTCGTAGTATGACCCGAAAATCAAGTTGTTAGAAAGGACCAGTAAGCTTCACCAAGGAAAATGGACCCCTTGTAAGGCCCAAAAATGCATGTTGAAAGGGTAACATAGTCGAGTTTCTATTTCTTCCAAGATGCCTTGCCTTGCTTGGTAATTTTGTTCTTTTCATTTCCTAAATTTATCAAAAAATCCCTCCANAAAATGCATGGTGAAAGGGTAACATAGTCGAGTTTCTATTTCTTCCAAGATGCCTTGCCTTGCTTGGTAATTTTGTTCTTTTCATTTCCTAAATTTATCAAAAAATCCCTCCATGGTTCTTTTTTCTCAGAACAGAGCTATGAATATATCATGTATATCCTTCTTTACGAACCAAGAGAATCGTCTGGTACATTTGATTTTGACCAAGATCTTTCACCTGAAACTCATGACATTAAAGGTCACCCCTGTGAATGCCATGAAACCTCAGTTAGAAATGTATCTATATCCCCTAACCTGGTCTCTCCCAGTGTTCCAAGCCAATATAAGCCACTACAACTGCCTCCTATCCTCCATGATTTTCCTGTGAAGCATTACAAGTACCTCCCCAAATTTGATGGGGAATCCAAAGACTTCACTGCTGAAAAACATTTACAAGCCTTTGAGCATTTCTTTCAACTTTTTGAGATAGAACATGATGATGTTTGCATGAGGGATTTATAACCAATGTTCTTTGTTGGTCCAAACTTGGACATGATTGTCTCCTTGGACTATTAAATAGCTCCTTTTGGTATTTTAAGGACAAAGAGGCTTCTACGTGGTCTTCTGGTCTTTTAAGGACAAAGAGGCTTCTATGTGGTATTCTGGACTGTTAAATGACTCCTTTTGATTTGACTTCCATGCACTACTACTTTGTTTATAAACTAATAGTGTTTACACTAAATATGCTTGTTTTGTTGTGGGTAGCCCATCCTAATGAAATCCAAAACAAAATTGAGCCACATCAACCATGGAGCCTTCGTAAACCACACATATTGTTGCATTACCTCATTCCTTATTCTTCTTGTAGACAACTTGTAATCAAGTGAAACCCTGGCCATATATAATATGCAATACATACAATAACACATAATGACAATGAACCTGCTTACAACATACCGTTGCATTACCTCATTCCTTATTCTGCAGGTAGACAACTTGTAATCAAGTGAAACCCTGGCCATATATAATATGCAATACATGCGATAACACATAATGACAATGAACCTACTTACAACATGTCATTATTTCCCATGATCCGTAGCTACCAAGAACCAAATCACAAAAATAAAAAGCATGCGGTACATCCATAATAAAGACAAATACATCAGCAACATCATAGAATAAACCATAGAGTGATCACATGTCATCAGCATATGAAGCATGAGTAATGGACTCTCAACCAGCANAAAAATTTACAAGCCTTTGAGCATTTCTTTCAACTTTTTGAGATAGAACATGATGATGTTTTCATGAGGGATTTTTCCCAATCCTTGCAAGGAGATGCTAAAGAATGGTTCAAACAATTGCAGCCTAAGTCCATCAATACTTGGGACGATTTTTCTTGCACCTTTTTGAAATTTTGGGGTAGGAGAAGGCCACTGGATCAAATGCTTTCAGAATTTTATTCCCTGAAGAGGTATGAGGGTGAGGCTATATCTAGTTCTAACAGAATATTTGCAATATTTTATTATAACATTCCCAAGGAATTCCAACCTCTTGAAAATGTTGCCAAAATCTATTATGTAGCTACCTTTCCTCCTAAACTATCATTACTTCTTTTGGAGCAGAAATCAACCACTCTGGAACACATGTTTACTAATTGTTTGGAGGTTGAAGAAAACCTTAAGGTGTCTCAGAAGGTGTCAGGTCAAGGCAATGGTGGTGAAGTGAAATATACATTAAAATTGGTTGGGCCACATAAACGAAAAGGAGTAGTCCCTGTTGGGATAAATATTTCCATTACCAAGCAGAAAGATGATCAAGTTGATATAGAACCAGATGGTTTTGCTATTTTATTTTCTGAAGGTTGCAATCTTCTTCACACCGAGTTCATTAATGATGATTTTAAAAAATATTTTGGTGTACCTATGTACGATGAGTATGAAGAGGAGTACCTGGAGGCTATACCCGAAGAGCCAGTTATAGAACCAAAGCCTGCTAATGGAGAAAATCAAGCTGCAATTCAAAGTCAGAAGGCTAAGAAAGGAAAGGATGATAAGTGTGCAGAAGGTGACAGTCTACCCTTATGTTATTCATCATTTGAATTAATAATATGCAGGCTTAAGGCCTCTAAGAGGAAGCAAAAGTTAGAGGATATGGCACATTCCATAGACTTATGTGGAACAAAAGATGATAAAGGGGAACAGTTATGTAGTCCCTCTCCGCTTATTGATTCATCAAGAATTTGTGATGAGGCATTGGGTCACAAAGAAGGAGGTAACATTTATCAAATAGAGGCCTTCTTTGACTTTTTACCTTTAGGAATATCACCCTATAGAAAAGGATTGTGCTTGCTTGATGCTATTGAAGAAAGAGATGATCTCCATGCTGAGGCGTATAAGGAAAGTGAATCCTTCGCTCTAGAAGTTCTGAATGAAAGGGTGGATGTTTTGTTTGAATGCGATCATGGCAATACCCTTCGAAGATCTTTCAAACATCGGCTTGATAGCTCACCAAAGGAAGGGAATTTTGGATAGTTTTCCCATGATGAACAAAAGACGAAATATACTAGAGGTTACCATGTTTTCTACGACCCCATAGAAGAGTACATGAAGGAGTTGGGTAATGGTAATTACTAGTTATACCTCTACTATAAGGATTAGTTTATTTGTTATAGCTTTCTCCCATTATGCATTTCATATTTGTCCTTAATCAAGCATGAAAAGAAAACAAGATTATTGGGTAAGTTGCTTGATTGGCTTCATTGGAAGTCAGAGTTCACCTGATTAGGAATGTGCACTAAATTAGGTAGAGTAGGTAGGAACAAATAAGATAAAAAATAATTGAGCATTTCTTTCAATACTGTTTAGTTTGTTTTCATTTTCAGTTGTAAGTACAGGTTTGTAGTCACAATTGTTCTTAGTTTAAGAGTATGGTTAAGAGCGTAGTTTGTAGAGTGACATAAATTTTCTATAGCAGTAGCTTAGATTTGGTTGAAGGTTTCAAAGGAAATATTGGGGGCAACACAATGGATTTGCACTTTGTCTATAGGGGTTCTTTGCTACCTCACTGGGATAGCATCCCTCATGGAGCCAGCTGTTAGCACTCTGTTTGCAACAGTTGAGTTATGGGTCGGGAAGAATTTAGAATGGTCCTATTCAATGAAGAACTATATGTACACCCTTCAGGTTATCCAATGGATAGTTTTCATCAGTTGGGACCATCAGATGAAGAAGAGGGATTAATCTACGGTGGTAGATCCTTCCAAAGGTCAAGGCATTGCAGTAGTGAAAATGAGATAAATAGGAATCATAGTTCAACATTCTAAAAGCACAATGAAGAAGATCAACAATGGAGTATGGTTCCAAAGGCTGAAATATGCGAGGAAATACCTAAGTTGGGTATTCGTAAAGCCTATTAAAGGGGACCAGAAATGAGAGGCCAAGATCTAGGTGAAGCCGAATCAAGGGCTTGAGATGGTTTCGTTGGGGAAACATGCTCAATAGAAGGAACTTTCACAAATTGCAAAACAGGTTAAGAGGAAGAAATGTCTGACGGTGGAGATGAGGGCATGACCAGATATACGGCCCTAGCTGATTTCGCGATCCAAACTTGTGTGGATAAAGTCACGATTCCAAATCGCAAAAAAGTAGTACTGGCTACAAAGATCAAAGGTCATGACAAAGGTGGGGATAGATCTATATTCGTGGTTCATTTCGTGATCTGAACTAGCGCGGATAGGATCTGGGAATCAATTCATGAAAAGTGGTAGGTTCTGCTTCGATCAATGGTTGCATGGAGAGGTTGATCTCGATTGATAGATAAGAAACATACCGCGGTCTAAAGCTGCTCACTGGATCCAGGAAAGATGAATTGGCAGCAGAAGTTAAAGAAACGTGGATGATGGATGTGAAAGACCCCCCAAATCGGAGGGTTGAAGAGGCATCAAGGCTATAGGTATCACATACAACACAGATCTGACAGTAGAAGAGACATTCCCACGCATGATATACCTCCCCATAGGTTAGTTAATCCTCTAGATTCCATTTGTAGCATGCATACAGGTGAAATCATCCTTGCGGCGGAGCGATATCACCTAAAGACGGGTGGCCTCTGTGAAGTTTGGCATGAGGAAATGAGGAAAGTAACCGGTGAATCCACTCTTCACATGGGGCAAGACCAACACGATGGGGGAGACCATTCTCTTTCCTACATCACAAGAGAAAGGGAGCATGAGAACATCCACTCCATGTGCTTTGCATCATGGATCGACTACACTAGGTGGCACCCCAAAAATATTTCCCACAGCAAAAGGTAAGGTGCCACATCCGATGAAGTGACGTGAGTAGATCCCCAGTATGTAAAATATCACTTTTCCCATGCCCTCACACATGTTGACACCAAGACACTCGATGATGAAATGTGTGGGAATGCTGACTAGTCATTTCAGAGTTCAGCCTCGTAGCCTTATATATATGCATTTGAAATGTCGGAAATGAGCTAACCTACTTCCAGAGCATGAGGTTTCATTTCCTCGCGATTCCATTGAAATTAGAGGAGTTGGCGATGGAAATATGATTCAAAAATATTGTCCGTCTAGGCATGCTTATGGTTTGTGAGCAAATTTCCACACTTACCCATGGCCTTGCCGTTCCATATCAAGGATGACACCAGCCATCTGGGTGTAGACGTGACGAATTTTGAGAGATACACCCACCTTCACATACCCCCACCTCTAGTGGTGCATTGCATGGGCACTCCCTTCCCGTAGGTGTTTTTCCAATAACCCCTGATGCCATCGCTACCTTCAAAGCCTCCACACAAGGAGACAGTCTTGGGCTACGCTCTGTGCAAGAAGTTGTTTGAATGGTAGCATCAGGGGTTCAATTCCTGCACAGCTCTATTTGTGAATTCCACTTGCCAAAGGTGATGGGGATGGTGGAGATATGCTCCTCTTTATTTCCTATGGGAGAGTTTAAATTATAGGAGGTGAGGAGTACAAGAATAATAATCCACTGCAAAGGTTTTCCTTGGCCAGAAGCAGTACGACCCTTCCTCCAAACCCCGCATCTAAAAGTGTTACCCAGAGAGGGAGGGGCTGCAAGGAAGGTTGAGTAGGGGAAATATGCAAACTTCCTGGCTAGTTTGTGTCCATGTAGAAAGCCACCTTTGAACACGGAGGAAACACAAAATTGGGATAGAAATAGGGGCGCTATGCTGACTTAACAAGATGACAAAGAGGTCCAAAATCCAGTAAAGGATGACTCACCTGAAAACAACTTGAAAGGAATCATACTTAGAGTCTACAACAATAGCCAAGCATGTCAGGATATCACCCAGGCTGAGCATGCCCTCTTGCTCCAAAATGTTTGTTCATATTTGTAAATCATGGAAATAGTACCACATTCTAGAACTGCTAGTGTCTGATTGTGACTAAAAACAATTTTTAGGTTTTGTTTCAGAGAATAGTCTTAGTCCTAAAGTAGAATAAATATACTCCTGATAGAGGGAGATAGAGGCTGGTTGGGAAAATTTCAAGGGCTAAGGCTCTCCATTGTAATTAGTCTCTAGTTTTCATGTTATGAATAAATTTGTAGAGGAAGGATTGTCTTTCAAGGCAAAGATTCATGTGTCGTCATTTCTTTCAATATGTAATTTTCTTATGTGAAATGTTCAGCTTGTTTTCATTCCAGTTTGTTATTTCTTTCATGTCTGAAATAAGTGTATAATAGTTTGGAATTCATACATGCTATGCTCCATCTGTTGTCTCAGATATTCATTTAATATTTCTTCTAAAGTCACACATAATTCATCCTGTAGATGCTCTGCATGATGGACTGTTTCCTCTCATCTACTAATCACCTGCAAAATATCTCCTAATTTCAAGATCGACGGCTATCTTTCCTCTATTTTTAAATTTACGCCATTCTTTACCTCTTGCAATATGTTCCCTACCCATACCATTGACTCAATTTCCCAATGGTTTGTTTCTCTAATAGTCCCACCTACATCTTACATCAACACACCTACCCTTTTCAGAAGTCTGGCCTTTTGACCATTCTTGATCGAATATCTTACGTGAGTAAATCTGGAGAGTAAGTGAGATGCCCCTCTCTGATTGTTTCATGCTAGAGGCATAGTCTAAAGCATTTTTGTTGTTTACCAAGAGAGAACCCTTTTCTGCCAACCTATGGGCTCAATCCCGATGCTAACAAACTGGTGTTGTTGTTGGGGACGAGATTGAAGATCATCCCTGGGAAGAACGACATAGTTTTAGATTTGGTTTTTGATGGTGAAAAACAATCATAAATCAAGAAGGTTGTGCACTTTTCACCTGACGAATCCAATCTTAAAGGACTTAGACTTCACCGACTCCACTGGTGGTATGACCCAGAAATCAATTTGTCAGAAATGACTAGAAAGCTCCACCGGGGAAAATGGACCCCTTGTAAGGCCCAAAAATGCATGATGAAAGGGTAAGATACTCGAGTTTCCATTTCTTCCAAGATGCCTTGTATTTCCTGGTAAGTTTGTTCTTATCGTTTCCTAAATTTATCAAAACAACCCTCCATGGTTCTTTTCGTTCAGAATAGAGTAATGAATATATTCCTGTGTATCATTCTTTATGAACCGAGAGCATTGCATTGTCTGGTACATTTTATTTTGACCAATATCTTTCACCCGAAGCTCATGACATTAAAGGTCACCCCTGTGAACCTTATGAAACCTCAGTTAGAAACATATCTATATCGCCTAACCTAGTCTCTCCTAGTGTTCCAAGCCGATATAAGCCACTAAAACTGCCTCCTATCCTCCATGATTTTCCTGCAAAGAATTACAAGTACTTCCCCAAATTTGATGTGGAATCCAAAGACTTCACTGCAGAAAAACATTTACAATCTTTTGAGCATTTCTTTGACCATTTTGAGATATAAAATGATGATTTTTGCATGAAGGATTTTTCCCAATCCTTGCAAGGAGATGCTAAAGAATGTTTCAAACACTTGCAGCCTAAGTCCATCAATACTTGGAATGAGATTTCTTGCACCTTTTTGAAGTTTTGGGGTAGGAGAAGGCCATTCGATCAAATACTTTCAGAATTTTATTCCCTGAAGAGGCACGAGGGTGAGGATATATCTAGTTTTAACAGAATATTTGCAAGATTTTATTATAACATGCCCAAGGAAGTCCAACCTCTTGAAAACACTGCCAAAATATATTATGCAGCTACCTTTCCTCCTGAACTGTCATTACTTCTTTTGGAGAGGAAATCAACGATTCTGCAACACATGTTTACTAATTGTTTGGAGGTTGAATAAAACCTTAAGATGTCTCAAAAGGTGTCAGGTCAAGGAAATGGTGGTGAAGTGAAAGACACATTAAAATTGGTTGGGCCACATAAATGAAAAGGGGTAGTCCATGTTGGGCTAAATATTTCCATTACTAGGAAGAAACATGATCAACCTGATATAGAAGCAGATGGTTCTTCCATTTTATTTTCTGAAGGTTGTAATCTACTTAGCACCGAGTTCGTTAATGATGATTTTAAAAAGGATTTCGGTGTACTTGTGTACAATGAGTATGAAGAGGAGTACCTGAAGGCTATACCCGAAGAGCTAGTTATAGAACCAAAGCCTACTAATGGAGAAAATCAAGCTGCAATTGAAATTCAGAAGGCTAAGAAAGGAAAGAATGATAAGTGTGCAAAATGTGATAGTATACCCTTATGTTATTCATCATTTGAATTAATAAGACACAAGCTTAAAGCCTCTAAGCAGAAGCAGAAGTTAGAGGATATGGTGCATTCCATAGACCTATGTGGAATAGAAGATGATAAAGGGGAATAGTTATGCAGTCCCTCTCCACTTAAAGATGCATCAAGAATTTGTGATGAGGCACTGGGTCACAAATAAGGAGGTAACAGTTCTCAAATAGAGGCCTTCTTTGACTTTTTACCTTCAGGAATATCACCCTATATAAAAGGATTGTGCTGGCTCAATGTTGTTGAAGAAAGAGATGATCTCCATGATTAGGTGTATAAGGAAAGTGAATCCCCAGCTCTAGAAGTTATGAATGAAAGGGTGGATGTTTCATTTCAAAGTGGTCATGGAAATCCCCTTCAAATATCTTTCAAACATCATCCTGACAGCTCACCAGAAGAAGGGAATTTTGGACAGTTTTCCCATGATAAACAGAAGACGAAATATGCTGGAGGTTGCCATATTTTCTGCGACCCCATAGCAGAGTACATGAAGGAGTTGGGTAATGGTAATGACTGGTCATATCTCTATTGTAAGGATGAGTTTATTTGTTATATATTTCTCCCATTATGCATTTCATCTCTGCCCTTAATCAAGCATGAAAAGGAAACAAGATTATTGGGTAAGTTGCTTGATTGGATTCTTTGGAAGTTAGAGTTCAGCTGATTAGGCATGTGCGCTAAGTTAGGTAGAGTAGGTAGGAACAAATAAGATTGAAAATAATCAATCATTTCTTTCAATAATGTTTAGTTTGTTTTCATTTTCAGTTGTAAGTACAGGTTTGCAGTCACAACTGTTCTCAGTTTTAGAGTATGGTTAAGAGCGTAGTTTTTAGAGTGACATAAATTTGCTACAACAGTAGCTCAGAGCCAATTGAAGGTTTCAAAGGAAATATTTGGGGCAACCCAATGGATTTGGCACTTAGTCTACGGGTGTTCTTTTCTACCTTTCTAGGACGTCGTCCCTCATGGAGCCAGCTATTAGGACTCTATTTGCAATAGTTGATTCATGGGCTAGAAAAAAAATTAGAAGGGTCCTGTTCAATGAAGAAGTATATATATACCCTTCAGGTTATCCAATGGACAATTTTCGTCAGCTGGGACCGTTAGATGAAGAAGAGGGCTTGAGCTACGGTGGTAGATCCTTCCCAAGTTCAAGGCATTCCAGCAATGAAAATGAGATAAAGAGGCGTCATAGATCAACTATCTAGAAGTATAATGAAGAAGATAAATGATGGAGTATGGTTCCACAGGACGAAAGATGCGAGGAAATATCTAAGTTGGGTATTCACGAATCCTATTAAATGGGACAAGCAATGAGAGGCAAAGATCTAGGAGAATCCTAGTCGAGGGCCTGAGACAATTTCACTTGGAAAACATGCTCGGTAGAAGGAACTTTCCCAAATCACAAAACAGGTTAAAAGGTGGAAATGTCTGACAGTGGAGATGAGAACATGAGTAGATCTATGACCCTAGATGATTTCTTGATCCAAACTTGTGTGGATAAAGTCATGATTCCAAATCATGAAAATTGGTACCAACTACAAAGATCAACGGTCATGACAAAGGCATGGATAGATATACGGTCGTGGTTCATTTCGCGATATGAACTAGCGCGGATAGGATCTGGGTCTCAATTCATGAAAAGTGGTAGGGTCTTCTCTGATAAATGGTTGCATTGCTGAGGTCAATATCGATCGATGTATAAGAAACATACAGTGGTCTAAAGCTGCTCGCTGGATCCAGGAAAGAGGAATTGGTGGCAGAAGTTAAAGAAAAGTGGACGATGGATGTGAAATGCCCCCCAAATCGGAGGGTTGAAGAGGCCTCAAGGCTATAGGTATCACATACAGCAAGATCAAATAGTAGAAGAGACATTCCCATGCATGATATGCCTCTTGGAAGGTTAGTTGATCCCCTAAACGTCATTTGTAGCATGCGTACAGGCAAAATCATCCTTGTGGAAGAGTTGTATCACCTAAAGATGGGTGACCTCTACAAATTTTGGCATGCAAAAATGAGGAAAGTAACCAGTGAATCCACTCTTCACATGGGGCAAGGCCAACACGACAGGGGAGACCATTCTATTTCCTACATCACAAGAGTAAGGGAGCATGAGAAGGTCCACTCCATGTGCTTTGCAGCATGGATCGACTACACTAGGTGGCACCCCAAAAATATTTCCCATAGAAAACGATAAGGTGCTGCATCCGGTGAAGCTATGTGACTAGATCCCCAATAGGTAAAAGATCACTTTTCCCACACCCTCACACATGTCGGCACTGAGACACTCGATGACGAAATGTGTGGGAATGCTGACCGACCATTTCAGATTCCATCCTCGTAGCTTTATATATATGCCTTTGAAATGGCAGGAATGAGCTAACATACTTCCAGAGCCCGAGGTTTCATTTTGGCCCAAGTCCATAGAAATTCGAGGAGTTGGCGATGGCAATATGGTTCAAAAATCTTGTCTATCTGGGCATGCTAATGGTTGGTGAGCAAATTTCTGCACTTACTTGTGTCCTTGGTGTTCCATGCCAAGGATTACACTAGATATCGGGGTGCAGATGTGAAGAATTTTTAGAGATACACCCGGCTTCAGATACCCACCCCTATAGTGGATCATTTCCTGGGAACTCACTTCCTGTAGGTGTTTTTACAGGAACTCTTGATGCCATCGTTGCCTCCAAATCCTCCACATAAGGAGACAGTCATGGGCTGCGCTCTGTGGGAGCAGTTGTTCGGATGAGAGCATTAGGTGTCCAATTCCTGCACAACCCTGTTTGTGAATTCCACTTGCCAAAGGTGATGGCGCTGGTGGAGGTATGCTCCTATGTATTTCATGTGGGAGAGCCTACGAAACAGGAGGTGAGGAGTACAAGAATAACAATTCACTACAAAGGTTTACCTTGGCCAGAAGCAATACAACCCTTCCTCCAAACCCCATGTCTAACAGTGTTACCCAGAGAGGGAGGAGCTATAGGGAAGGTTGAGTAGGGGAAAGATGCAAACTACCCAACCAGTTTGCATCCATGCAAAAATATGCCTTTGAACATAGAGGAAACACAAACTTGGGATAAAAATAGGGGTGCTATGCTGACTCAACAAGCTGGCTAAGAGGTCCAAAATCTAGTAAGGGATGAGTCACCTGAAAACAACCTAAAAGGTGTCATACTCAAAATCTAGAACAATATCCAAGCACATCAAGCTATCACCCAGGCTGAGCATGCCTGCTTGCTCCATAATTTTTGTTCATATTTGTAAATCATGGCAATAGTACCACATTCTAGAACTGTTAGTGTCTGATTGTGACTGAAAACAGTTTTTAGGTTTTATTTCGGAGAATAGTCTCAGTTCTAAAATAGTATAAATATACTCCTGATATAGGTATATAGAGGTTGGTTGGGAAAATTTCAAGGGATGAGGCTCTCCATTGTAATTAGTCTCTGGTTTTTGTGTTATGAATAAATTTGCAAAGGAATGATTATCTTTCAAGGCAGAGATTCCTATGTCGTCGTTTCTTTCAATATGTAATTTTCTTATGTGAAATGTTCATCCTGTTTTCATTCCAGTTTGTTATTTATTTCATGTCCAAAATAAGTGTATAATAGTTTGGAATTCATACATGCTATGCTCCATCTATTGTTTCAGATATTCATTTAATCTTTCTTCTAAAGTTACGCAGAATTCATCCTATAGATGCTCTGCATGATGGACTGTTTCCTCTCATCTACTAATCACCTTCTAAATCTCTCATGATTGCAAGATCGATGGCTATATTGCCTCTATTTGTAGATTTACGCCTTTCTTTACCTCATGCAATATTTTCCCTACCTAGACCATCGACTCCATTTCCCAATGGTTCCTTTCTCTGATAGTCCCACCTACATATTACATCAACGCACTTTCCTTATTTAGGAGTATGGCCTCCTGACCGTTCTTGATCGAATATCTTACGTGAGTAAATCTAGAGAGTAAGTGAGAAATCCCTCTCTGAGTGTGCTGGGATAGATATGCACTCTAAAGCATTTCTTCTGTTTCTCGAGAGAGAACCCTTTTTTGCCAACCTATGGGCTCAATCTCAGCGCTAACAGAATCGATATAGCTCTCACTTCATTAATGAGGATTGACATGTTCCTCCAATAGTGGGAGAAGATCAAGAGGAAAGAGATCACATCCCTGATTTGAAAATCAGGGTTGCATTTTTATCATGCTCAATATGGGGACATCCAGGATCTGATGCATGCATTTTCCAAGTGGCTATCCTCCCTTGGTAAATCATGAAACTGAATATTTTGAGATCCCATGTCTTGGGAAGATTTTCTCCTTTTGTAAAATATTGTAATATTATTTAAAGGGAAGGTGCAATTTCCCAATTTTGGTGTGTGTACCTGAACACTATCTAATTCTGTAATTTATATTAAAATTTCTGAACATTGAATCAAACCACTCATAGCCTCTCTGGACAGTGAAAATTAGGGTTTTTCTGGGAAATTTTCTAGGCACGAGAAGTGAGTAGGGGGGAAAAACCAAAGAAATTTCAGAAACATAATTTCCTCTCCTATAACACATTTATATCTGGTTCCATTTAGGTTTTATAATCCGCTATGCGGAAACCTACTTCCACGCTTCTGGGCAGCCAAACCGTGAAACTAGGAAGAGTAGTTCAACCTTTTTCAACCAGGGGATTTCCAAAAATTTAAGAGGGTTGTTGCAGAATTAATGTAACATAAGAAATGGGTTCTTCCAGTTTGAAATATTTCTGGAAATTTCTGAGTATTTTTGGAGGAATTTGGGGTTTTTCAGCAGTTTTGGCCTAGTGAGACCCTGTGTAGTGGAGGATCCAAAAAGGTAGTCCGAACCAAATGAAATTTTTTTATGGATATATGTATGGGACGGTGGGTATTTCAGTGACCCACAGGAACTTACAAGGCTCAATTTGAGTTAACATAACTCATTTTACATCAAAAATTGCAAGACTAGTCATTTAAGGCTAGCAATCTAGCTAGGGTATAAAATAAAGTAGTTAATTCATGGAAAATTGATTTATGAGATACATATGAAGTATAAAAGAGATAAATAGAATATAAATGAACATATAAAATCTCTCCAATCATTCCCACAAACTTTCATATTTCTTATTGCACTCACATTCATCGATTCCCCCCCATAGAGTGATAAAATAAGCTTTTTTGTTGAAACTAAAGACCAATTTTTGTATGGAAAGAGATTTTAGACCTGATAAAGATAAATCACAGATTTATATGCTGCTACATATCATAAATAATATAATATACTTACCATTACAAAGGAGACTCCAAAATAATGGGCACGAGGCCCGAAACATGACCAACAAAGGGGCTGAGAGCATAGGTGAAGCATGGGCTTCACTGGAGCTCAACCTGAATGTGATGAAGGCTAAAAATATATCTGATAATACTTCAATGGATTCTATATAGCACTCCATACCTACAATATAAGAGAATAGGATGGAAGGAGAGGGGAAGGGAAGGTTGGGGCTCATCTCCCAATACTATGAGGCACATCACTCAGAAGGAATCCTCACATAAGCATAAATCAACATAAAAAAAAAAAACAAACTGAATTAATGGGGTTTAATTATCCTTTAATATCATTATGTATGTCCTATTTAGCAAGTTACTTGGCTTGGTGACCTGTGAGAATAGGTCACCCCTGAGTGGACATACTTCCCTTGCTTTGGATTTCCTTTTGTTTCCTCTTTTTATGACTTTACTTCTTTTCTAAACTTTCCTACTTTTCATACTCTCATGTTTTTCTTGTTTTAACCTACTTTTTGGATCTATGCTGCTTTTCGTGAAATGTTCCTCTTTTCTCATTTTTGGCATCATTTTTGGACTCTAGTGTTTACTTGACTTATACTCCAAGTAATTCATCCAAACTCGTCAACTAATTCAAATTGGTGGGACAATTTCTCAATTATTTAGCATAACGAATAAAAATATTAATTCTACCAATAATATTAAATGATCCATAATTATTTATTCCAAGTGGGTAGAAACTATGGATAAATTTAAAGGAACACTCCTAATTAATTAATTGCCTCATCTTAACCCCTCATTAATTATTTAATTCAATCTGTCACTAGGATACATGGGGTTCAATCTGCTTCATGGTGTTGTCAAAATGGGATCATGACAGAAGGGTGTCTCCCAAGAGGGGGGCTCGTGGGATTAATTCTAGGAGAACCACAGGAGAAGAGACTGCCAGAGACATACAAAGAAATATTTGTAATTTTGGAAGCTTTGTAATGTTTTACAGTTCAATAAAATTACATTGTTACTTATGTTTTATGGTGATTTGTTGAATTTCTTTCATGAATTTCAGACATTCATTGATCTTTCTGAGATATTGATTATAGGTTGCTCATGTATTAAATATGTTAACTTATGTATTGATGTTTCATTACAATTCTAACATGTTAAATGTGTATTGAATAATTTTTTTTTTAATTCACATGTCATTTTCTACAACTATTTTAAAAGTCATTGATCCCCAGTACTAATTTTTCAATTGGTATAAGTTGATAGAACAGTTTTTCATGCATAATACTTTGAATAAAGCACTACAATTGTCATTGTTTATTTTTATTTAAAGTTGAATAAAGGAAACAAACTTGATCTATATTTTTATATGTTGGGTAATTATTTCCCTGCCATCAATTATACATCTTAATTGTTCTGTTTAAATATCTTTCATAATCAAGGTCTTAGTTTCCTCACACAGTTATGTTCTAGTGTCCAGTTACTTTGAACATTTTTCAGAACTTCCTTGTATGAAGAACATATCGACTCGATCTGAAAACCCTTGTGCCAGTGAAGGAATTGTATCCATATGAATTAGTCATCCCAAACAACTAAAGTATAGAATATTATTTGTGTGGGATCGATTCAAAGCATTTCTGGTTAGGATTTATCCTTGTGTTGATTGCATGTAGATTTTTTAGCAAACTACAGACTCGGGTCATCAACAATTCTCTAGAAGATGTGTCTGTCACTAGAGGTTGGCCTGTATGAATTAAGAGATTACTCAAAACAATCCTTGATCCATAATCAATATATTCCTATGTACTTATGGGCTGAAAAATCAAGGACAACAGTATATGTCTAGAACATAATATCCCATATTGCACTTGGATTCAAAATCGTTGAAGAAATTTTCACCAGACATAAGCCAGAGGTAAGTCACCTAAATATATTTAGTTGTCTAGTGTTTGTTCATATACCAAAATAGAAAAGAACCAAATTAGATCGTCCGGAAATAAAGTAATATTTGTTGGATACTGTGAGGTTTCCAAGGCCTTTAGAATCTATATACTAGGTTACCATCATATGGAAATTAGTAGGGATGTAACCTTTGATGAAGATGCATCTCTCAAGAAGTCAAGAAAATGCCAACCTAAAGAAACATATGAAGAATTTATAGCTCTTAGAGCTGTAGAAATGATGAAGGAAGTTACACCTTCTCATGATGATGAGAGTTTAGAAGAACATGATATTTTGGAGCCCCAAGAACCTCCCCACATGAATATCTCCCACAAGAGAAATATATCTTGGGTATGTGATATTATTCAATAAGTATAAAGATATGGTCCTCAAGAAGGCCCCACAAGGAAGAGAAAGAAGCCTAATCCATTTTCAAGTTATATGGCTTTCATGTGTGATCTTGTAGAAAAATAACATACTTTTTTTGAAGCAATTATTAAAAATAAATAATGGGTAGAATCTATGGTGGAAGAATACCAATCCATAATGAAGAATGATGTATAAGAAATAGTTCCCAAGTGAGAAGGAAAAAGTGTGGCAGTATTGAGAAGTATTGGATCCACAAGATTAAACACACAGCTGATAGAAGTATTGAGAAGTACAAAGTCAGATTTTTGGCCTGTGGAATCTCTAAAAGGGAAGGAATCGATTATGAAGAGCCATTTTCTCCTGTAGCAAGGTACACTTCCATCAAAACCATCATGGCACTAGCAGCCAAGACAAAATGGAAGTTACACTGGATGGATGTGAAAACAACCTTCCTAAATAGTGTTCTTGAAGAATAACTGTGCATAGAACATCCATAAGGTTTTGAAGTCAAAGAAATAAGAACACATGTCTGTAATTTGAAGAAGGCTCTGTATGGACTGAAGCAAGGTCCAACATCTTGGTATAGAAGAATCGAAATTTTTCTGACGAGCTTGGTCTTTACCGAAAGTAAGGATGACACTAACCTTTAATTCAAGGTTATAGATGATGACCCTATCATATTATTGTTGTATCTGGATGACTTATTCTTGATAGGTAATGAGAAGCAAATTTCAAAGTGTAAGAAGAATATTGATGCATAATTCGAAATGAAAGAACTTGGATTGATGCATTATTTTCTAGGTCTTTAACTATGGCAGAGCCCAGAAGGAATCTTCCTTAACCAAGGAATTATGCAGTGGAAATCCTGAAAAAGTTTGACATGTTGTAGTGTAAATCCATGGCCACACCCATGGATACACACTTGAGGTTTCCGGTTGATGCTTCATCATAATTAGTGGATGTGACACTATACACACATATATCATTGGATCATTGATGTATCTGATGAATACCCAACCAGATATATGCTTTGTTGTGAACACTTTAATTCAATATCGGGTTGAACCTAGACATGTTCACTTGGTAGCTACAAAGCATGTGATGAGGTACCTAAAAGGTATGATAGACTATGGTCTCAGTTATACTTCAGATTGTAAGGTTATACAGTGTTAGATTGGGAAGGAAGTGTCTCAAATAGAAAGATCCCTTCATGAGGATGTTGCAGTTTGGGGTCAACCATGATCTCATGGCTAAGAAGGAAGCATATTAGTGTTTCTCTTAGCACTACAAAACATGAATACATTGCAGCTTGTTCTACAAGTTGTGAAGACATATGGATTCGGTAGTTGTTATCAGATCTATTTGATCTGGAGATGGATGCTACCATTATTCTATGTGATAACCAAATTTTCATGAAGATGACAGAGAATCCTGTGTTCCCTGATAATATGAACCACATAGAAATCTGGTACTTCTACGTTCATGACATGGTGTAGAAGGGAGTTATAAAGCCCCAATATGTGAGCACATATTAGTAGGTTGAAAATGTGTTGACTAACCCTCTGTCGCGTATGAATTTTGAACACTTATGAGAGAAGATTGGTGTTTTCCGTAAGGACTTCCCTCAAAAGGGGGAGTAGTATTGATATCAAGAAATTATGATCACAATAGATAGCTCAGTTAGGATTGATCCCATAATTTTGAAAGGAAGGGTCATCTTAATTATTGATCTTGTTGGACTTGTTCATGTCATTACAAAAGGAAGGATCATCTTAAATATTGATCTTGTTGGACTGGATCTCACAATTCCAAAAGGAAGGATCATCCAAATTTGTTGATGTTAAGATTGATCATCCTTATACTTGATCTCATAATTTCAAAATGAAGTATCGTCTTAAATATTGATCTTGTTGAATTGGATCCCGTAATTCTGAAAGGAAGGATCATCCAAAGATATTGATGTTAGGATTTATCATCCTTAGACTTGATCCCATTATTCTAAAAGGAAGGATAGTCTTAAATATTGATCTTGTTGGACTGGATCTCGTAATTCTGAAAGAAAGGATCCTCCAAATATTTTGATGTTAGGATTGATCATCCTTAGACTTGATACCATAATTCCAAAAGGAAGGATCGTCTTAAAGATTGATATTGTTGGAATGGATCCCATAATTCCTAAAGGAAGGATCATCCAAAGATGTTGATTTTAGGATTGATCATCCTTAGAATTGATCCCATAATTTGGAAAGGAAGGATCATCTTAAATGTTTATCTTGTTAGATTGGATCCTGTAATTCCAAAAGGAAGGACGTCCACTTGATGTTGAAGTTAGGACTAACCATCCTTAGAATTGATTCCATAATTCCGAAAGGAAGGATCATCTTAAATGTTGATGTGGAAGTAATAATCATCCTTAGAGTTGATCCCATAATTATGAAAGGAAGGATCATATTAGTACTAATGTGTAGAGGAATCGATCCCATAATTACAAAAGGAAGGATCACCCAGAATTTTAGTAGAGGACTTAATCCCATACTTCCAAAAGGAAGGATCATCCAAAATGTTAGTAGTGGACTAGATCCCATAATTTCGAAAGGAAGGATCATCCAAAATGTTGGTGTTGTACTTGATCCTATAATTCCAAAAGGAAGGATCATCCAAAATGTTAGTAGTGGACTAGATCTTGTAATTCCAGTAGATGATGACGATGTTCCAGTAGATGATGATGATGCTTTTACTCCATGTTGTATATGATGCTTGAGTTCCATGTTGCAGATGATGATTTTCTTGCTCCATGTTGCGAATGATGTTTCAGTTCCATGTTGCATATGTTGATGTTCTGATAGATGATTCTGATGCTCCATCTCCATGCTACAGATGATGCTCTAGTTCCATATTGTAGACGATGATACTCCAACTCCATGTTGTTGATGATGTTCCAATTCCATGTTGTGGATGATGATGGTCCATTTCCATGTTTCAAATGATGTTACTTCATCTCTATAATGAATATGTTGATGATGTTACTTCATCAATGTACTGAATATGTTGATGATGTTTATTCACTTCCATGCTAAAGATGATGATGTTGTTCAAAACATCCAATGATCTATACATGTACCAAACAATGTTCCAAAATATTATGTTGATGATGTGTCATCTCTCTCTCTCTCTCTCTCTCTCTCTCTCTCTCTCTGATGATGTTGTGTCAAGCCACACCAGTTGTTGTTGTTGTGAGTAGAATATCCTTGTTGTTAAGGGGGATTTTTGAAATCATGTAACTTATAATAATATTCTACTTGTAATTTACATTATTATTATTCCTCCTTAGGGAGATGTTACCGATGTAAAAGGTCATGCAAATATCATGAGGTAAACCATCAGTTGTAATTCAGTTCAATAACACCTAGAAAATATAAATAAAGTGTACCTAGTTAGGTCATAACTTCCATTTATGTAGGTCGTCCTAGTTAGGTAAAATTTCAGTTGGAAAGTTTAGTATAAATAGGGATGCACCCTCCCTCATTTATACACACACACACTCACAATGTCTTTGGTGTCTTATATTTTATGTTTGGGGTTTGGTATCTCACTTGATGAGACTTTTTTCTTTGGTCATTGCATACTGGTAATCTATATTAAGGAATTTTTTATGGGTTTTTATGTTTAGGGTTTCCCAAGGTTAATTGTTGTGTACCTTGTGATTTTGTTTCTTTCAGTGATCCTCTTTATAGTGTTATTATGAAAAATGTATTAAATTCTAATCAAGTTAGTACTTAATCTATGACAACATAGAAAACTTAACAGTCAACCCCAGATTGTTTATTGTGCAACCAAAAAAAATTTCACAACAAAATTGGTGTTTGAATTAATATGTGATTAGAGATGCTAATTAACTCTTAATTACTTTTTAATTGATTTATTATTTAGGATACATTTTGGGGTGGTAATATTTTATGGTCCCAACCACAAGAATGATCATTCCAAATGTATTTAATAATCTACAAACCATAATCAAGGAATGAGAATTTGTAAATCAAATAGGTGGGTTATCAAATGATGGCCATAATCTCTAAAGACATAAAAATAAATATCAAAGTTAATGATAAGGAAATAAGGCACACCAACAAAGGATAACAAGACTAGAAAAAATATCAAGATATATGTTCCCTAATCTAGATATTGTTAAATGGATAATATATGAGAAATTAATCCTACTAAGAATGGTACTGACAATGGGAAAAACTACACTCCAAGGATGTGTGGGAGAAGAGAAGGAAAGCAATAATAGAACTTATGCAATTAGACCAAAACAAAGAGGAAAGTGTGGTAACTAGGAATATGAATATTGAATGGACAACACAAGTAAAGTAGCTATATAGTATGATGCATGAACTCTAGAACAAACTTTAAGACTAGAAAAAAATAATAGAGAGAATGGTAAGTACAAGAGAAGAAATTCAACAAGAAATTTTCAATACATAGGAATTAAATAAAAACTTAGTAAGATCCAATCCCAAAGAATATACAAAAATTTTTAATAAGTGAGGTTTGACATTGAGGCATGAATCACATAAACAACAATTTTATAGGAACACATACCCTAGGTAGATGGATATAAACTTGGGTTATTGTAAGTAGCGGTAGAATATCAAAATTGAATCAAGGTCTAGTTGCTAAAAGTAACTTAATTTAGTGATTTCACCAACTATGAAAGAAAAGGAAGCGGAGTTGGAAGAATATTTTTGAAGTTATAAAACATCTTATTAAAAGATATAAGTCATTATAATGTCAATCACAACAAATGAAGAGGAATAATCATAAAGAACATATATGATAAATTATCATGCACATAAGTATCCAATCTTAGGATTGACATATTTAAATATGGCCTCCAATTTTTTACCAAGCATACAAAAATCCTAAAGGAAAAACCTGTGATGGAGCAAATCCAGGAAGATATCAAAACACACACCATTCAAGTACAAAGGAACTAAGACATATAGCAATGAACATATGAAGAATTGGAGGGACTTGATAATTCCTTCTTGTAGGAACCCATCACTCTTGTAAATAATAAATTATAAAGAAAAAAAAGGAATCTGAAGGCTCTTATAATTTTATTTGAATGTTTATAGTTGTTAAGTTAGTATATAAGTAATTGGGAATGTGACTATATTTATAGTTAACACCCTATAATATTCTTATCCACTACAACAAAAACCTGTGATTAGCATCTCTTTTAGCTTCCTTTTTAGTGTCCACTATCACTTTTAGTATATTTTTTATCATTTTTTGGAAAAAGTGGATGCTTTTCCATGGGATGGCGCTTTTAATGGCATTATTTGCGTCCCTTTTTAAAAGATGGCCCTATTTTGGACGCTAATTAGCATCCCAATTAGCATCCCAAATAACATCCTTTTTTAAAATTTGGAATTATTTTGGACACTAATTAGCATCCCAATTACGTCCCAATTAGCATCCTAATTAGCATCACAATTATCATCACAATTAACATCCCAATTAACATCCCAACTAGCGTCCCAATTAGCATCACAATTATCATGCCAATTAGCATCCCAATTAATGTCTGAATTAGCGTCCATAATAATGCCCATAATAGCCTCCAAAAAAAAGCATCCCATATAACACCCACAATAGCCTCCAAAAAAAAGCATCCCATATAACACCCACAATAGCCTCCAAAAAAATGTTATGAATAGCATAGCACTATATATTAATCCAGGGTTAGCGACATGAATTGCACCATGAATTTCGACAGGAAAAACATCCAACATAGCGCCGAGTATAGAGCTAACAATTGTGCCTAGAAAACTTCCAACATAGCGTCAGTTATAGAGCCAAGTGTAACCCCTGGAATAATGCTAGAAATTTTGAAAGGAACCATGCTAGGAATTGCACTAGGTTTAGAGCTAGGAACTGTGTTCGAAAAATGTTTGACATAACATCAGATATATCAATGTTAATGTCAATGATTATGATTCATGTGATAGTACTTTTGGATCTTGATTTATCATAGTAGCACCTAAATGATCATAATCCTATCACTTTTGGGTCTTGATTAATCCTAATGAGGGGTAACTTACCTTAATGTCACCTAAATAGCTCTATTGGCATTTGAGTGTCCCCAACAACATTTGATAGACCCTAATTGCATCTAATTGGCCCTAACAACACAATGATGATGCATTACAACAATTATGATGGAGCATATGGATATTATTTGATAAGTATAAGATTACATCATCCATTCTTGTGAGTTAGTGGGGCTCCTTGCTCATTAATATCACAATCAAATTGATGATGACTACGACGAAGACAATGATGTTGATTTATTGTATGATGATGATGACAATGTGGATGCCAATGATGATTATGCATGTGGTAGCACTTTTGGATCCTAATTGATTCTAATGGCACCGAAATTTCTGTAACGACATCTAAATGACCCTATTATCATTGAAATGGTTGTAACGACATATAAATGACCTTAACAATAACATGAAATGAATCCTAATGGTGATGAGTGATTAAGAACACTAATGGAATATGGGTGACCATAATGACAATGATTAAGATGATTTTGTTGATGATGTACTTAATGTTGATGATGAGGATGATAATGAGGATGATGATTGAGATGATGTTGACATACCATATGGCATTGATGATGATGATGATGACAACATCGATATCCATGATGACAATGCATGTCAAAATACTTTTGGATACTGCGTGACTTGAGATATTGGAGTTGATAATAAGTAATGGAGGTTGTGAGGTGTTAACCATACAAATATTGTTAGCCATTGGGTTTTACATCTACTGATATGGCCATTGGGTTTAGTAGTTCCCCCAGCCCCCACCCCCTACACCTCTCTTGCAGAATGCTGGTAGTATTGCAATAACACCTATCATAGTGCTACCAAAATGTTACCCTACAAGGTTGTTTTGGACAAACCCGCCCATCCATGCCCTCATTTTTACCAAGAACATCCAAGGCACAAGAATTGGATATCAATCATAACAAAAAAACTAACTTTCTTTGTACCCTTAAGGACATTTTGGTCTTGGTTTAAAATGGAATGAAGCAACAAGCATTTCAATAATGATCATAGTGTTACTTTGAAGAATTTGATCAGTTTTGTTTACATATTTGGCCTTGTAAGTAGAAATGATAGAGTTAAATCTTACCCTATTCAAACTCTATCCATTTCTAATTTTCTGAGCAATCCATTGACCTACAGGGGGAAATGCTAGAGTTAAAGCTTCCCATTCTATACTAGTTTTATTCTATATTTGATCTAATATCCAAATTAAAGGGGTGTATGTACTTTGATTTAATTACATCTTCCTATAAACATAGGCAATGTATAATGACACTGTAAAGGCTCTTAAAAGATAGGGATTTCCAAAAATGATGGACATTATGTAGTCCCCAAACCCCATAACTTTTGTCTTGGAAAGCCTTTGTTATTTTACCAAAGGGAGGCCACCTCTATCTTTCTTTCTCTTCCATATTTTTTCCAAAACATCAATATGGATGTAAGTTAAGGAGTGTCAATATACAGGTATAACCTTTAACACTGATGTTACCAAGGTCAATTTTCCACTTAATTAAGACAACCACCTAGTGGAGGTATATTTAATAATTAACAATAACAAATTAATAGTTAATAAGTAATATTTATAAATAATAATTATGATTAATTAATCAATGATTATAGAAAATTAATTAATCAATGATTAAATAATAATTTATAATTGGATACGCATTGCAAATATATGATTGTGACTTGATGCTAAGAACATCTTTAACCTGGTGCCAAAAGTTTACACATGATACCAATGCAACATCAACATGACATGTTGTTTTCATTACATTGATAATAAAGTTGTAGAGTGATTCTAAATTAGAGCAAATTAAGATGCCCCAACTTTGTCGTGTTTTGCATCATGAGCATTTGAAAAAAATACGACATGGGTCAATAATTTTGATGCAAGGGCCATGTATTGAAGTAGTGCACCTGTTGGCACATGTTTTTTGTATTTTGAAACATTAGTGTGTTTTTTAACATCACCGTTATTGTGAATAATCCCAGAAACATGACAATGGTGAGATGGAGATAGTTTATAGGGTGTCTCCCACTCCAAAAGCTTTGTCAATTCAGAGGTTGGATTTTGGTTCTAACATCATCCACGGTTTTGGTGTCATGCTTTGTGGGCCAATTTTCAGAAATGATGATGATGAGGACATGTGGATGTGGATGTTAATGATGATTATACATGTTGTATCACTTTTGGATCCTAATTGATTCTAATGTCACCTAAATGTCTATAACAACATCTAAACAACCCTATTATCATCAAAATCATTGTATCGAATTAGTTGGAACTTCTCCACAATGATATGTGTTCCCTAAATAAACCATCACTAGCAAGTGAAAGGTATATTTTAACCTTCATTGATGATTCTTCTAGGTAGACTTGGGTATATTCTTTGAAGAATAAGAGCCATATATTTGAAAAATTCAAGGAATTTAGGGCATTTGTAAAAAATAATGTGGTCGACTTATGAAACATCTAAGATCATACATTGGTGTAAAATATGTGAATTGAGTTTTTGGAAACCACATGTCACAACATGGTATCCCTTGACAGATATTTATACATCACACACCTTACCATAATGGAATTGTAAAACAAATGGACTTTGGTCGAAATGGCACAATATTTTCTTCAGGACAAAAAATTGTCAACTGACTTTTGAGCATAAGATATCTATTGAGCCTCGTTCCTACTAAAATTGTATTTGATATAACTCCTATTAAGAAATGGAGTGGAGGGAAATTATTAGTCTTGCATATTAAAACATTTAGATGTATTGAGTGGGTGAACATCTTGAATGGTTGCATAAAAATTTTGGATGTGAAAAGTCATGCTTGTATCACAATGAGCTATTATGAAGAGTCAAAGGCATATAGATTGTTTGACATGATAAAACAACATACCATCATTCAAAGGGATGTTATCTTTGATGAAAATACCTCATTTATTAAATTGTTGCATTCCACTTCTAGTTTGATGAGCAATGGTCCTTTTGAAATTGTGACAGAATTAAGATTGACTAAATACCATTTTGGAGCATCAACTGGAAAATCGATTCACATCCCTTCCTTGACTTGTAGTTGATCATTGACTATTAAATTACCTACTAGTTTTGGAATCCCTAAATATTCCTTTGGTGAATTAGTGAATACATGAATCTCTTCACTGTAGAACACTTGTCTACCACAATGGCCTACTAAGACAATTGAAGTTGTTGGAGCCGATTCAAGAGATATAAATGAACTAAGGAAGACTAGAAGTTAGGAATAGTGTGATTGTGTTTCTCTAATGGAACATGTACTAGAGGCATGCAATTGAAATACACATGTAAATTCCGATGACCGTCCTAAATGGGAGAGGTTTATGGCTAAAGTGTACCATTCCCTGATGAAAAATAAAACATGGGATTTATTTCCTCGACTGCAAGGAAATAACATAGCAAAGTGTTGATGGGTATACAAGACCAAATTCACATATCATGATGTTATTGAAAGACATAAATCTTGTTTGGTTGCAAAGAATTTTTCTCAGCAAGAAGGCATCAACTACTGTGAAATTTTTCCCATGTTGCAAAGATTATTTTTGTTAGACTAATTCTCTTTCACTTTTTACTCAACTTGGATTGAAGGTACATCAAATGGATGTCAAAAGTGCATTTCTTCATGGAGATCCGACTGGAGAAATTTATGAAGGATGTCAATATTTTTTTTCCGACTGAAAAAATCCTTATATGGTTTGAAATAGACCCCCAAGGCTTGGTACTAGAGGAATGATTGTTTCTTTATGAACCTTAGCTTCAAACAATGTGAATTAGATAAAAATACCTAATTTTTACATGTAAATAATGAAACATTAATAGTGAAACTTGGCAGATGAAAAAACTTGGTTTGAATAAATATTTGATCGATACCTTTAAAATGACTAGTTATTACTTGGAACAATTCAAATTTGATACTATGTTGAAGAAACAATTGGATGATACCTTTGAAAGGAATATTTATTACTAAGAGCAATGAAAATTTGATACTAGTTTTGAAGTAACAACTGGATGATACCTTTGAAATGACTAACCCTAGTCTCTTACATATTTAAGTGGGGGGTGAATTTGAACTAAGAATGTGATTCACTGAAAGTTGATGTGACTCTATATAGAAAGTTGGTTGGTACCCTGATTTATTTAACTTATACTTAAATTGATATTTCCTTTGTTGTTAGTGTGGTTTCTCGATTTATGCAGGATTAGTTAGAAAGCCACTTGAATGTTGCAAAGATAATTGTTCGTTATATCAAGGGCACTTATTGACTTGATATAGAATATTGAATTTATACACCATACTTATTGGTCGATTATACTAACTGAAATTGGACAGGGGACGACAATGACAAACAATCTACATTTGGCTATGTGATTTGTCTTGGTTATGGACCCATGGTTTAGTTGTTTAAGAAGTAGAGAATGGCCTCTCTTTCAACCACACAAGCTGAATATCATGGTGTAGTTAATGCAAGCATAGAGGCGATATGGATTTGGCAACTATTGGGTGAGTTTGCAATTGTTATCATTTGTGATAACTAGAGTGCAATAAAAGTTACCAACAATCCCATCAAACATAGAAAGATGAAGCATGTGGAGCTTCATGTTCATTGCATATGTCAACTAGTATAATACTTGTGGATCTTATTTATTGCATAATCGATGATCATATTGATATATTTATGAAGCCTTTATTTGAAGCTAAGTTTGTGAAACTTTGAGATATGCTTTGGCTTTAGGAAGTTGCAATTATGGTGGGGTTTGCAGAAGTAATTTCACCACTTGAATATCCATAACATTATATTGATTGGGCGGTGTGTTGGAACACCATGCTCTAGACAAAATCAACTAACCATTCGATTGGTTCATGATTGGTTGAGATAATAGAACATAACAATTTTCAATGGCACAAAAAAAGGCGAAAATCATGGAGGCAATTATGTGTTATGACCCAGGTAGTCTTCCTCACTTAAAGAGAGTTTGTTACATCTTGGCGCTATAAAAGAATGCCCCTATGGATTGATCTAACAAGTAATAAATTATGTGGAAAATGGTTATGATTTTCTTATGTGATAGCATATGCCTCTTGAATGTGTTTTGATGTATTTTTCTGTGCTATATTAACTTATGCTTAAGTATTGTAAAAATGTTTATTGACACCACATATTATTAGAATTATTAACTATTTGATCTTTCCCCATTATCCAACAATGTTTTTTTTTGTTTTTATATGGTGATAAAAATATTTTCAAAGTGCTATTTGTGACCTATTTCATTTTTTTATTATAAAAAAATAAGTACACTCAAAAGCAAGCATGACCTCTCTAACCGAGCATAAAAACTTAAATGAGTAAATACACATATGAGAAAGTGATCATAGTTCTTGAAATCAAATTTCATTGAGTCCATTGAAGTGGAATGGAGAAATGAACCCAGGAAGCGATTTCCTCATCATTTGGACACAAGAACACACCAAAACCCCAAGAAACCAAAGCCTAACTTTAAGGATTAACCCTAAATAGTGAGGAACTCATTTTATTTTGGGTTATTATGTTGTCGGTGAGATATTTCCACTCTCCCTGACTCCAATAGAGAGGCTATTGATAACAGATATCTATACATGTGAAATACATTTTACTTTGCAGCGAAACCTTCAAGCGGAGGCAGGGCTTCAATTGTTTTTCTTGTTTTGCTATGTATTTGTAGCAATTCTTTTCTAAGTGAAGAACAAATTGTAGTTGGTATCGTCCTGGACAACACCATTGTTGTACAAGAAAGTTTTTATGCATCCTATAAGAAACATTTGTTTTAGACTTTTCTCTTGGAGAGCATATGCAGGGATTCTTTACCTGGGGAAATATGGGTGTTCCTGCATTTTACAAATGGTTAGCTGATAAATATCCTCTAATAGTAATGGACATTACAGAGGAAGAGCCCGTCGAGATCAATGGCATTACCATTCCAGTCGATACCAACAATCCTAACCCTAATAATATGGACTTCGATAATCTTTATCTAGACATGAACGAGATTATTCATCCTTGCTTCCACCTAGAAGACCGGGTATGCATTTATTTATCAAATCTTGTATATTTTTTACACATTAAAATTTTGGGACCGTAGAACTGAAAAGAGGGTAATCAAATGTTAAGAACGAATTTACGCAGTATCTGTAAAGATGGTGAACTGCCAAAACTTTTTAATGGAAGAATAAATTTCAAGGAAGTGCTGCAAAGTTCAAACAAGGGTCGTTTCTTAAAACATTTTAACGCTGATTAAATTAATTTTTTTATTTATCTCACATTGGTTCTGAGGTCGCTTCCACTACAACATATACATCCAACACATTCTTATGCTAATGGTTTCTCTTACCCCTTTTCCTCCTCTGTGGGATGGTGTTGTGACCGACCCTGGGTATGTGTGATTGGTTATGGGATGAAAATGCCTGCTTAGCCAATGGGGGCGCATTCACAGAGTCAGTAGCCCACCTTCTGTGTGATCGATTGTGAGATGAACATATGTGCTTACTTAGCCCCCCTTCCTTCTCTGTCGCTCCTTGTCTTTTGCATCGTATATCTGATATTTTTCTTTTATTTCCTCTCTCACTACGTCTCTTTCCAAACCTTTAATTCTCTCTATCATTTACGCTCATGGTGTCGTAGTGGAACTTTTCCTTATATTCACCAAGCACATATTTTCTGTATTTTTCTTCTTTGTCAGTTTCACCGTAGTGTTTCAGTAAGGAAAGGAGCCAAGATAGAGTCTATAGCAAGTCATAAGTAATGCAAAGCAAAAAATCCTCTTGGTGGTTTCTTTTTAGGGTGTTTATTATGTGATTCGCAATGGGGTATTGTGAAAACTTTGCATGAAAAACAAAATGGCGCCCCATTATTAATTGAACATGACTCCGATCATGCCATTTTGGGGTTGGGTTTAGTGATAAATTGACTATGGGATCTTGAAATTAACCTTTAGAAAGGATTATAGATTCCATGTTTGGTTTGTTTGTTAAGTTGATCACTTATTGTACTTAAAATTCATAATGTTGGCACATGCTACTTTTGAGTTGTCTAGATTGTTTTATTCCACCCTCAATTTTCAAAGCACAAGATCAACTGGAAACATGAGTAAATGAGTCTAAATTGTTATCTTTTTATTGGAAATTAAACTTCTTCTTTTTCAAAATAATGGAAATTAAACTCCTTAATAAGAGCATATATTTTAATTGAAAATTAAATTATTTAATAAAAGAATTGTTATTGAAGAGTATTTTTTTAAATAAAACTTCAATAATAAAGGATTATTTTCTCATAAAAGATCAATTAATTTTTTTAATATTTTTTAATATAAGTATTATTATTGAAAAGTATTTTTTTAAATAAAACTTCATTATTATTGAAAGGTTATTTTTCGCTAAAAATTTGTGTGATTGACAATATAATAGTTCAAAATGTCTCAAAAAGCAAAGAAAACAAAAAAAAAAGCAAAAACAAAAACAAAAACACTTTATTTCCAAAGGCATAGATAAAATGAAAGTCCAACCTTGATTGGGTTGACCTGCACCTTGATAGACCACCCTACAAAGTACGCTCTACTTTTCCCAATTTTCCTAGCTTTGGAATGATCTTTGGGAGTAGAAATGTTCCCAATCCTAGATTTGATTTTAGATGTTCTTTCCTTAATCATTGTGAGATATTCACATTCATATTTTGAGTATTAATACATCACGATACTTTTTAAAACATTGGATTCAGAAAAACAATGAGAAAGGGGTTTGATCCTCGGCTTTAACCCCTCCATATTTCCCAATCAGATGCAGACTTATCAACTGTTTTTGAAAGGTGTTAATTCAGATCACCTCGGTCAAAGTCTCGGTCCTATGGAAAAACACATACAATAGGAAGGGTTGGGGTTTCTTACTGGTGTGGCGTATTTTGATCCATTTATTCAGGGGAAATCATGGGTTTATCGAATTCAGCTTCCACATCCATCACTCAAAGTAAGTATGGAAATATTGATGACTCTCGGATCTCAAGTAAGTTTGATTTTTCTTATTCTTTTATTTTCTCTCTAGAGGATGTTTACAGGTGAAGGGACAACTGGGTTGGAATATATTTTATTTGTTTATGATTGTTTAAAATAATTTTACTTGCATAAGACCATTTTTTTAGATGGATATCCCCAATTACCATACTAGAGTTTTATATCACTAGTTAATATTAGATTCCATGATATTTACAAGTGCAATGAATGACTCCATTGAATTTTAGATCGTGTCATTTTTGGAAATTGGGCATCAAGGTGATAGTGTCAAAATTGCTTGAGATGGTTTCAATGCTACTAAGAACTTGTGATTTCCAAAAAAAAACCTTCAACCTTTGTATGATTATATACTTCTATTTCCTAAAATGAAGGCCCATCTTCCAGTAGATTAAAACAAATATTTTACTCTTAAGGGGCTTGCTCTCCACTATGATGATGATTTATATTCCATCCTATAGATTCCAATTTTACCTTCCTCGATCTTCTCCATTATATGAATACCTTGATCTTTGCAATTGGATCCTTCATTCTTCTTCCTCTGCATTTTTGCAACAATAGGATTTGTCCTCATCCTGTATGTGCTCCTTCATCTTCATATTTGTTTTAATGTTTGGTCAAAACCCAATTTTTTTGGAAGCTCCATTCCTTCTATTTATTCACACACATCAAATTTCATCCACTTGATGTCGAGGAAAAAATATTGTCTACCAGTAATGCAGCCTTGGGTCTTGGATTTATCTTTGGTTATTTGATTCAGGGTCTCCTCTGTTTCAACACAAATCCTTAAGCAATATTCTCTGTTCCCATGTAAATATTGCAACTCACGCCAATGATGGTATAATATAATTATGGATACAATTATAAGTTTAACACTATCATATCCTAAAAAACATAGGCTCCTTGTCTCCTTCAAATCATTGACTTCCACTAATAGAAAAGTGTACTCAAATTCCCAAAGCCATACATCCTTGAATTCCCAAGCCATGAATTTATTGAATATTTAATGCTAATGGTTGAATGTAGGGATTGGATCCTACATATACAATGTTTGGAAGCTGATGTAGTCAATTGCCAATGTTAGCCACACTCAAAAGTTCTCACAACTATTCACCCATCAGTGACCAATGATGGGCTGGCCAAATCCATGAAGATTAAAATTACATACAATGATATCACCATGTGAGATGTTATCAATCCTTCACATTGCATAAACTATCAAACTCTTAGTTGTTGCAACTTTCCACAAGTAGCAATACTCAATTGAATATATATATATATATATATATNTTATAGAATCATGTTTCTAGAACAACAAATGAAAATGCCACAAAGTCATATATAAATATAATATGTATTTATATAGTCATCCATTCTAGTGAAAAAATTGGGAGTATTTTATGACTGTCATAAACAATTTGGAGCCTGAGGAAAACATTCCCCAAGGGGATACACTGTAAAGAAAAAACTTCATTTGGCTCAGGTTCCAGGTCTAAGGGGGATTCATTTTTCCAAAATTGCTTAGTTCACCTGGCTTGGTCCCTTCAAAACTCATGCCATTCTAGTGGGGAAGACAACAACGAAAATGGAACCCTTGTGCATAGGTTAACACTCTGCAAACCTTACCAATTAGACAATGAACAATGGTTTGACACACATATATTATGTTTAGAGAATTAATTGAAAACTCTAAGGTTCTCTATGCTATGGGTATTGTTCCATACCTGAAAACTTGCATTTAGTTTGGTTCAATATAGGGTTTACATTATTAGTTTGATCAAACATTTCAGGGTTCTGGTACTCATCAAGAATAGTCATCTCATTTGCAAACTTGATTAGGGTTTCATTGAAATAATCTCATATACATGTCATGCATTTTGATAAACACTTTGGGCACACAATATACCTCTTTTGACATACTGAGCCTAACAAGTTTGAAACTAGTGTGCTCGATACTACCAATTTAACCTTGAAATATCATTGTGATCACACTTAGAATCCATTTTGGCTCTTACTCTGGAAGAATATCAATATGCTTTCATACTAGTCATTGTTATCACATCACTCTTGCCATTCCAACAAAAAAATTCAATACTCACTTAGTTACCATACATCTCTGTTATAGCACATAAAACAATCTTGCATATTGTGGTATGGAGGAAAATCTGATAGAAATTTATATTGATATAACTCTGAGTTTGTACACTACAGGTTTGGGTAACTGCTAGTACTTTTTATGTTTACAAGTTGATTTCTATCAATAAAATTCATGTAGCTAATTACTTATGTGAATCTGAGTTAGATTTGGAACAAGGTTACTATTTAAGTACTTTTTTTATCCTTTCTTTGCAGCCACTCAATATTGATTTCAAAATAACATTCTGAGTTTCTTCTCTTATCATATTCAAGTTCATTATCAATGAGAAGTCAAATACACCAATTCAGTACTTGAAGACCTAATTTTACTTTCATCCTGATGTATGGTATCCAAAAATATTTGATTTCAGATCTATGAAGAATGGTTACCCTGAATTTTGAGCATAAGAGAAATCTTCATTAGCATACCTCGATTTAGGAAAAACATTGTTTAAGTTATATTTTAGAGTAATTTTTACGGCTTTCCTATCTTTACTAGCGTATAATAGACCCACCCTTTAAACCGATCACATACTATTGTGACAACTAGATTGGTGGTAAGTATCATAATTGATTTTCTATTAAGATTTATGGTTGACTTATATTAATTCCTTAAAGCCTATAAGTTTATGTTTGGCAATGATGATAGTCCTATGATACACTATTGATATGTCTTTCATTAAAGCCAGGGACCTGGTTTAAGCTTAGTATTTGAATTGCTTATTGATTTTTTTTGTGTCTAAAAGTCCCCAACTATGATACAAAATTGAATTTACATAAATAGGCATTACTACATTGTACAAACTTATGGCAAATAATTGCCCATGATTTAGAACTCAATGTACACAAATATTTATGTATATTTAATATGGTAAATCTATGCTTATATGAAATGACTAAGCTGGTCATAAAACAACAAAAAGCTCTTCTTTTTGGGACAAAGCTAATGAAGTACAATCTCTATCTATACCAAATCATTTGGTTTCTTCTTGACACATTCATGTGTTACACTTTTGGGGATAAATTCTTTAGTGAAATATGTAATTTTTATAATCAATTCTTAGCTAGTGTCCTGAAACCCTTAGTGAGGGTTGTATGGGTAGGTGAATGGGTCGAATATAATGTTTTTTTTCTCACTTATTATATTACTATTTGTTTTCATCGTTGCTTACATTTTGAAAATTCATTCTAGAAATTACAGATCTACCTTTGTTTTAAGTAGCATAGAAAAATCCACTATAAGGTGTTTTTCCATATCTCATTATAGATGGATGCATAGAATGCAATGAAATATTGTTGAAACTAGAGAAGTATTTTTATGAAGCCTCATTAGCCATGAAAAGTGATAAGTTTAGTTTCCTTGTTCTGTCTGGAATTGTCATGATAAAAATGTGCTACTACTAAGAACATTATGTATTTAAGTGTATTGATTTTCTATCCAGTATATGGGATAAGATTTATTGCATAGATTTTTTCCCACAATTTCCTTATATTCACATTATCTCTTTGTTTTCTGGAAACATGGTCATTCTTATATGATACTATTTTGTAAAAATCATACTTAGATAAATTGACTTCTTTTTGAAAACTTGCATAATAACTTGCTCTATTATTCAACATGTACTAAATATAATAGGAAAGGAGAGTGGCAAATCGCTTGTTTTACTTGTACGTTACTCCAAACATTTTTGTGGATGTAGTGAAATGTGCCAGCCGCTCTTCATCTTCTACTAATAGTCAGACTCAGGTAATTGTTGAAAAACCTTTTGGTTGAGATTCTGAGTCATCTGCTAAGATCACAAGAGGTTTGAAAGAGTACTTAATTGAAGAGCATATTTACCGATAAATATCTTTGCTCTTTCTAAGTGATTTTTTTTTAACTCTAGAATGCATTAGCTTAGAAACTTATATCTTATGTCTTGTGGAAAGTTTTATTTTTATAAGGAACTAGTATGTGTAACATTTAATTTATGTCCAAGCTATTTTTTGTATAACTACATTTTTTGAAACATGATCGATCATTATCTAGGAAAGGAACTTGTTGAAAATATTTTTTTTCTTCAATCTTCAATCTTGTTTTTGAACCCTTGTGGTGAAGGAAATGTACAATTGATTTTATCTGAGGATTTCGGAACTGAAGTTCAAGGACGGTAAGGATTTAGTCTGGCATGTCCAATCTTTAATTTTTTTATAAGTTATTACTGGGTTCAGTAATGTTGTACCGCCATTGACTTTATAACGGGATTCCATTTCTATAAGTGTAGGTACTTTTCCATTTGTTTAGTTCATGGTTGGATAAGCTTGGTCTAAAGGCAGTGGCATTGCATTCTTTCAAATCACAATCTATAATCCTCCCTGCTCTTCACTTTTTCAAATCTAGGCAGGTTCCAGTTCCATTAGAAATCAATGTAGTAACACAAGGGTTACCTTTGATAGATTCAATTGATTTTTTAATTTTGGTGATATTTTGGCATGAGAAATAATGATAATTCAATTTATTTTTGGCAGTTTTTCTTATAATTTTGGGCCCTACATGGTTGGGAGCTACTGGAAGTTCCATACCTATTAAGGATCATCTGAAAGCTCCTAAAAAGGTAGGGAGCTTCTACAAGTCCCCCCCAAAAGGGAGTGTCCAAATCAAGCTCCCGAAAAGCTCCCAACAAAAGGGGAGGTTTCGTACCAGTTCCCAAGCTCCCAGGAGCGAGGAAACATTGGGTACAGGTTTCCCAACTCTTGGGAGCGGTACCCGCACAACTATGGTTTTCTTCTAGTTTTAACAAATTTTTCTGTCACTTGAACCAAAATATAATTAATCTCATCTAGGATTTGGTTGTGTTCTTTTGATGGATTAGTATTGACATGCAAATATTTATTATGCAGTTTATTTTAATTTCTTAGTTACATATAACATGCTTTATTTTGTATGTTGTATATTTCAGTGGGAAATTTTATGATGATATTCTATCCCAACTAGAAAATGAGTTTTTGGCATCTCTCAATGCTAGGGTATATCCTGTTTATTTTATAGTACTCTAAATGCATCTTTTAGACAAGGCAACTTATTCCAGTGTTTTAGACTCTACTGGTGTAACTCTCAGTGATTGTTTTTGTTATCAAGATGTAGGTGGCAATGTGGTTGAACAGATTAGGCCTTTACCATGGTTGGGCAGTTTTGACATTTGGGCATTTTTTATATTTAGACAGCCCGATTTTGACTTTTGCTAGTGCTTGTAGAGGTTGTTGTTGCAACCTTTTTTGGGGGGGTATAAAATCCATCCATGAACATATTTTGATTATTATTAATCATCAATTGAAGCTGTTATTAAAAAAAGTGATAAAATAGCCTATAATACATGTGATGGACTCTTATTAATATTAAGAAATGGTAATATGTCTGAAAAATACACATGATTTAGGCATTGAAAGCCTTTGTCATATGTATGGAAAATTCTCTACTTATGCACACGTCAATGATAATATTGGAACTCTTCATTACAGGATTTGGATCAACTATGTTATTTGGGACCATTGTAGGGTCAGTAGCTAATAAACAGTAAGATATTTACATTCCATATCCCTATTTGCAATGCACTCAGATTGTGGCATATATTGAGAACAAGTTCATTAATAAAATAGATTTATTCTAATTTGTTGTTCTATTTATAGGGGTGGCAAGAGGGCTTGTGTAACATACTGCATAACGTATATATTGATTTGTATTACAAAGCATTCTCCTGAGTACAAAGTGTTGATGATTGGTCATTATGTTGGAGGAATTGCCACATCTCTACTATTTTCAGCTTTTGAATCATGGCTTGTTGTTGAACAGTTCAAGGTAATGAATATCCATATTACACAGACAGTTGGGTTAGTTTTTGCATGTTTACACTAGATACATGCAACAATGTTGAAACCCGATACATTTAAAATGATCTTTAGTGGCATGCAGTTACTCTCGCCCACTGATATATTGTTACAATTAACTTTCAATCTGAAGACAACTTGTATCTTTTGTAAACAAAACTTTAAGAAAAATTTGCAAGGCGTATGCTATGATATTCTAGGCATTCAAGGTTTTTTGTTTCTTGTAGAGGGGTTTTGAGACACAATGGCTATCATTGACCTTTTCAAAGGAAATATTTATGGGCAATGGTCTTGTAGCCATTCTTTCTAGGTTGTTTTCTAATTCCCTTGCGAACACCCTAGGATTTGGTCCAGTTTCTCCTTTTGATGTTGCAACATGCTTCCTAGCTATAGCGATGGCCATTATCCTCTCTACATGGACAAAGAACTATGGAGATCCCTCAAAGAATAAGGATTTAATTACTCAGTTCAATGGTGCTGCCATAGCTATTGCTTTAGGTAAGTGTTAAAAAATTTCGATATTAGAATTTCAATTATGTCTAAAGGAGCTTCAGATGGAATAAATTATTCAAAATATAGTATAAACTTTTATACACTATGATTAGATAAACAATAATTATGATGGACAGAAATTGCAATCTTTAGATTGTGAATGGCCTATGGAAAATCACTACTTAAGGATGGGTTACCTCTCATTGACATTTTACTGAAATGACATCCATTGTCACTACGTTTGTTGAAAAACGATGTCTAAAGCTAAACACAAAAAGAAAAACATTTTAGATTCCTCTTAACAGTCAATGTGTATTAAATTGATCACATAGATTTGTGGACAAACACACAACTCACATGATAAATCACACAATTTACTTAGTTATTGAAGAATGAAACAGTGCAAAAATGGCTTGCAGCTATGAATGCTTTTCATTAATCAAAGAGTAATTAGATAGATAATTACAATGAAGTACAATGGCTTTAATAGCCACAAGCAATTCAAATCCACATGAGGAAGTTTGAATTGATTAGACTCTACTTGACTGTAGGTAACCAAGACCTTGTCTAAATCACTATCAAAGGACTCAATAGTTATCTAACCTTGTCTAAACCATAGCCTGAGTTCATCGGAGCTCTAAAACATTTACATTCAGTGTTGACTAAGGTTAACTGACAGTGGTAGGTGAGAAATGCGCCTGGCATGTGTTCAGTCAAGTAAACCTAGTGCTAACTGAATGTAGAGGACTAGAACTAAATGTAACTGACTCCTAACTTAGCTTGACTAGTCATTAACTGAAGTGAACTGACCTTGGTTGGTTTCGACACTCCCAGTGGCTTCCTAAAATGTAGGGATTGGTCTAGGAGGCTCCTAAAATGATGCAATCAAGTGAAATCAGTGGCAGTGAGCCTTAATTAGTGTTCCCCACACTTTAGTAACTGAAACATGTGCCCCAATTAGTTCAAGTGGACCCAATGGTGTTAATGACTATAAATAGATTGGATGGACTCCCGATTTAGACATGACTCCCGATTTAGACTTATGACCAAATTTGGACAAGGGAGGATTAATAATACTAACACCCCCCCTAAATGCTAACTTGGAAAATCTATGGGCCCTGGTAACTAATACCATAGGTCACCCATTACATCAAGTAAAGTAAAGTAACTGCTCAAAAACAAGGTGCTCAGGAAAAACCACATGGGAAAAAATCCCCCCCCTCTAATTAAGTAGGTAGAATCAGGATCAATCTGGTTCTTCTGTGCACATGTATTCTAGGGCCTAGCATGTGAACCTCTCCATCATTATGTCTATATGAATCTTCCTCTTTGGAATAAGAATGATATGCTCAACTAAATCATAAATATAGACAGCTGCCGGATGAAGACTGGACCCATGTAGAGCAATTGAAGTCAACTGAAAAGTGAGAAAAGGTTTTTGAGAATTCAGAGAATGTGAGGAACACTAAAGAAACTGATATGTTGCATCCATGAACAGAAAACCATGATTGGTAAGAAAATCCCCAAGTGTTAGGAGCAGGTGTCTAGGCGGATGCAGAAAATCTTCCTCTTTACTAGTTCTGTGAGGAGATGAGCATGTGATCAATGGTAGAGAAGCATTGGGACTATTGAGAGAGAATGCTTGAGATCCATAGTCTGATATAGCTTCTAAAATAGATAATGAATCACATAATAAAATATCAGAAACCTCATATGAGGAAACTAACACCAAATCCCCGTCAGCAGTTTTGAAGAGAAAGTGCGGTACTTGATTTTTCACACCGGAATTGGTGAGAGCAGCTACAAGCATGACTGAAGGATTTTGGATTTTAAAATATGAACCAAATAATATCAGATCAGAAAGTAAATCAGATATAAATAGGTTCAAAATAGATCCAAAATTGTGAAATGGAAGTAAATCCCTAGTAGCTGTTTTGTAGGAGACTTGCGGTACTTGTTTCTTCACACCGTTGATGAGAACAGCTACAAGTGGTACTGAAAGATTATGAATTTGATATATTAAAACAAGAAATATCATATCAGATCTAAATAATATCATATGAGATCCAATAAGGTTAATATCAGATTCAAATAAATGGTTAACCGAGACGGTGGATGCACAGCTTTCTTCTTCTTCAAAATTCTAAATTTTGGTGCATGCAATCCTGTAGGAATTTGCTGGAAAATATAGATCATGGGGAGCGAATGGATCACTCTGGTAATCTGATATTTATTCCAAAATATCCAAGGTATCACATATTTGCACACCAGAAGCAACATTAGAGGGAGAAAAATCAAATTTCTCTTCACTTTCAGAAGCAATTACTAGTAAATTTTGCACAGAATTCAAAGGAAAATCACCGGTGAATGTTTGCATGAAAGTGCAGCAGAATTTTTCTTCAATATCAGAGATTCGAATGTCTTCTTCTGTTTCATCAATATGAGAATATGAGATATCAGAGATCTCATGAACTTCCAGAGAATCAGGAGAAGGAGTCACTGTATGGAGACTGTCTTCAATTTGAATTGACTGTGTAGAAGCTTCTGCTTCTTCTTCATCTTGAACAACTTCATCAGAGAGAGTGGAAGCCGATATTTTTGGATAAAGGATGCTTATGGTCCTAGATGTGCTCTCCAAAGTGCTATTATGATCCTCATAAATCATTTCAAAGGTTCTGTCCAATCTTGTCCAGAGTTCCTCTGGATCTTTAGTAGATCTACTGAGGTAGAGCAAGCTAGGAGAAAGAGCCAGTTTCATTATTTCAAAAGCTACATCCTTTGCATTTAGCCAGTCATTTTTACTCTCAAAATACTTTCTACCGAATCCATAAGACACCCAAAGGAGATTTTTTCTTTTCAGAAATATAATCATCTTCACCTTCCATTCACGATAGTCTGAGGATTGGGTCAGAAGAGGAACTGATGAATTCATTTGAAGTTGTACCTGCAAAAAAAAATGATCCAGTAGGAGATCTAAGGAGAAGAAGTGCCTTGTCCACTGAGGCTCTGATACCATATTAAATTGAGCACATAGATTTGTGGACAAACACACAACTCACATGATAGATCACACAATTTACTCAGTTATTGAAGAATGAAATAGTGCAAAAATGGCTTGCAGCTATGAATGCTTTTCATTAATCAAAGAGTAATTAGATAGATAATTACAATGAAGTACAATGGATTTAATAGCCACAAGCAATTTGAATCCACATGAGGAAGTTTGAATTGATTAGACTCTACTTGACTGTAGGTAACCAAGACCTTGTCTAAATCACTATTGGAGGACTCAATAGTTAACTGACCGTGTCTAAACCATAACCGGAGTTCATCGGAGCTCTAAAACATAACTCAAGTGTTACACTAAGTGTTGACTAAGGTTAACTGATAGTGGTAGGTGATAAATGCACCCCACATGTGTTCAATCAAGTAAACCTAGTGCTAATTGAATGTAGAGGACTAGAACTGAATGTAACTGACTCCTAACTTAGCTTGACTAGTCATTAACTGAAGTGAACTGACCTTGGTTGGTTTTGGCACTCCTAGTGGCTTCCTAAATTGTAGGGATTGGTATAGGAGGCTCCTAAACTGATGCAATCAAGTGCAGTCAGTGGCAGTGAGCCTTAATTAGTGTTCCCCACACTTTAGTAACTGAAACATGTGCCCCAATTAGGTTAAGTGGACCCAATGGTGTTAATGACTATAAATAGACTGGATGGACACCCGATTTAGACATGACTCCCAATTTAGACATATGACCAAATTTGGACAAGGGAGGATTAATACTCCTAACAATGTGATTGCCTTCATTTAGTGTTAATAGTCAAATCCATCATTGATTATTTATCATAACACCTTGTTATTTTTTCCCTATTAATTTCCACTATTTTTATTCCTATTTCTCCCCAAAACCTTATGTCTTGACTCTTTTTAGCATTTTTTATTTCATTTTTTATTCTATTAAATTAGTGCCTTGGGTTCCGTGTATTTAGCTTTCAAGGGGCTTCAAAAGGCATATCCTTGAGACTTGAGGGGACATTCCTGATCTATGAGAGTACATGTACTATGTTGCCTCTGTTCTGTATCACCCCTTCCACAATTGCTTGCATGCTCTTTAAATAATGGGCTCAAGTTCTTTATCTTTCCTCCACTTGTCTCCATTGAGCTAAATTTTAAGCCTACCTTCTGGTAAGGCCCTACTGCCTAGTTGGCTTTGGCCTTTTTCTTTTACATTGATTGTTTTCACTTTTCTACATGTGAAAAATTTTGCGTCCTGGGAGAAGTTCATATAGAGAAGACACATTATATATTCCTCTTCTATTTGCATCCTTCTAAAGCTGATGTCTGTCCTCTGAAAAGGCTAGTGTTGTGTCTAGAAGTTCATGGGAAATGAAATGAGAGAGTTGTGACTCCATTGAGAATCTAAATGGAAAATAGCATTTTCCTTATAAGTTATTTGCACTAAAATGGCCCTTGCATTAATACCTCCAATAATATGGCTAGAAAACAAGGAGATCTCAGGGTACAATAATCATCTTTGAATTAGAGTTAACAAAGGAAAAGCTAAACTTGGTCGATGAGAAATCTTGCAACCTGTGGCTTGTACATGAGGTATTTAGGGTAAATGTGAGAAAAATATGCAAGGAGAGAAATAACAATGATAGTAAGGAATATTTTATTTTAATTTCATTACAACTTTATTGATGCATAGTTTACGTGATACAGGTAAAATGTAGAGTTGCGAGGATTGTGTTCTAATTCATGTGAAGAAAATATTATTTGTTTTTTTAATATTTTATTTTATGGATGCCATGTTGTTTTATTCATTACTACTTCAAAAAGATACCGGTTTCTAAGTTAGCTTAAAACTACTTTGATTTCTTAGCATACTAGAAGTGTTCCATCAGTTGCAGGTTCTAGGCTTTCACCTCTTCCACCTAAACTAGCAAACTTCAGCTATGATTGTGGTTCCACTATCGACATACCTCTCGGGACAACAAAAGTATGTCTTTACATGTACTATAGGATCAACTATTTCTTTTAGTTTAGTTTTTTTCATTGAGTTTTCTATGTTGAAATATTTTAAATCTCTTTTAACTTTTATGTTTGGAGGATTATAGGATTGTAAAAGAAAGGAGAGGCTCAACTGTCTTTCATTTTAGTTTCCTTCTTTGTGTTTTCTATGATGCAACATTTTAAATCTCTTTTAACCTTTATTGTAGGATTTTAAAAACAAAGGAGAGGGAATTGGAAGCAAAGGAGGCTGAGATAAGGAGGAGAGAGTAGGTATGTGATTTTGATGACATGGAAATCTCCCCCATAGTTGGCCACTTAACTGAAGTACAGTTGTAAGTATAATTTCCAAAAAAATACATTGTAAATTATTTGATATTCACAAATATTATAGTCTTAAAGAGTTCATCATTTTGCAAAACATGTCATCTCTATTTTATTAGTCTATACAATCATTTGAGAAATTGCATTAGTGTCCTTGAATGATAAAAATAACGGTCAATGAGACTAAGTCAAATCAGCATGTGTTATGTGCATATTTTGAGAAAATATATATCTAAGCTATATCTAAAATAATAAAAAGAATAAAAGTATAGAGAGGTAGAACACTACAACAAACCTAGTGATTAGCGTATCTTTTTGCTTCCTTTTTTGCATCTAGACCATCTTTCAATGTATTTTTCTTCATTTTTTTGGACAAAATGGCGTAATTTCACTATTTGGTGCTATTTTCAGTGAGGTACCACGATTTGTCTCATTTATAATACTACAAGTGGCACTATATTAGGACTTCTCTAGCTTCAGATATGTCTATTTTTACTGAAAACACATGTTTGAGTATAGTTTTAGAACTAGACAAAAACCTTAAGTTGTACTTCCCGCAACTAAAATTTAAAAAAATAGGTTCTCAAATTTGGATCAGATATAGTTAGACTTGTCCTCTATGCTATCCTACAAGTCCCACACAATTTCAAAACCACAATAAAAAGTCGTAGTGAAAATGGTCAGATGACTTATTTGAAGAAACCAAACCAAGGATACTCTTCTTTGATATCAGATGTTATGTACCCAATCCTTAAAATATGATGATAAAGTAGAATACATATAATGGATACCGGATATGAGCATGGAGCATAGCTCCCAAAGACATAATAGAGATGAGTTACACAATAACTCCTTACAGATTAGGGAAACTCCCTCCAAATAACCCCAACAATAACTCCTCATAGATGAGGAGAAATCCCTCCAAATAACCCCAATAATAAATCCTTATAGATTAGGAGAATGTTCTCCAAATAACCCCAATAGATGCATATATCCAAATTATATGTTCCTATCTACCTATGAAACCGGATTCGTCCAAAAGGGCCTATGTGTCCTGTGTCTGCATGCTAGACACAAACACACTGATAGAGCATTTATGACACATCTTTGCAGTGTGTCCTATTTTTAGACACGTGTTTCCGAGGACTGTCAGTGCATGTCTGGAAAACAGGACACGTTTTCCACTAAAAAAACACCCAGAATTGCTTTAAATCAAAATTTTCACTTTCTTTTTATCATTTGCAAGTGTGGAGAGGGTTCTA
>LPNX010666199.1:53170-63434 GCA_001517045.1 Pseudotsuga menziesii
GGTGACTTAGCTATCTACAATACTGACATTAGTGACCTCTATATATACATGATCTTAGTGCTAATCGATTCATATGTGGAAAATCCCTATTACGTATACATTCAATCCCATATATATCCTCCATAGGGTCATAATAGTACTAAACATGTCCTCCATGGGGTTTGAAGTTTTGAACATAGGTCTCATACATAAGAACCCAAGAACTTTGTCACTGCTCCTCACTCATGTTGACAAATCTATAGGAGATGGTATTGAACCAAGGTTTGCTACCTTTCTTGTATGCTCTCAATCGAGACTTGATATCTCATGATTCCACTGACACTGAATATCATGTGACATGGTTCCCTAGATTGATCAATTTTAACTCTAAATATCTATAACATATACTATTATTGGAATGATAAAGATTTATGAGCACAACTTAAGTGTAAATCTAATCCATCATGCTTCACATTTTTTCTGCAATAGTAAAAGTACTAAAAACCGGTGGATACAAAAGTCATGTCTAAAACTATATTCTGACTATAATTTATAGAAACTTTCAGCCTCATAGACCAAAAAACCAGATGAATAAGACAAGCCTTGATATGAGTGATTGTTGTGTTATTCACCTCAATATGTTGTTTTGCCTTTTTGGGGACTTTGACGTGTTATATTAGAAAGAAACCTATGTCCAACTTCCTGTATGATTGAGGTTCTAATCCCCTATTCAATTTGACTTTAAGGTTGCACCCTTTGAATAAAATTTGATCTAACTATTAAAATTCCAAATATGTTTTCCAAAAGATAACAGATATGGTTATTGAGACTTTTCAGTCCACTGTCATGGCCTTTGCATTGTGCAACTGCAGGGACTTTAAAAGAACTTGTTGGTTCCTCATATAAGTGTCTAACAGATACGATGTTTCCAAATTCCATGAGTTTATGTGATAAATCTGAAATCCTTAACTTATCAAAGGAGGCTATGTTTGAAACAAGTAATTTATAAATCTAAGTGCTCATAATCTCAGTGCTCAGCCATTCATATGTGGAAAATACCTATTACGTATACATTCTATCCCATATATATCCTCCATAGGGTCATAACGGTCCTAAACATGTCCTTCATGGGGTTTGAAGTTTTGACCATATGTCTCATCCATGAGAACCCAAGACATTTATCACTGCTCCTCACTCATGTTGAAAAATCTATAGGAGAGGGGATTGAACCAATGTTTCCTCCCTTTCTTCTATGCTTTCAGTCGAGACTTGATATCTCACGATTTCTCTAACACTGAATATCAAGTGACATGGTTCCCTAGATTGATAAATTTTAACTCTAAATATCTATAACATATAGTACTCATGGAATGATAAAGCTTTATTATCACAACTTAAGTGTAAATCTAATCCTTCATACTTCACATTTTTTCTGAAATAGTAAAAGTAATAAAAACTGGTGGATACAAAAGTCATGTCTGAAAAGATATTCTGACTATAGTTTATAGAATCTTTGGGCCTCATAGACCAAAAGGACTGGATGAATAAGACAAGCCTTGATATGAGTGATTGTTGTGCTACTCGCCTCAATATGTTGTTTTTCCTTTTTAGGGGCTTTCCTGTGTTATATTAGAAAACAACCTATGTTGAACTTCCTGTATGATTGAGGTTCTGATCCCCCATTCAATTTGACTTTAAGGTTGCACTGTTTCAATAAAATTTGAACTAACTATTAAAATGCCAAATATGCTTTAAAAAATATCACGGATATGGTTATGTACACTTTTCAGTCCACTGGCATGGCCTTTGGATTGTGCAACTGCAGGGGATTTAAAAGAACTTGGTGGTTCCTCATATAAGTGTCTAACAGCTACTATGTTTCCAAATTCCATGACTTTATGTGATAAATTTTAAATCCTTAACTTATCAAAGCAAGCTATGTTTGGAACAAGTAGTTTGTAAATCTCAGTGCTCATAATCACAGTTCTCACCCATTCATATGTGGCAAATCCCTATTACGTATACATTGAATCCCATATATATCCTCCATAGGGTCATAACAGTCCTAAACATGTCCTCCATGGGGTTTGAAGTTTTGAACATAGGTCTCTGCCATGAGAACCCAAGACCTTTGTGACTGCTCCTCATTCATGTTGAAAAATATATAGGAGAGGGGATTGAACCAAGGTTTCCTCCCTTTCTTCTATGCTCTCAGCTGAGACTTGATATCTCATGATTTCGCTGACACTGAATATCAAGTGACATGGTTCCCTGGATTGATAAATTTTAACTCTAAATATCTATAACATATAGTATTATTGGAATGATAAAGCTTTATGCGCACAAATTAAGTGTAAATCTAATCCATAATGCTTCACATTTATTTTGCAATAGTAAAAGTACTAAAAACTGGTGGATACAAAAGTCATGTCTAAAAATATATTCTAAAAGTACTAAAAACTGGGACTTTCACGTGCTATATTAGAAAACAACCTATGCTGAACTTCCTCTATGGTTGAGGTTCTGATCCCCTATTTAATTTAACTTTAAGGTTGCACCCTTTGAATAAAATTTGATCTAACTATTAAAATTCCAAATATGCTTTACAAAATATCACAGATACGATTATGTACACTTTTCAGTCCACTGTCATGACCTTTGGATTGTGCTACTGCTAGGGATTTAATAGAACTTGTTGGTTCCTCATATAAGTCTCTAACAGCTACTATGTTTCCAAATTCCATGAGTTTATGTGATAAATCTGAAATCCTTAACTTATCAAAGGAGGCTATGTTTGAAACAAGTAGTTTATAAATCTCAGTGCTCATAATATCAGTGCTCACCCATGCATATGTGGCACCCTATTACGTATACATTCAATCCCATATATATCCTCCATAGGGTCATAATATTCCTAAACATGTCCTCCATGGGGTTTGAAGTTTTTAACATACGTCTCATCCATGAGAACCCAAGACCTTTATCACTGCTCCTCACTCATGTTGAAAAATCTATAGGAGAGAGGATTGAACCAAGTTTTCCTCCCTTTCTTCTATGCTCTCAACCGAGACTTGATATCTCATGATTTTGTCGACATTGAATATAAAGTTACATGGTTCCATGGATTGATAAATTTTAACTCTAAATATCTATAACATGTAGTATTCTTTGAATGATAAAGCTTTATGAGCACAACTTAAGGGTAAATCTAATCCATCATACTTCACATTTTTTCAGCAATAGTAAAAGTACAAAAAACTGGTTGATACAAAAGTCATGTATGAAAATATATTCTGACTATAATTTTTAGAAGCTTTCCGCCTCATAGACCAAAAGGATTGGATGAACAAGAAAATACTTGATATGAGTGATTGTTGTGCTACTCACCTCGATATGTTGTTTTTCCTTTTTAGGGAATTACACTTATTATATTTGAAAACAACCTATTCCAAACTTCCTGTATGATTGAGGTTCTGATCCCCCTTTCAATTTGACTTTAAGGTTGCACCCTTTAAATAAAATTTGATCTAACTATTAAAATTCCAAATATGCTTTACGAAAGATAACGGATATGGTTATGTACACTTTTCAGTCCACTTTCATGGCCTTTGGATTGTGCAACTACAGGGGCTTTAAAATATCTTGTTGGTTCCTCATATAACTCTCTAACGGCTACTATGTTTCCAAATTCCATGAGTTTATGTGATAAATTTGAAATCGTTAACTTAGCAAAGGAGGCTATGTTTGAAACAAGTAGTTTATAAATCATAGTGCTCATAATCTCATTTCTCACCCTTTCATATGTGGCAAATCCATGTTACATATACATTCAATCCAATATATATCCTCCATAGGGTCATAACAGTCCTAAACATGTCCTCCATGGGGTTTGATGTTTTGAACATAGGTCTCATCCATGAAAACCCAAGACCTTTATCACTGCTCCTCACTCATGTTGAAAAATCTATAGGAGAGGGGATTGAACCAAGGTTTCCTCCCTTTCTTCTATTCTCTTAGTCGAGACTTGATATCTCATGATTTCGCCGACATTGAATATTAAGTGACATGGTTCCCTAGATTGATAAATTTTAATTCTAAATATCTATACATATAGTATTCTTGGAATGATAAATCTTTATGAGCACAACTTAAGTGTAAATCTAATCCATCATACTTCACATTTTGTCTAAAAAGATATTCTGACTATAATTTATAGAATATTTGGGCCTCATAGACCAAAAGGACTTGATGAATAAGACAAGCCTTGATATGAGTCATTGTTGTGCTACTCGCCTCAATATGTTGTTTTTCCTTTTGGGGGACTTTCACGTGTTATAGTAGAAATCAACCTATGCCTAACTTTCTGTATGATTGAGGTTCTAATACCCCATTCAATTTGACTTTAAGGTTGCACCCTTTGAATAAAATTTGATCTAACTATTAAAATTCCAAATATGCTTTACAAAAGATCACAGATATGGTTATGTACACTTTTTAGTCCACTGTCATGGCCTTTGGATTGTGCAACTGCAGGGGCTTTAAAAGAACTTGTTGGTTCCTCATATATGTGTCTAACAGCTACTATGTTTCCAAATTCCACGAGTTTATGTGATAAATTTGAAATCCTTAACTTATCAAAGGAGGTTATGTTTGAAACAAGTAGTTTATAAATCTCAGTGCTCATAATCTTAGTGCTCACCCATTCATATGTGGCGAATCCTTATTCCATATACATTCAATCCCATATATATCCTCCATAGGTTCATAACATTCCTAAACATGTCCTCCATGGGGTTTGAAGTTTTGAACATAGGTCTCATCCGTGAGAACCCAAGGCCTTTATCACTGCTCCTCCCTCATGTTGATAAATCTATAGAATAGGGGATTGAACCAAGGTTTCCTCCCTTTCTTGTATGCTCTCAGCCGAGACTTGATATCTCATGATTTCGCTAACACTGAATATCAAGTGACATGGTTCCCTAGATGGATAAGTTTTAACTCTAAATATCTGTAACATATAGTATTCTTGGAATGATAAAGCTTTATGAGCACAACTTAAGTGTAAATCTAATCCATCATACTTCACATTTTTTCTGCAATAGTAAAAGTACTTAAAACTGGTGGATAAAAAAGTCATTTTTGAAAAGATATTATGACTATAATTTATAGAAGCTTTGGGCCTCATAGAGAAAAAGGACTGGATGAATAAAACAAGCCTTGATATGAGTGATTGCTGTGCTACTCGCCTCAATATGTTGTGTTTCCTTTTTCGGGAATTTCAAGTGTTATATTAGAAAGCAACCTATGCCGAACTCCCTGTATGATTGAGGTTCTGATCCCCAATTCAATTTGACTTTAAGGTTGCACCCTTTGAATAAAATTTGATCTAACTATTAAAATTCCAAATATTCTTTACAAAAGATCACGGATATGGTTATGTACACCTTTTAGTCCACTGTCATGGCCTTTGGATTGTGCAACTACGGGGGCTTTAAAAGAACTTGTTGGTTCCTCATATAAGTCTCTAACAGCTACTATGTTTCCAAATTCCATGAGTTTATGTGATAAATTTGAAATCCTTAACTTATCAAATGAGGCTATGTTTGAAACAAGTAGTTTATAAACAATCCTTTATATAGTTTGGTGTAAACGTGGCAATGTACATCTAATGCTAAATTTGTAGTCAGTGAAAAAGTACTTCTAACTTTCTAAATTTGGCCACTCAATTAATTTTCAATTAAAATTAGAACTCCTATATTATAAAATCAAAATTTTGATAGGATCTATTAGAGGGAAGAGTTTACTGTAATTTCTTGAAGAGATTAAAGTAAAATATGTCTTTGTTATTATTGATTGTTGCTTCTATCTTCAGCCACCTCGAAATAAAAGATATGGAAATGAAGCGTAGAATTAAAGTATATCCGTATTGTTACATGCTGAAAAGTTCCAAGAAAATGACAAGAAATGGATGCCAACAAACTGTTCCTAGGGATTTCTTAGAATGGTCAGTATTTTAGAAATGGTACGAGTCTTTTCTCTAAACTTTCTTTTTGATCCCTTTGATTCCTTCATCATAATGAGTACCATTATCCACTCGATGTAGTTCAGCCACATTACTCTTTTGTACTCACCATTTTTTATGTTCAGGAAGATATTGTAGATTCTCAGTGTATGCTGTTTCCATTGAAAATTCCTTCCATAATACCTTCAACTCCTACCCCCAACATATTTAGTGAGTGGTATATTCATGTTGCGCCTTACAGATCTTTAAAGACATTGGAATTAATTTTCCTTATAACACTCATGATGTTTCCCAGATGCATTTTTGCAGTTAATTCTCAATTCTCATGCTTTTAAATGCTTGAATTGACAATTCACAATTCACTGCAATGATATAAAATCTGTTTCAAGGCACACTGTCTTTGTTTTCACTCTTGTTTCCCCACTCTGTTGGAACTGATCTTATGCAGCTAACTATGTTGGTACATAAGTTATAACTTATCTCATGTGTAATCACATGCAGCTAGGACCAACAGTAAAATTGTATGTCTACAAGAATAAGGTGCAAGATATTACATGTTTCTAACCGGGTTGTCATAATTTGGCTACTAGCTAGATTGGTGGAACATTGCTTTTTTCTCTGGTCATGTGCATGCACTAATGTGTATTGCTAATCTGTAATAACCCAATTTTGACCCCATTTGCATTAAAAGATACATGATGTATATATTGTAATTAATCATGGTGTGGAGCTAAAGGCAAGATCCCTACCATCGATTTGGTTGTGTTATGTTTCAACGATTGGAATCGTTTCCAATCGTATATCGTGCTATCCGGCACGTTATAGTTTTGGCATCATGTAAATATGCAAAATTAATAAAAAACCTACAACCAAATATGGTGGTGCAACGATAATGAAAAGGACATGATTTCCTAAGGATAAGGGGGGGGGAATTGTCTAACCATGGGAGCCATTGGTAAAGTGCCATGTGTCAACCACCTTCTTGTCTCTTTCAGCCACCAAGTCCTTTGGGCAGGCATTAGTTGAGGGAAATTAATGCTTGAGGAAATGTGGGCATGGGGGGCGTCAGTATGGTAGGCTATTTTCAGCTCTGACGGTACACATACCCAGTGGCAGAAGCCATCATTTTCCTCATGCAGGAATTCAGCATGGTCTTCACCTTCATGATTGTGGTCTAGGGAATTCCATCCTCATGCAGAGAGACATTCTGTTTTCCACACACAATTTTCCCATCGTTTTTCCTCACGCACCAGTCGGGGATTCTCCTTTGGTTTTGTTCATGCAGTAAGCTGGAAGAGCGGCCTCAAGGGCACGGTTTTCGCTGTGTATGTGAAATCATCATGGTTTTCATCCACAATTCTGGCTTGCTATTGGTTTAACCCACAATTTGGGTTTCTGTCATTCTTCCCATGATTTTTGGATGTTGTTGAGAGTCTGATTTCTTATTCCATTTCGCACTATGTGTGTGTTTCCTTCTTCCATTTTTTGGCTATGCATTTCCCGTTGTTTTAGTGTTGGGATCAGGGTTGTTGTTTTCCCCATGATTTTGTTTCTATGGTTTCACCTGCTCCTCAGGATACTGTGGGGTATGAGTGAGTCATTTTGGCCACGATATGACCAAGAATGACTCAGGGATCAATTTTTCCTTATCAGGCTGTGAATATCCTGTTTTGCTGCATGTATGTAGTGGTTGGTCTTCGAACTATGTTGGAGTGGGATGAAGGCTTGGTTTGCTTGATAAACCCGGGGTGTTTGGGAGCCACACAGACAGAGTTAGAGGGCTGAATTTCTTCTCCACAACCCTGGAGTAGCACTGGAAAGGGGGTGTCAGAGCTTGAGTGACTGTGTAGCAGAGAAGGGACTGATTTCTTGGTGTTGGGTGTGTGTGGGTGTCCTAGAAGTCATGCTAGTTCTGGTGTAGGAGTCCTTATCTCTTCAATGAGCTCACCAGTTTAGCATTTAGTTTTTCCCAGCTCCTTGACGGCCTGATAAACCCTAATGTGTGAGCTTGGCTGATTTGTGTATCCTTGGCTATGTGTAAGCCTACTTAGTCCCCTATTCCTTGGGGAATCATGCCCAGCTTGGGGGTGGCAGTGTTGCTGAGAGATTGATGAGCACACTGGCCTATGGTTGGGTGGAACGTTGCAGTGACGTAGCTGGTTGCGGGATGAGTTCTTCATAAGATAAGTATTCTTGACTACCTCATTTCTACAATCAGATTTGATGTTCAATGAATTATGGTGAACATGTTGAATGATGGAATGCATGAATTTTCTTCCGCTGTATGTTAAATCATTATGCATCTCTGCATGATTTGAATTCCAAGCATTTTATTTCAGTTTTTATATGTATCTACATGTTCATTGGGCTATTTTCCCGGACAATTAGTGTATGGTAGCGTCCTCTTCGTCAATCGTAGGGTTGGGGATGTTACAGAGTGGTATCATAGAAAAGGTTGCAACATGGGCTTGAATGGGCCATGAGAACCAGTTGACAGAGGCAGGTTGCGAGAGTCCAGTAGGAAGAAGTATGTGAACGATAGAAAATTTCGCTGAAAAAAAAATTTCCAAGTGTCAGGCTCATTGGGCCATCGGAGGACTAAGAGGAAGGCTCCTCCGATACATCAGACAATTTAGTCGGAAGGCCACCTGATGAGGGGCAGGCGAAAAATATTTTCGCGAAAATTTTCTAAGTGTTAGGCCGTCGGGTTATCGGAAAAATTAGATGGATAGACCCTCAATGTAGACCCAATAGCGACAATAATTAGTTGTTTGGATCGTCGAAGAATAGTTGATGAGATTGTCGAAACATTAGTGCGGAAAGAGAGAAAGTTAGTTGGTGGAGCCACCGACCGCGACGACAGAAAGAAGATAAAGAGAAAAATTTTGAAAATTTTTCTAAGTCATTAGACCATCGGCGATTGGCAAAGTTTAGCTGATTGGATCACCGATGATTAGGTGATGGAGTCGCCGAAACACCACCAGCATTAGTGAAATTTAGTTGTTTGAGAAGCTAATGCGGCGACAAGTATCAGAGAAAAATAGAAGATTGTATCACCGACACATAGCGCTTAGGGGTTTTGAGCACTGGTGGAAGTCAGAGGAGTTAGACGTTTGTGCGCCTGCCATTGCAGAAGCTTAGAGAACTAGTTGTCCTATAGGTAGAGGATCCGATTGTCGATGATGGCTTTTGCAGCACTGATAAAGGACTCGGAAGCTTAGACGGATGGGGATCTGAAACAGCGTAAGACATTAGCTGTTTGACCACTGAGGGATAGCCTTTGGCATCACCGATAAAGTCTGGAAGCGTAGATGAATAGACCGCCGATACCGTGAAAAGGGTTAGTTGTATGGCCATCGATGAGTAGCGGAGGAAATTAGTCATTTTGACCACCGAAACGTCAGAATGCTAGTTGGGATGAGACCCGATTCTATTCAAGAAATTTTGGTTTTTTCAAAGTGGAATTTCTCTCAGCGAATTCCAACTATTTTTCAGTGGATTTTTAGTAGACTGCCAGGGGATTATAGGGCTAAAAAGGAAGAGAATTCCAGGTGGCTGAAGTTCATATTCTAGACCAAAATTGAGTGGTATGTTTTGCCATCATTTTTGAAATGGTGTGGTTTTCACACCCAAGGTCAGAATGAAGCATGTGGATAGGCATTGGAAAGAATATCCAGTAGGGAGCACGGGAGAGTCAACAGAATTTGAGTGTAGAGCAGCAAAGTGCTGGTAATTGCTTGAAAGAGAAATGTGCTACTGTCAATATGGACAAATCTAGGGATTGCATGCCTAGAGGTAGCAAGACCATGAATTCAAACCAGCTGCTGTGTGGAAGAGGAGTTCCATGCAAGGATGAGGGACTTGAAAAGGGAAATTTCCTTAAACATTGTCTTATTAATTATGATTACAAATTTTATACATGAAATGTATGAGGATATGCCTTGCATGCATAGGATATTACATGTTGGTAAGAATAGTGAGAATTATACATTTATAATGTACCACTAATGGTAAATATTGCATTGGTGTTGGAATTAGTGGAAAAACCAACGATAACATGGACATGGCTGAATATGTTGCTGATGCTGACGAATGTGACTAGCAACCCTATGGAGAAAGGGATAAGGGAACGAGTCCAGAATCGAAAGTTGGTGAGCAAATTCTGCAATCTCCTGCAAAGGACCAACCAAACTGGTAATGTCAAGGGTGTAAGTAGGACCCATGAAGGTAAATTATGACAATTGCATGAAGTGGTAAAAGCAA
>LPNX010666230.1:8790-41547 GCA_001517045.1 Pseudotsuga menziesii
AACCCATGTGGGAAACCGCTTTCCTCCCAACCAACCCATCACTCATAGATTGAGAACTCTCGAGACCTCACTTAGAAATACCAATCCAACCACATATCATAAACATAATCCTATCCTAGCCTCCGTCTCCAAACCTCCATCTCCTTCATAGCTGATAGAACTCTCCTCCCCTGAATAGGCGGTAGGAAGAAGGATCCATTCCTCTTCTCCTTCCTACTTCAAATATTTTTCGAGCTCCCATAAATTAGACACATGTCCACATGTAATATTAACCATGAAAAAATATAATAAATAGATAAAATAGATCATAATTACTAATTTTATTATTTCCCTTTTATAACCCCATATTTCATCTAAGGCGTCATTATTTTTTCTTAATTTAATAAGTTATATATTTAGGTTCTTATGAATCCCATGTCCTTATAATTCTTTTCATATAAACCTTACATGATCTAATAGTATTGTGTATGGATATGGCTCACTCGTGTGGCCATCATGAGTGTGTCCCATGCCTACACTATAACCCTAACATGCTCCCTAGTACTAATGTAATATGTGTCGGAGTGGTGTTACATATTCCCCCCTTCAAGGAACTTCATTCTTGAATTTATTGTTACAATATTCCTAACCATAATGTTTCTACTTCCTCCATTACACACCCTCTCCCAATTTCATACCATTCGATTAAGGTTCCACCCCCCCCTAGTGACTCCAGATGGTCTCGCTTGCCATGGAATGGGCCCTCTGCTGCAACTAGTATAAGGGTCTCCTAACATTGTGTGATTGCAACAGACATCAGGAGTGTCATCATAGATGTAATAATTTTCAAGCATTCTCCTTGCGCTTTTCCAAATTCTGGCATCATGAGAAGGATTGAAGCCTTTCGGTCTTTGTTGGGCTATATACACCCTAAGACCTCATCTAGAGACACCAAGAATATGGTCCAATATGTTAACCTATGTACACTAGACATTTTTAAATTATGGCGCAAACATCCTTCACAACTCCCTAATGGTCATTCAGTCCCAGGCATCAAAATTCCTTCTCTATATACCTCCCATTGTCGAGATACCTCAAGTCATGGAATTTTGACAATTGTATAAAGGAAAGACATTGTTGGAAAGGTGTTATTGGGTGAGTTGGTTTTCCAACCCATAGCTCCCTTGTGGTTATGGGTTCCCATGATATCATGACTTCTAGAATGACTTGGTCTTGAAGGAAGAGAGTGGATTTCTTGTCACTATACCTCTCATCATTCCATCATAGAATTAGTCATAAATATAACATTTTAAAGATCATATACTATCAACATAATGAAAAACAAAGAATTGCATGCTACCACATGCCCTTATTGCATTGAGAGGTGCTCTACAACCCAGTATGGGAGAGATGTTGTAACGTTTGTTGTGTCGAAGGGCGCTTCTACAACCCAGTATGGGGTATGTTGTCACATTTTTTCCCATTACATGTAGCATAATGAAAAAAACAATTAAGCCGACATATAACCAATATGGAGGAGATGTTGTCACAAATGTCACGTTACATGTAGCATAATGAAAAAAAACAAAAAAAACAATTAAGTCGACATATAACCACTATGGAGGAGATGTTGTCGCACTCATCACGTTACATGTATCATAACGAAATAAATAATTAAAAATAATAATAATCCGAAATATAACTAGTATGGAGGAGATGTTGTCACAATTGTCATGTTACATGTAGCAAAACGAAATAAATAGTTAAAAAAAACAATTATGCCGATATATAACCAGTATGGAGGAGATGTTGTCACAATTGTCATGTTACATGTAGCATAACAAAATAAATTTAATAAAAAAATAATTTAGCCGACATGTAACCAGAATGTGAATATGTTGTCACATTTTTCATGTTACATGTAGCATAATGAAAAATAAAAATAAAAAATTCAACCGACATGTAACCAGAATCTGAAGATGTTGTCACGTTTATCATGTTACATGTAGCATTACGAAATAAATAATATTTAAAAAAACAATTAAGCCGACATATAACCAATATGGAGGAGATGTTATCACAATTGTCACGTTACATGTAGCATAATGAAATAAATAATAATAATAATAATAATTAAGCCGACATATAACCGATATGGAGGAGATGTTGTCACAATTGTCACGTTACATGTAGCATAACGAAATAAATAATTAAAAAAAACAATTAATCCGACATATAACCAGTATGGAGGAGATATTGTCACAATTGTCATGTTACATGTAGCATAACAAAATAAATAGTTAAAAGAACAATTAAGCTGACACATAACTAGTATGGAGTAGATGTTGTCACAATTGTCACGTTAAATGTAGCATAACAAAATAAATTTATTAAAAAAAATAATGCAGCCGACATGTAACTAGAATGTGAATATGTTGTCATGTTTGTCATGTCACATGTTGCATAACGAAATAAACTAAAAAAAAATCAATTGACAAGTAACCAAAATGTGAATATGTTGTCACGTTTATCATGTTACATGTAGCATAAGGAAAAATATCTAGGATGTGAAGATGTTTTCACATTTATCATGCTACATGTAACATAACGAAATAAATAATAATAATAATAAACAATTAAGCTGACATATAACTAGTATGGAGGAGATGTTGTCACAATTGTCACGTTACATGTAGCATAATTAAAAAAAATATTAAGCCAACATATAACCAGAATGTAGGAGATGTTGTCACAATTGTCATGTTACATGTAGCATAACAAAATAAACAATAATAAAAAACAATTAATTGCGCCGAGAGGCGCTCTACAGCCCAGTATGAGGGAGATATTGTAACGTTATGTGGAATATTTTGTAACGTTTGTCGATATTACGTTTGTTACTAACAAAATAATAAAAAATAAAATTTTAATTATTGGCCAAAATCAATGTCGGCCACAAAAACAACCTTAAATGGGGGATACGTTGTAATGTTCCTACCTAACAAAACAATAAAAAATTTAAAATTTAATTATTCGCCAAAAAAATGTCGTCGCAAGCAAAATGTTGGCCTTGTCCTAAACAACCCATGGTTTTATTGTACGTGGCTTGGAGGGGCTTGCAAATGGTATTAAAACCACGTGCAAGAACTCCTAAACAACCCATGGCCTTGCAAGTGGTTTTAAGACCATGTGCAAGGCCTCCTAAACAACCCATGGTTTTAGGAGGGCCTTGCACATGGTTTTATAACCATGCATGGGGGAGATGTTGTAATGTTCATTCCTAACAAAATAAAAAATAATAAAAAAATTTATACGTTGGCCATAAATAATATTAATAAACATATTATATGTTGACCATAAATAATATTAAATATTAATAATAACAATATTATATGTCGATCTTAAATAAAAAGATGTGTCTATTGGTTTGAATCAAATCAATAGCTCCTTGAGTGCAACACTTAATAAGAGGTTTGCAGCTCAAGAGATTTGATCCCTCTCGGTGCTTGATAGAGCCTAGGATTTGGATCTATGCTAGTTTGACATATAACCAGTATGGAGAAGATGTTGTCACAATTGTCATGTTACATGTATCATAACGAAATAAATATTAAAAAAAGAATTAACCAATAAGGAGGAGATGTTGTCACAATTATCACGTTACATGTAGCATAACGAAATAAATAGTTTAAAAAAACAATTTAGACGACATATAACCAGTATGGAGGAGATGTTGTCATAATTTTCACATTACATGTAGCATAAAAATATAAATTTAATAAAAAATAATTCAGCCGACATCTAACCAGAATGTGAAGATGTTGTCACATTTGCCATGTTACATTTAGCATAACGAAATAAATTAAAAAACAAAAATCAATCGATATGTAACGAGAATGTGAATATGTTGTCACGTTTATCATGTTACAAGTAGCCTAAGGAAAAATTACCAGAATGTGAAGATGTTGTAACATTTATCATGTTATATGTAGCATAAGGAAAAATACATTTTAAAAATCAGTCATGTTTGTTCAGTTTTGGAAAAAAATCTGATATATTCAGTCTATTACCACAAATTGATCTTACTAGCGATTTTAATTAGTTTACTGATGTGTTTCAGACTGGATTCTGTGGTAACGTCTGCCATGAGATTTTATCATTTAGCTATGCATGATAGAGCACTGATTAAAATTTATTGCTTAAATGTGAATATGAGTACAACACAATTTATTACAAAGGATAAATCAGTAAACACCATTATGTTTTCTACTTTAGATTTGTTCTAACGTGATTCACAACTGCATTAACAATAATATTGCGGGAAGTTGCTGCTGTCTCCTACGGGAATTTCTTGGACCAGGATGGTGAAGTCTCTGATGATGAATCTTGGGAAACTAAAAGCATGCAAAGAACAAACAATCAGATATGTTGTTGATATATGGAAGAAAATTGATAGATATACAATAAGTAATCCGGTAAGGATGACATACAGAATAACAAGAATTCCAGTTATCATTACTCTAGAGAATTCCAAGGGTCAGTCTTTTCCATACAATTTTGGTTTTTCGGTATAGTAAGGTGGTTTTCTATACACTTTTGGTTTACATGTAGCATAATGATTTTTTTTTAATAAATAAGCCGTTATTTTATAGAATTTAAATTTTAAAATAAAATTTTAAATAAAAAATTTAAACATATATATATATGGATGCAATAAAGAATCATGTCGCTAGAATCTGGAGGAAGAATATTTAATTTAATTAGTTTGGGTTTGAAGAACATATGCAACAAATTCAACATCTTCTCTCTGCAGTTTTACATATTGACTAACAGAGTATCATTTTTTCTGGGCAGATTTTGTGGTATGCCTTTGCATTGAATAAATTTGTCTACACATAAATTTATGCTATTGAGTTTCTACGCAAAGATTTTTCTACACATAAATTTTTTGTGCATACGTTTTTCTGCACATATGGTATTGTGTTTATGCACTTAAATTTTTCAACGCACAATTTTTTATGGTATTTGTTTTATGTTTACAGAATAATTATAATATTGTGTTTTTGTTTAAGTTATTTTAAATTAAAGTGCTATAGTCATATTGAATTGCTACATTGTATGTTTTAGTTATAATTAGTAATTAAAGTTTTAATATAATTTAAAATAAGTTGTGTGCATTTTTTTTTGTAGTTACATATTTAGGTATAATTCACAATAAGTTGAATAAATTATAATGTTTAATATGAAATATTAAATAGTTAAAATTTAAATAAAATTCATGTGATATATTAATAATTATTTATGCAATTAACTCTATTCTTTTTGTTATATGTATAAATTTTTGTTATATCGTAATGTTAAATATGTGAAGTTAAAAAATATTAAAACTTAATTCAAGATATAATGATGAATAAAGACACATATTTAATATTAGCGCACACACACACATATACATATTAAAATCCAGGTAGGTTTTATAAGGAAGGATTCAACCATGGACCACCTCCTTACACTTAGAATCATTGCAGTGGAATGTCGTAATAATAAGTCTGGCCTATTTTGTTGCTTTGTGGATTTTATAAAATCTTTTGATATAATGCCTATAAATAAACCATGGAATAGGCTAGAGGAGCTTAAGGTTCCTTTTGAGTTGAGAGCTGTCGTGATAAGGTTATACAAAAAGGTCATTTCCAAGTTAAGAATAATGAGGGGTGGACAACATATATAAATTGTAATATTGGAGGTAAACAAGGTTGCCCCCTCTCCCCTACCCTTTTTTCCATTTACATTGATAAGCTAGAAAAGTGTTTAGAAGAAGCAGGTTGCGTTAGTACAATATTTGATGGGATAGTTATCATCCTCCTACTGTATGTTGATGATATTGTTCTTATGGAAATGTATCCTTCTGATCTCGATAAGCAATTAAGAGTTCTTAAATATTTTTTCTCTAACATGGGTATGACTATGTTGATGCCTGGAAAAATCCCAGGTACCAAATAGTATGGATTCTCCCCAGTGAAAAATCCCAATTAGATCAGACACCATTTGGTGTGGGGAATCCATCTGATTCACGGTTATGAATACCATAGATTAATTTATTTTAATCTTTTACTGGTTACATCCCAGTCCACCGTTTATATGATTTTTGTTTAAAGAATGATATGTAGATTCCTAAGCTAAATGTAGATCTAATCTAAATCTAAAACTAAACTATTCTATCCCCAGACAAGGAGAAAATTTAGAGTCCAAAGTAATATAGTGTAAATGCTCATAAAGGTCTAACAGATAGTCGTACCAACACAATAATCACATTCATAGCATAAAGAATACCAGAGGTAGCTCTAATATAATTAAACCATTTATTACCTCGTCAACACATACATTTATACAGACAGCATACATTCGTGACCAAGGAAATAGTTCCAGGAGGTTAGAACAATATCATAGTATGATGTACAAAAGCAAGAAGAAATAGCTCTACATTATGTATTCCACACATTTCGATTAAATCTCTGTGCAGGCCCTTTGTTCCAGCAAAATGATCCTTCTTATTAGCAAAGAGGTAGCTCTTTTACAACAATAGTCCAGAATTCTTTCTCCAGGAAAAAGTACTTTCTATGGTTCTATGCACCCCTATTTATACTATCTTTATCCATCGCCCAGGAGATTCCCGGGATTCTTATTCACCCACCTGGATGAATACAACGATTTCAAAAAGCAAACAAATAAAAACAAATTACATAGGCATTTCCCTGATGGAAATACACTCTCCTTTATTTTTCCTGCATCTTTGCATTGCGAAATTGATTTTGATCATAGATCACAAATCCGCCAAGATCTCTTTCATCTGATCCTGAAAGGTCTACAGGATTTCGTAGCTTCGAAATATTCCATCTTCTGTGCACATTAAATCCACAAAATCAACCTCAATCGTTGATCTAGATCAAACCTTCATCTTAGCCATTGAAATATGCATCCCTTTAACTAATTCCACAGATTTCAAAAGTTCATTTCTGCGTGCTTCTTGAATTAGCATAATTTTTGTCCGCCATAGATCTAATTCTGAGCAGATCTCATCCGTTGAAATATGCATCCCTTTAACCAATTCCACATATTTCAAAAGTTCATTTCTGCATGTTTGTTGAATCAACGGAATTTTTGTCTGTCGTAGATCTAATTCCGAGCAGATATCAACTGTTGAAATATGCAGCCCTTTAACCAATTCCACAGATTTCAAAATTTATTTTCCATGAGCATGTTGAATTAGTGAAATACACGTCCATCATCGATGTGACTCCACCTTTTATCTTAGCCATTGAAAGATGTAACCCTTTAACCATTTTTTGTAGATCTCATAAATTTATTTTATTCGTGCAAGTTAAAACATTGGAATTCTTCAGGACCGTAAATTTGTATCTACCATGAATCTCAGCCATTGAAAACTTCAATTTTACCCAATCTCACAATCGCCCATCCTAAATTGGTCAACGATAATACCTGTGAAATACAAAGAAACACGATGAGAGATATATCTAAGCTGGGAACCACCATAATTCTTAGTATTTCAACTTAATGATATGCATCGATTATTAAACATAAAACAAATAATGAACAACACCCTATAATGCCAAAAAATTAATTAGTTTAGGCTTTGAGAGGAGGATTTCTTCGTTTCCCCAGTGGTTCATAGTAAAAAAGAAAAACAGAGGTTGGATGGCTCATATCATCTCAAAGATGGATCAGGTCTAATTTGAACCGTTAGATCATGCAACATTGACAGCTCCTTTCCGCTTCTGCCCTTGGATTTCTGTGACAACCTTTCCGCATCGTCGATCTTATGTGGGACGATTCTGGACTGTTGATATGAAACTACGGAGAGAGGAAATTGGGTTCGCCAATTTTGTCAATTTAAAAATATAATTTTTTTCCTCCTCCTTTCCTCTTCCTCCCTTTTGAATCCTTTTGATCCATTGATTTATGCAGAATCTTTCTAAACTGTTGATCTATGCGGAAGTCAGAAATCAAAAGGCGGAAAGTCAATCTTTGCCAAAATTAAACTTTGGATTTTCTAGCTCCACCTTTCCACTTCCTCCCTTGGATTTCCGTGACAACCTTTCCACACCGTCGATCTTATGCGGGGCGATTCTGGACCGTTGATCTATGCTGCGGAAAGTGGAAATCAAGTTCGCCAATTTTATCAAGTTAAAAATCTACTTTTCCGCCTCTGCCTTTTTGCATCTGCCCTGCTGGATCCTTCTGAGTTGTTGATCTCTGCGGAAGCTTTATAAACCCTTGATCTATGCGAAAGTCAGAAATTGGAAAGAGGAAAGTCCATCTTTTCCAAAATTAAACTTTGGCTTTTCTTCTTTCACCTTTCCGCTTACACCCTTTTGAATCCTTCTGAGTCGTTGATCTATGTAGAAGATTTCTAAATTGTTAATCTATGTGGAAGTCAAAAACCGAAAAGCAGAAATTCGATGTTTCACGAAGTTCAAACCTTAACTTTTCGCTTCTACCTTTCTAAATCTTTTTGAGCCATTGATTTGTGTGGAAAATTTTTGGGCCGTTGATCTATGTGGAAATTGGAAAGCGAAAAGTCAATGATTTCAACGTTAAAATTATAACTTTCCGCTTTCACACTTTCGAATCATTTTGAGTCGTTGATCTATGCGGAATATTTTCTGAACCGTTGATCTATGCAGAAGTCGAAAAGTGGAAGTCAATCTTTTGCAAAATTAAACTTTGGCATTTTCGCTTCCGCTTTTCCCTGGATCGTTGATTTGCGCAGAATCTTTCTGGACCGTTGGATATTGAACTGCAGAAGGTGGAAGGTGGATTTGCAACTTTTTCCATAAGTGAACTTCGTTGTTCCACCTCTGCCCTTTCTGCTTTCTCCATGTCTTAGCCATTGGATCTTTATGGATTCATCCCTACCCGTTGATTTTAAATCAAATTGGATTTTATTATAAGGCTTGTTTCTTGGTCGCGCCTAAGTATTTTTTTACCAGAATCACACTTCAAGCTTAGGGAAAAACCTTTTGCTCGAGCTTCTAGGAAAGACTAAGTATGCAAGGAGGGGTTAACTGAGCTGGGAAACAAGAGTAGGAGCGCTTTTAAAAAAAAAAATGGGAGGGGTTGTAAAAAGTAAAAAATTTGGGGAAGCAGTTGCAACAGAAACAATTGGCGACTAGCTGGTGAACACAGATCTCTGAAAAAACCTTCTTTGAGCAACAAGATTTCCATATGGTACTGCACTGTGGATGTTCAATGATTACTTAACTGTATTTCCCAAGACTTATTTAAACCATATTTATTCAGGGATGCAACTTTCAAGCATCACATTTTATACCATTTCTTCGGGAGTAGGGTAACCAAGAGTTTAGTGTCTTGATAACTCTCATGGGGCCGAAGTATGAAGTTCATTTTACCCCCTTGTCTTTAAGTTTCGATTAGATAAGACTCCACATGATTGCAACAGAGTAAGAAAAATGTATTTGTTTGTTCCTCATTCCCATGCTATAATCATTCTTTTGATGCTTTCTTTATGATTGAAAAAGTCTAATGAGTATTCCTTGATTTCTTCTTTCATTTTGAGATCTTTATACAGGTTCTTCCATCCATAATGTCCTTTTGTGTGAGTGACAAATTTGTTTGCTTATCATGCTCACAGACAAAGAAGAACCTTGCTAATATTTGTTGTTTTGAAAGAACTTTTGTTCTGATGATTTATTTCTTCATCATCATTTCTTTAATTGAATGCTGAATATTTCAAAAAATTAAATTTTCAATCTAAGCCTTTTGGCCTTTTTTTATTTGTAACAATGGGATCGTTTTGGATACCACACATCTGTCAGACCTGCTTCCTTTCCATGGTTCCATCATGATATGATTCTTAAGACAGGTATTAATGTGAGAATAGATGAAACCCCAATATAGTACTCCAGACCTCATGAGTCTTGGTTATTTCATAGGGGTTATAATGATTTAAATGTGAGCTTGAATACTAGTTTCCCTTTCCATCATCTGTCAATAGTTAAAGAATCTCATTATGAGCGAACTTTATCATTTTCTCTTTCCCATAAACAATTCTTGACATCCAAATATTTCGAGTTTAATCAGATGCCTATACTTCCAAGCACCAAAAATTGAGTTGGTTTATTAAAAGAAAACAAAATAAGGCTATGAAATATGATGAAACAAACTGGAAAATAAACAACTGGAAAACAACATCAATAAAATCAATTATGTATGTACAAGGGTTTCTAGATCCTAGGTAAAGTACTACTTGAGAACAGAACCAAGCTTCCTTAGCTCCTTTTGGATCAAAGGCTCTAGTTTAGGGTGTGTTGCTCTAAGTTGTTGCTGAAAAGGATTTTCTCCAGAATTACCAAAAAATTTCAAATCTCTTACATTTAACACAATGGCTCTTTTCAGACCTGGAGCTTCATACTCAACAGTGTCATTTTTGCATTCTACATCAAAATATAGAATCCAAAACATATATTCTAAATCTACTATTTTACAATCAATATCATCATCCCGTAAGAATTGAAGGAGATCTGACTGTGTGTCTGGTTCATGACTGACTTGTTTGGCTTGATGATTTTCTAGTTCAAGCTCCAAAAAGTGATTTCCCAAAACTGAATATGAGAAGTTCATAGGTTCATTCTTCCCTTCTAACTGAGTTACATTATACCTCATATGCAGTTCCCTCAGTATTTTAATTTGGTTTTGAGAATTTTGGTATGGTAGCCACATGTGAGACCAATCAGTTGCAAAATATCCATTTAGTTTTGCTGACCGGTACCGACCTAAAATTAATCCATATGCTTCTAGTATATACACTACCATAAAATCTATAAACTAACAAACTATGGGATCTGCATATAACCGAATCAAAACATCTTTCATTTCCCCTATGACTTTAACCATGGGTCTGTCTAGTTGAACTATCTGAGATGGGGATGGTGTAGGTTGGACATTAATCCTTTTACATACTGAAAGTGGCATGACATTTGATGAAGCCCCAGAATATACCAAATAATTATTCACATTATGATTAAAAATTTCAAATGACAGCAGAAAAGGTAAAGTCTGAGATCTAGATTTTCCTCCAATGCTTACTTCATCATCAGATTCAATAGACTCTGGGACACTGTTGGGATATGGATTAAAAGCTTCTAGAAGTTTCTTCCTTTGCTGAGGAAAATTACATAGTTCAAATAAAGAGATGTTTTCCTTCGTTTTCTTAATTTCTTCTACAATATCATACCCCATGCCCTGTTATTTAGTAGTATCTATTTTTCTTGCCAAAGTTTCCACAGGTTTATTAATTGTTTTCTTCATTGGTTTGCCAACTACTGGTATTTCCTCTTTTATATTTGTTGGATTAGGGTTAGGTGTTGTTTGACCAGGACTGATAATTTTCTTCATGTTTTCTCTAAATTTCTTTATTTTAGGCCGTAACATACTTTCATCCACTAATGGGCCTTTACTTATCGTCGTGACATTAACTGATGACACTTGACTTTCCTCGGTAGGTTCAACTTCACTAATCCCCAAAGTAGGTTCCCAATCCCATAATACCATTGTGGTTTCCTTGTTTGTTTGTTATAGCTCATTAGTTTGGTATTTCTCTTCTTCGGGATCTCTCAGCAGTGAATCTAACAATCGATTCATAACCAGAGTCATTGAATTAACCCACTGTGGAAAACTCTTTTCAGAATGAGGTTCTTGGTGAAAAGTACAGAAGTTATCCATACCTACTTCATTAAAATTTAAAACAATAGCATTGTGCATAGGTGGTTGGGATTGTTCACTCTCTTCCCTTTTCTTGTAATAAGGGTTGAATGGTTTTCTATATGGACTAACTCCCTTATCCTTTTCCAAGACCACTACCTTGTTTGACAATTTATGCGCCATATTTACTACATTATATAGCTCATTAGAGTGTTCTTGTTTGGGCTTAGTTAATTGCAAAGGAATTTTGCTTGTAGTATGTTTCAACTAAAGTTCTAGAGAATGTCTTTCTGTACTATCCATATCTGCCTCTAATTTCAATGCTTCCTCGTATTTTTCTACCAATGTAACTTTACCAAACCGTTTTACAAACATTGTAACTTATTGGTAGATAAAGTGCTGTAGTATAATATTCTACTAGAGACTCTTCAGTTGGTTTTGTTGCAGCACTAAAACTATTCAATAAAGTGGTGAGTATTTGATTAAATTATTGGACCTTTTCTTTATTTCCCATCCTCATAAATAGGAATTCTTTCATGAGAGTGGCTACAATTTTCTAGTTTCCAAATTTCCCTAAGAATGCCTTTTCAAAACCATCCCAATTTACTATTGAATTAGCATGCAGAGTAAAATACCATGAATATGCTTTAGGTTCAAAATTATATTGAAAAAGTATGCAAACCACATCAGCATGGTCAACATTTAAGAGATTCAAAGCCGGATAAAAATTCTGTAAGTGATCTTTAGCAGAAACACCCTTCCCAGGATCAAATTTTGTTAATACCTTTTCTAGGTTCTTAGGAAAATCATGCAATGGAGCAATCAGGTTGAGTGGCGTTCTTTCTCTCCATGTAGGATGATTAACAAGAACCATGATTCGAGTTGGAGACTGTGGTGGAGATTGAATGAAAACTGAAATTGCAAGGGATTCAAGATCCAATTGATCAAGAGGCTGAAAAATTTCCTGGATGGATATATCTACCAGTTCTTCTAAATTATCCACAATTATTGAATACTTAGTGTATGAGGGTAATTTCATGGAATCTTTCCTTCTAGGTAAAGCATGAATAAATTTTAACCCCCCAAGTTTCTTGATGTAGGACCTTGTATGTCTACTAAACATATCTACTTCTTCAAATGGGACAACATACAAACGTTCTGATTCTTCTTCCCTAGAACCTGTCTATTCTTGTTCTTGTTCTTGTAATTCAGGAAAAATATATTTAGGGAAATTATTTTCTGATGTTGTTCCAACGTAATCTTCTCTGAAAAATAGATTTCCTCTACCAGCCATGCATGGGTTGGTGCCCTCCTTCTAGCTCCAATTCTGTTGATACCTAGAAATATCCCAGGTACCAACCAATAGGGATTCTCCCCGGTGAACAATCCCAATTAGATTAGACATAGTTTGGTGTGGGGAGTTCGTCCGGTTCACGATTCTGGCTACCGTATATTAATTTATTTTAATATTTTACTGGTTATGACCGATTCCACCATTTATATGATTTATGTTTAAATAATGATATGCAGGTGCCTAAGCTAAATGCAGATCTAATCTAAATCTAAAACTAAACTATTCTATCTCTGGACATGGAGAAAATTTAGAGTTCAGAGTAATATACTATAAATGATCATAAAGATCTAACAGATAGTCATACCAACACAATAATCACATTCACAATAGAAATAATACCAGAAGTATCTCTAATATAATTAAACCATTTATTACCCTGTCAACACAGAAATTTATACAGAAAGCAGGCATTTGTGACCAATGAAATAGTTCCAGGAGGTTAGAACAATATCAGTGTATGATTTACAGAAGCAAGAAGAAATAGTTCTACATTATGCATTCCACACATTCCGATTAAATCTCTGCCCATGCCCTTTGTTCCAGCAAAATGATCCTTCTTATTAGCAAAGAGGTAGATCTTTTACAACAATAGTCCATAATTCTTTCACCAGGCAAAATTCCTTTCTATGGTGCTCCGCACCCCTATTTATACTATCTCTATCCATCACCTAGGATATTCCCAGGCTTCTTATTCTCCCACCTAGCTGAATACAATGGTTTCACAAAACAAACAAATAAAAACAAATTACATAGGCATTGTCCTGACGAAAATACACACTCCTTTATTTTTCCTACATCTTTGCATTGTGAAATTGATTTTGATCGTAGATCACAAATCCGCCAAGATATCCTTCGTCAGATCCTACTGGGTCTACAGTATTTTGTATCTTTGAAATATTCCATCTTGCGTGCACATTCAATCCATGAAATCAACCTCAATCGTTGATCTAGATCAAACCTTCATCTCAGTCGTTGAAATATGCATCCCTTTAACCAATTCCGTAGACTTCAAAAGTTCATTTCCATGTGCTTGTTGAATCATTGGAATTTTTGTCTAGCGTAGATCTAATTCTGAGCAGATCTGAGCCGTTGAAATATGCAACCCCTTAACCAATTTCGTAGATTTCAAAAGTTCATTTTCACGTGCTTGTTGAATCACCGAATTTTTTTTTCATCGTAGATCCAATTCCGAGCATATCTCAATCGTTGAAATATGCAACCCTTTAATAAATTCCACAAATTTCAAAACTTATTTTCCACGAGCATGTTGAATCAACGAAATGCATGCCCACCATTGATCTGACTCCACCTTTGATCTTGGTCGTTGAATTATGTAACCCTTTAACCAATTCTGCGGATCTGAGAAATTTATTTCATCCATGCAAGTTAAAACAATGAAATTCTTCAGGACCGTAGATCTGTATCTGCCATGAATCTCAGCCGTTGAAAACTGCAACTTTACCCGATATTGCAATCGCCCATCCTAACTTGGTCAACGATAATACTTGTGAAGTAGAAAGAAACACCATGATAGATATTTCTGATCCGGGAACCACCATAATTCTCAGTATTTCAACATAATGATATGAATCAATTATTTAACATAAAACAGATAATGACCAACGTTCTGTTATGCATGAAAATTATTTAGTTTATTCTTTTGGAGGAGGATTTATCTATTTCCCCAATGGTTCACAGTGAAAAACAAAACATAGGCTGGATGACTCAGATTATCTCAAAGATGGATCGGGTCTAATTTGAACCGTTAGATCATGCATCCTTGACAACTCCTTTCTGCTTCCACCCTTGGATTTTTGTGACAACCTTTTTGCATCATCGAGCTTAAGCAGGGAAATTCTGGACCGTTGATATGAAACTGTGAAAAGCGAAAATCGACTTCGCCAATTTTATCAAGTTAAAAATATAATTTTTCGCCTTCGCCTTTTCGCTTCCACCCTTCCTGATCCTTCTGAGCCATTGATCTATGCGGAAGCTTTCTAAACCGTTAATCTATGCAGAAGTCAAAAATTGGAAAGAGGAAAGTCAATCTTTGCCAAATTTAAACTTTGGATTTTTTGCCTCTGCCTTTTGGCTTCCGCCCTTGGATTTCCATGACAACCTTTCTGTACCATCGATCTTATGCGGGGCGATTATAGACCATTGATCTATGCTGCGAAAAGCGGAAATTAGGTTCGCTAATTTTATCAAGTTAAAAATCTACTTTTCCTCCTTCGCCTTTTAGCTTCCACCCTTCTAGATCCTTCTAAGCCGTTGATCTATGTAGAATCTTTCTAAACCATTAATCTATATGGAAGTCGGAAATCGGAAAGAGGAAATTCCATCTTTGCCAAAATTAAACTTTGGATTTTCTCATTCCACCTTTTCGCTTACTCCCTTCTGAATCCTTCTGAGTCGTTGATTTATGCGGAAGATTTCTAAACCGTTGATCTATGCGGAAGTCAGAAATTGGAAAGCAGAAATTCAATCTTTCACGAAGTTCAAAACTTAACTTTTCACTTCCGCCTTTCAGAAACTTTTCGAGCCGTTTATTTATGTGGAAACCATCTGGGTCGTTGATTTATGTGGAAATCAGAAAGAGGAAACTCAATCTTTTCAACGTTAAAATTATACCTTTCTGCTTCCGCACTTCCAAATCATTCCAAGTCGTCGATCTATGCGAAATCTTTCTGAACCGTTGATCTATGAGAAGTCGAAAAGTGGAAGTCAATCTTTTCCAAAATTAAACTTTGGCTTTTCCGCTTCCGCTTTTCCCTGGATCGTTGATCTACGTGGAATCCTTTTGGACCATTGGATCATGAACTGCAGAAGGAGAAAGGTGGATTTGGAACTTTTTCCATAAGAGAACTTGGTTGTTCTGCCTCCGCCCTTCCGCTTCCACCATTTCTTAGTCGTTGGATGTTTGTGGACTCATCCCTTGTCGTTGATATTAAATCAAAGTGGATTTTCTTGTAAGGATTGTTTCTTGGTTGTGCCTAAGTATGTTTTACCAGTATCACACTTCAGGCTTAAGGAAAAACCTTTTGCTCGAGCTTCTAGGAAAGACTAAGTATGCAGGGAGGGCTTAACTGAGTTGGGAAACAAGAGTAGAAGTGTTTTTAAAACAAAAAATGGAAGGAGGGGCCCTAAAAAGTAAAAAAAAAATGGGAAGTAGTTGAATCACCAACAGACTGTTAACACCAACAAGAAAAAAACCATGATTATAAAATCTAAGAAAGACACCTATGAAAATTTTATTTATGATACTATAGAAATATAAAGGAAGTGACTTCTTACAAGTATCTCGTAATTGATATTCATCACAAGCTCAATTGGAACTATAGCATTGAGAAAATGATTAATGGAGGGTGGAAAGCTTATTTTGGTCTTGAAAATAACTGCAAATCAACCAATCTGGTAATGTGGTTTAAAAATAAGTTCCTCTTTGAAACTCTTGTCCTCCTTGTTATCTTGTATGGCTGTGAAGTATGGGGGTGCAACATTTCTAGAGAATCTTGGAGGAAGACTAAGAAAATCCAGAAGCAGTTAATAACTTATAACCTCAAAATTAAAGCAATACGCCTTATCCTATTCTCCTCATAGAAGTGAGTCTTTCCCCCATTGAGAGCATTTCTATGACTAGGTACCTGATGTACAAGCATAAGATAAATACCATGGGAAACAAGAGACTTCCCAAAATTAATTTAAACTCAAGTCAAAACCAACTATGCCTCAAGCGATGTTGGTGTAAAGATACCATGGCTTGGTTAAACCATTGTGGCATTAATGAAAACGACATTTTGTAGAACATTGACAATGTCAAAAATATTATTACTTCTAAGTTTAAAGAGAAATTTTGGTGTGAGGAAATTTTAGCAGTTAAGAGAAAATTAAGATACTATAAAGATGTCATTAATCCTAACTTGGAGGATCATAAGTATCTCTAGGTAGTAACTAGCTCAGAGAAGAAAATTAATATACCCAGTATTAGAATGAACTCTCATGAACTCCATAGCGAAACAGGGTGTTGGTCTATTCCTAAAACTCCATGGGAAGAAAGGGTTTGTTATATGTGTGAGTCTATGAGCGTTGAGGATGAAAAATAATTTCTATTAGAGTGCCTTGCTTACACCCCTATTTCAGTCACATTTCTTGACTGACATTTCTTTAAATAAAACATGGTGGTTGTAATAATATTAGTCACATTTATTCAAATAGATCATGGAAATTTTATTAATTTTGGTGACATTTGTTCAAATAGATCCATCTAAATGAGTTCCATTAATTTCAATGACCTTTCTTTACATAGAACATGGTAATTGCAATAATTTCAGTGGCATTTCTTCAAATAAATCATGGTAGATGCATTAATTTCAGTGACATTTCTCCAAAATAGGGTTTTAATTACAATGCATACAACATTTGTTGCATTGATTTATGTGTTTCTTTTTTTTATAGTAGTGATTTCACTCGATGATATTAGGTTCAAGTTACAGTGAATTTTGTTTTCTTCTATTGACTCAACTGTTTGTTTCAGGGATAAATTTTTAATGTCATCTCATAATGAATCAATGGAAGGTGTACATTATGAGGAGATGTACATACTTCATATAGATAATGATCATAATCATATACACATTCAATGTGACTGCCTCAGACTAAAACCAACCTAGATCCATATAAATTATGGATCTACCATGTGCCGAGAGGGATCAAATCCCTCAAGGTGCAAGCCTATTAAACACAAGAGATTGGCAATAAAAAAAGGCTTGCACCTTGAGGGATTTGATCCTTCTCGATGCATGGTAGATATGGAATTTATATGGAGCTAGGGAGGTTCCTAACAAAATAATATAAATTAAAATTTTAATTATTCGCCAAAATAAATGTCGGCCAGAAAAAACAACCTATTATGAGAGAGATGTTGTAACGTTGTTCCTAACAAAATAATAAAAATAGAAAATTTTAATTATGGACCAAAATAAATGTCAACCATAAAAAAAACTAATATGGGGGAGATGTTGTAACGCTCGTTCCTAACAAAATAGTAAAAAATAAAAAAAAATTAAAATAAAAGTTTAATTATCCGCCAAAATAAATGTTTGTGAAAGAAACAACATAATACGGGGGAGATGGTGTAATGTTCCTACCTACCAAAACAATAAAAAATAAAAAAATTAATTATTCGAATACTATAAATGATAGAATATTAATATTATCATAGATCCTCACTTGAAGTTATCTTTAGGATGGTATTAAAATGTATGCAATCTCAAGATTTGAAACAATTTAATGTTTGCATTTAGGATAGTATTGCAAGGTTTTAAATAAGGGTTTTTTAAATATGGGACTACGAAATATAGCTATTAAAATATGTTTTTTTAATAGTTAATAATTAAAAAATTTGAAAAATGTATTTAAATAAGGTTTTTTCAATTATATTTTAAATAAAGTTTTTTCAATTATATTTATTATAATATTTTAAATATTTTAATGTTTTAATAATTATAATATTTTAATAGTTATAATGTTTTAATAATTTAAATAGTAAAAACGTTTTTAAAAAATAAGGGTTTTAAAATAAAATTGAAAATATAGTGAATTTATGGAATAATATAATATTATAATGTTTTAAAAAGTTTAATGTTTTAATAATTATAATGTTTTAGTAATTTAAATAGTAAAAATGTTTTTAAATAAGGTTTTTTCTAAATATATTTTAAATAAGTGTTTTTTAAATATAATTGCAACTATAGTCAAATTGAAAAGTGCCATATTTGAAAATATATTGAATTTCACCAACATAATTTCATTAACATGTATAGTGTGTTTTTTCCTTACATAGGTTTCAGTGTATGGTGGTTTAATAGTAATGCATGAATTTTAGTGTAGATTTCATAGCTATATAAATTTCAGTGTACCTACTAATGCATGGACGCATAGATTTCAGTGTAGATTTCATGGATGTATAAATTATATTGTAGATTTCATGGATTCATAAATTTTAGTGTAGATGTTAATGCAACATTTTTTAGACAAAGTCTAGACTAAAAATGGAATATGTGCATGAAGAAGATGCTACGAGACAAACAAGAGAAGAACACAAAAAATAAAATGCAAAACGACAGAGAGCATATCAAGGAAGAAAATCTAACAAAATAACAACAAAAGAAGGAGAAGAAGAAAAGAAATGAAAAAAAAGATTAACAAAAAGAATATCGAAAAAGAAAGTTAGATGAAATGGCAGCAGAAGAACGAGAAGAATAAAGGAAATGAAATGCAGATCGACAAAAAGAATATTGAAAAAAAAAGTTAGACGAATCGACAACAGAAGAACAAGAAGAACAAAGAAAATGAAACATTGACCGACAAAGAGCATACGGAGAAAGAAAGTTGAAGCAATTGGTAGAACAAGGAAATCAAATTGTAGAACATCAAAGAAATCAAAATGTAGAACAACAAAGACAATATTCAATATTCAACCAATGTACCCGCAAAACCAGTTGTACGATATTCTCAACGTGTAATGGTCACAAAGCGGGATGATGCTGACATGGTCCAATTTCAAGCAGTTCGAATTACTAATATGGTCCAATTTCAAGCGGTTCCAATTTTAGATTTAGTGTTTTTAGAGTTCTTAGTCAAATAAGTTGATTTTGCGTCAAATTACTTCATGTCAGAATCTACGGCCAGAAATTCCATGGTGTTTCCCTAGTTCTCTAGCAAATGTCATGAAAAGATATTGTGATGCAAATCCTGATAAGAGACTAGAGATAGATGAGGTGGTTAAAATTTTAGAGAATATAGATACCAATAAAGGTGGATGAATTATCCCTCTTAATCAACATTAGGGTTGTTTCTTCTTTCTCAAGCACCTTGGTCCTTAACTTATCTGCTTAGAAACATGTTAGAAAGGCTTAGTATGACATTTACAACAAATATATGGTATGACATTTACAACAATATCTCGAGTTAAATATTTGTCACGTCTACAATTTCAACCTCCCTTCTCGTATGATTGATATGAGAAGATGTCAAAACTACTAGGTGTGAAGATAAGAAAAGATGAAGAAGATAAATTGAGAATGATATATATGTTTTTTCAAATTAAGCTATTCCTTACAATATGATAATCGTCAAATATATATAATTACATAATGATGATGCAACTCTAGTTTTGTGTCACCACCCAAGGCTAGAACCGGCCTAGATCCAAATCCTAGGCTCTATCAAGCGCCAAGATGGATCAAATCTCTCAAGGTGCAAATCTCTTCTCAGGTATTACACTCAATGAGCTATTCAGTGAGAGGTTCGCACCTCAAGAGATTTGATCCCTCTCGGCGCTTGATAGAGAGTAGGATTTGGATCTAGGTGGGTGAGGTTATACCATCATCATAAATACCATGGAACCACATGTCCACTTTCTATTATACAACATAACATCTTGTGGAATAACACACATTATTAATATGTTTTAATATATCAAGAATCTATAACTCATAATCACATATTCTAATGGTCATACCATTTCATTAATTACCATATGTTCTCATTCTCATCACCGCTATCATGTACTACCATATGTCATCAACTCATACCATAAAGCATTAACCAACATGACCACGTCCCTTAATGGAAGATACCATTTTCAAGCACTAATAAATCATGCCATCAAATTGTATCAAAAGCAAATAATTCCATGTGCAATCATAGTATGTCATTAATCATATCATCGCTACTATGGAAATGGAACCTACAAAAATCGCTCATGCTATCTAGATATAATTAGATAATAAGCCAACATGTTTGTGATGAATATTGAACATGAAAAATGATAAGAGTGTGGATTTATCAAACATAAATAAGTTCTTATCATCATCATTTCATAATTGCAACAACCTTACACAAATATAAAGTAGCATGACATTGTCCGAGGTATAAATTAAATGTTCACTAATAAATATCATTATGATGCATCATCTTTAAAACATTTTCACAAATAGTATATTGCATATCATACCATGTATAACATATTGATAAGTAATGCATGAAATCAAACTTATAGATATCCCATTTAATAGCGTAGTAAAACATCTCACAAGAATTTGTTGTATAGACAATAGGATTGCTATGTAAGAATTTGTATAGGGCCTTATGGGTTATACATATTCCAATTTCCAATATTACTAAAGTAACTTAATATATTTCTATTCTAAAAAAATCCTCATTGACAAGGAAATGGTAAAACTCAACTAACCACATAAGTCACATTATATCTTGTTCTAGGGATATATGTTAATTTAATTTTATCATAATAAACCATAGATGATTTACCCTAGAACTTGGTCTTATGTGTAAGTAGATGTTACTTCATGGTAGATACATGTGTATAAACTACCCCAATATAGAAATTACTTTAGAAAACGATTTTCATTAAGGAGATATAAGGTTTCAATCAACTCATGCTCAATGATTTAATTACCTCATTAATGCTTAATGAAAAAATTGGACAGTAATATAATTTTTATTTCATGATATATATAGATCTTTGTGGTTTCATTAACTTATGAATTAAATTTAGGTTCTTAACATATATGGTTCTCATATTGTTTCATTATAAATCCATATTTTAAAACCTACTAGAATTGTAACATATGTATTTTTGGTTTTGAACATATGTATGCATTGGTAGAGAGATAATATGCATACATTCCCTGAATTTTAATAATCGATCAGACATCTAAAGTGTCGTGAATACACATTTGATAATTATAATGTGGCAATCTTAAAATTATTGGAAGCGTGTTATTTAAATACATATGATGCCCACTTAAAATTATTTATACATGATAGTACATACTTTATTTATTTATTACTCATTTGGTTATAATTCTACCATGAAAGTATTCTTCCATGGGGATAAATTAAGTAAACGTTAATATATTTTATTATATTTTATTTGTTGTAGGTAAAGATGTAGTTTCCTAAATTTTTTGTATATGTCCAATTCCTCATTTAAGACAAGATATACATCTACATCGTTTACTGCTTAGATGGACCTCTTTTACTATCTTACTTCTTATGTCAAAATGTAACTACACACTTACTGTTCTTAAATTTCAAGTACCTAAAAATAAAAGAATGAATATAGCTAATATAATAATGCTTATTTAAGGTTTAGTGCCATAAAGGTTATTGATTGACTTAGTATGATACCACCTCACATGTAAACAAAGAAAGGGTGTTTGAGTCAGTGAAGTGTTTTGGTTGATGGTCAAGAATAGGAGTGTTAATCGGAGCGTTAATGGAGGTTTAATCAACAGAACGTACACCTGGAGATATCGTTTATGGAGCTTTATTGCTTTGACGATGAATGTTGTACATCTGGCATGGCGTCGGGTATCATTTAATTGACTTTTTGGTATTGATTTTTTTTTATCTGTATGTGATTGTACTTGGGTAAACTAGCTGATAGACACGTTTTCCTGGTTGATCTTGGTGCTCGATTCGAATTTTTTGGAGATCGATCTGGTGTCGGGTATCATTTATTTGATATTTTACTGCTTGACACGTTTTCCTGGTGATGATTGTTGTAATGAATGCTCTGAATTTGTGGGGATTTGCATAATTTACAGGGTCTAAACCTTTCATTTGTTTTTCTTACCCTTTGGCGGTTGTTTTTTCCTGCGATTGTGGTTTTCCTGTGATATGGTTATATCTTCCTGTGACGACAGTTTTCCTGTGCTGTGTCGGGTATCATTTATCTGACTTTTTGGTACTGTTGAACTGAACTATTCGTGTTTTCAATTGGGTGAATTGCTGATAGACATGTATCTTGGATGATCTTGGTGCTCGATTCGACTTTTGGGAGATCGATTCATTAAAATATTCGGCATGTTTTGCTTTACATGTAGTTTCGTGATGGGCTGATATTATTGTTCTGCATTTGTGGGGATTTGCATTCTCTACAGGGTCTAAACCTTTTATTTGTTTTGCGTATCCTTTGGCGGTTGCATCTCCCTGTGACGGTGGTATTCCATCCTGTGGTCTTTGGTTACAAGGGTGTTTTCTTTGTGTTGACACTATTTCTAATATGTCTCCGTGGGATGCAAAAGCATTAGCACGCTTTCCTCAGAGCACCTGGGTTTGTAACTCCATGAAGGTGATCTCTAATAAGGTTTCTGAGCTTTGTTTGAGTTTTCCATCATCGAGGCAGGGAAGGGTATCTGGTGAGCAGAAGCAATCATACTTTTCCTTTGATGGGGTTTCTGATGTGAAATTGATGGCATCAGGCATAAATATGGATGCGACTTATGGGTTTTCACCCCCTGTGACTAGTCAGGAGGATATTGCTGCACGGGTTTCATTGGATTTGGATCTGTCTCTGAAACTTTCTATCAAGAAATCATCCCCTTCATTGGATAATTTTTTGATAACCGATGAATCTGATGGGTTCCTTGATTGCGAGGTACCTGATAAACCCTAGGATGGTTCTCTTCAGCGCCGTGCATCGAAGAAGGTTTCTGTTAACACTCAGAAATGTGTACGTAAACAGGAGAAACCCATGCTTCTGGTGGTGGGTGAGGATGTTCCCTTGAATGAGATTGTCCTTACCAATGCACTAACACTCGTGGGTCGGTTTGGAGAGAGAAAGATCAGTGCAAAAGGTATTCATAGATGGGTAGCTAATTCATGGCTTCTGTTGGTTAGCCTCTGTCCGAAGATTTTCATACTCCCTAGGGGTTGGCTGGCATTCAAGTTTCAGAATGTTGATGATTTGGATATCATTCTGAAAGGTTTTTGGAAATGGGACAATTCGGGTCTTTTTCTTAAGCGCTGGATGCCCTTATTTGATCCTCGCATTGAGAGGTATGACTCTATTCCTATGTGGGTTAAACTGCCTAATTTGCCTTTCGAGTTTTGGTCTGTGGAATTCTTGAGGATGTTGGGTAACACTCTTGGGACATTTCTTGAGGTTGATGTGTCTTTTTTAGAAACTAGTATTTGTTGTGTGGGGAAAGTACTGGTCCTTTTGGATATGCGCAATGGTCTTGCTGAAGACATTGTCATTAAGAAAGGAGAATTTGTTTTTACTCAGCCTTTAGATTATGTTGGTCTGTCCTTCCGATGTAATCGCTGTCACTGTTCTGGTCATCTTTTAGACCACTTTCATTTACCTTTCTTAAAGAAACAGTCATTTATTGCTCCTGAGTCCAAATTTGTTTGGCAAGTCAAGAAATCGTATGTTCCTGTTGATTTTTCCTTGTCCCTATTAGCTGGTCGGAAGGGTTTTTCACCTTTGGATTCTGATATCTGTTGTGAAAATTCTGAAACTAATACCCCATAGATTTGTAAAATTGTTGAAACTAATGACCAGGAGATCTATGATCCGATATTAAAACTTTTGAGTTTGGCTTCCTTGGTGGATATTGAGGAGGGTACTTTACTCAGTAAAAGTTTGGAGGTTGGAGTGGAACATTTGGATAATTACATCTTGGGTGACTCCAGTCTCAGGGATTTAGGGTTTATCTCTCCTATCAAGGTTTTGAAGGGTATTGGTTCTGGATATTTTCTTAGATCTAGTTCTAAGGTATTGGTGGATTCTGTTTCTTCTGTTGGAAGTAGGAGATTATTGACTACAAATTTTTTTAGTGAATCTAAGGAGGGTACTGAACATTCTGATGTTTCTGGGGCACTTAGAGCAATGGATGCCCATATTAGGGTTTCCTTATGATAGTGATGACTCTTAATTGCAGAGATTTAGCTAGTAAACAAAAAAAAACTAGCTATCTGTAGGCTGGTGGCTGATCAGTCTGTTGATGTTCTGTTTTTACAAGAAACCATGGGTGATGGGGTTCTGTTTGCTAGTAATATGGAATTTTTATTTCCTGATTGGAATTTTTGTTCTATGGATGCTAAAGGCAAATCGGGGGGTTTACTTGTGGGTTGGAGAAATCGTTTTTTACATTTCTTGATTTCTTGGGCAATGGATTCGGGATTATATGTAGCTCTCTATTCGACTGAACTTAAAATGGAGTTAGATATTTTTAATGTCTATGGACCTTATGCTGAGAGGGAAGGGTTCTGGAACTATCTCTTGGATTTTGTGAGTCTTAACTGTTCTAAGATTACTTTTGGTGGGGATCTTAATTTCTCCATGGGTTTATCTGAGATTTGGGGTGATAGGGCCAGAAGTGATTGTCTGTCTGATCTTTTTGCAAAAATCTTGGATGATCATGGCCTTGTGGATATTGTGCCGAGTGTGATTCTACCCACTTGGACCAACAGAAGAGTTGGGAGTGAGAACATATGTAAACGTTTGGATAGATTAATGATTTCTATTGATCTCTTGGAATTTGAGCTCTGCTTTCGTCAATGGGTGGGGTCTGGGGGGGACTCAGATCATCATTTTGTATTTTTACAAATTTTGGGTCATGACAAGATTTCACATAGTCCTTTCAAGTATAATTCTCACTGGCCGGAACATGAGGATTTGGTCACTTTATTGAAAAATACTTGGAAGGTGTATGATGAAAATTCTGATTTGTCTCCTGCATCTCAATTCTCTGCTAATCTTAAAGAGATTAAAAATGTATCTATATGTTGGTCTGTTAAGAGGAAAGAACATGATACTAAAGAATTAGTAGAGATTGAGATTTTATTAGAGAATGCATGTACCAATTTTGGTTTTGGTTATTCTACTGGTGATGATAAGGCTTCTCTGTATGTGTTGGAATCTAGAAGAAGAAAGATTTTGTTGGATAGAGAAAAGGAAGCCAGACAAAAGAGTATAGCTATCTGGTTACTATGTGGTGATGATAATACACCTTTCTTCCATAAATTTGCTAACCACAGAAAATTTATTAATTCTATATGGAAGATAGCAGATGATAGGGTTAATATTGTCGAGGGATTTGAGTCTATTGCCGGGGCGGGTGTACAACACTTTGATATTCTGTTTCAAGCAGATGATAATCTTCATTTGTCTAAGATTTTGGAAATTGCTGACAAATATCCTTCTGATATTTCTGTAGCTGAAAATTTAGAACTTATGATTCTTGTTACACTTGGGGAAATTCAGTCTATTTTGTCAGCAAGTAAAAATGATAAGAGTCCTGGACCTAATGGGATTCTGGTGGAAGTTTATAGGGCACTTTTTGATGTCTTGGGAAGTGATCTATTAAGAGTTATTGAAGACTCAAGACTTTGTGGGAAAATACTTGTTGTTTTTAATACTACCTTTATTGCATTGACTCCCAAGACCAATTCTCCTAAGTGATTTGATGACTTCAGACCAATATCTTTATGTAATTTTATATATAAGATAATTGGTAAGATCATTTCTACTCATATTAAAAAGATTTTGGGGTGAATTATTTCTAAAGAGCAGTTTGGGTTCTTGCTTGGAAGACAGATACATGAAGTTGTTGGAAATATTCAGGAAGGTTTACATTCTATTCATTGTAAGGGTATGAAATCAGTGATGCTAAAAATTTATTTATCTAAGGCATATGACCATGTAAATTGGATATTTTTACGTGTAATTATGACTAAAATGGGTTTTTCTGTATCATTTATTACCTGGGTGATGAGCAGCATTACTTCAGTTTCTTTTGCTGTACTTGTTAATGGGGTGGCTTCAACTTTTTTTAGATATAGTCGGGGGCTTAGGCAAGGATGACCTTTGGCTCCTTTACTATTTATTATTGTGGTAGAAGGTTTGAGGAGGTATATCCTTTCTGCACAAAACAGTGGGGATTTTCAGGGTATCTCCTTTGGTAACAATATTATTCTATCTCATATTTTGTTTGTGGATGATATCATTTTGGTATCTGATGGTTCTAAATAGTTATTATCAACATTATATGAGTTGTTGATGATTTTCTGTAAAGCATCTGGAATGGTTATTAATGAGGACAAATCATCTTTCTATTATTCTGGATTGAATGAATCTGAGTTGATTTCAATTCAGAACATATTTTCTTTTAATGTTGATAAAATTGAGTATGGTATGAAATATCTTGGTTTCCATCTAAACTTTGCAGATATCTCTTGAAGGATTGGGATTGGCTCATGTCACACCCCGGTTTTGACCCTGTTTGCATGATGTATATATTGTAATTAATCGTGGTGAGGAGCTAAAGGCAAAAGCCCCACCATCGATTTGGTTGTGTATGTTTAGGCAATAGGGGTAGTTGCCGATGGTATATCGTGCTATTTGGAACATTATAATTTGGCATCATGTAAACACGCACATCAATTAAAATAAACCATAACCAGCTATGGAAATGCAACGTGAAAGATGAAAAGGGCATGATTCCAAAGGATAAGGGGTGGGGGATGTCAAACCTTGGTCTATGGGGGGGAAACCCATATGTTTCCACCTTGTTTTGATTTGCCATCTTCCCTTGTCTCATCCAACCTCTTCAATGCTTTGTTGAGTTAGTTGGGGCAGTTATTGCTGAGTGGTGGTGGGTGTGGCAGGACTGTCCATCCTTTCCCACGTGCCCACTCCACCAGCGGATTCTTCCTCTTCACGTCGCTAGGGGTTGAGGGGCAACCTTCCATTCCCTTCCACTCTCTCCACTACATGTTACCTCCATTGTTGGTTCGTGCCTCGTGACTGTCTATTTTCCCTCACGCACTCTCCACTACGCAGGATCTCTGTGGCCTGTTTGTCCCTCACGTTTAGCTGTTCATCCTCACGCAGGAGCGGAAGTCTTTTGCATCCTCATGCACAGGCAGTTGTCCTGCTAGATCTCACACAGCTAGGAGGGGAGCCGCTTATCGGTGGTCATTCACGTTTTCCCACAGAGTGGAATCGGGTATGTCTCTCCTATGTATTTTGGGGATCTAATGCATATGTTTTCCTCTTCTTTTTTTGCGGCTTGGTGCAAGTTTCCCTCTCGCATAGTTCGTTGGAGTCGTTTTCCCATGTTATGAGCTGTGCTCACTGATAACATTGTGGGACTGTCATCTTCCCCATGTTTTTGGTTAGCTGTAGTGTCCAATTGCGTTTTGGGCCACTGTGTATTTGTAGTGAGCCGTTTTCTGCTGTGGTCTATGTTTGAGTTTCCCATGGCTATGCTGGGAGTGTTGTTTATTATCCATTGTGGGCTGTGGATTGCTACCATCATTCCTTGTGAGTTTGGGTTGTTGATGCACCCTAGTTTGGGTTGTTGTTGAGTTGTTTTGGCCACGGTAGGGCCAAGAACAACTCTGAGTTGCCTTGTGGGCTTGAGTTGTGTTTCATCTTTTGTTTGGGACTGTCCCCGGTTGTCTTTGCCTTCATCACAGAGCTGTGAGTGGGTTGTTTGCTGCGGTATGTAGTGGGTGGTCTTCGGACTGTTGAGAGTGGGATTAGAGGCTGTGTATGCATGAGAAGACTGGTGTTGAGGCCACCAGCTTGGCATTTAGCCTATCCTAGCTCCTTGACAACCTGGTGAACCCTATGGTGTGGGTTTTGCTGTGTGTTGGAAAAAATTGGCTATGTGTAAGCCTGCATTGACCCTTTTTCCTTGAGGAATCATGCCTAGCTCGGGGGTGGCAGTGTTGCTGAGAGATTAATGAGCACGCTGGCCTATGGTTGGGTGGAATGTTGCAGCGACGTAGCTGGTTGCGGGGCAAGTTCTTCATCAAAGATAAGTACTTCTAATTGTTTCATCTCTGCAATGTCTACTGTTTCATGAATTATGATGAGCATGTTAAATGCTGGAATGTGTGTGTTGCTTCCGTTGAATGTTGAGTAACTCTGCATCTTTGTATGATAGATTATGCATCTTAGTATGCATTCTGTTGAGCTTGTTTTAATTTCAGCATTGTTGTCTGTTCATGATCATGGGGTTTTTTGCCCGTATGCATTGGTGTTGGTTGCGTCCTCTTCGCTGGTCGGAGGGTCAGGGACGTGACAGCGTGGTATCAGAGCTCATGTTGCAGCATGGGTCTGAATGGACCACCAGGATGCAGTGACAGAAGAAGAATTGCTTTCTGCCCAGTAGAGATCATAATTTGATGGCGACAAACTTCAAAAATTTGCCTAAGTGTTGAACAGTCGAAACACTTAGCGAAATTGACTTCCAACGTAGCGGAAGAGCTAACGGAATTGACTTCCGATGTAGTGGAAGGGTTAGATGAGAGTGCACCCAATGGAGCAGTTTGAAGGAAAAATCGCGGGAAATTTTCCAAGTGTTTGATGTCCGTCGGAAGGAAATAGCTATTCGAGTGTCCGCCGTTGCGGATGGCTAAGCTACTACGCGTCTGATGGGTAAGTCATCCGATCGCCGACACCGCAAGAAAGTTAAGTTTAAAATTTTTCTAAGTATAGAAATTATCGGCCATCGGAAGTGGAAAGTTGTTCGTGCGCCCGTTGTGCAGAAACCAAAAGCACTAGACTTCCGATTTGAAGAGACTGCCGATGCCGATCGGGTCATGCCATAGCAGATTGGGCCACCGATCGGGAGAAGATCCAGGATTGTGTTCTGCCATTGTGGCTGCGGAAGGAACAATTTGGCTGACAGAAGGAAGGAAATGGAGCCGATCATCGGAAGACATTAGCGGTTTGAGCAGCTGATACGTCGGCTCAGTTAGTGGTTTGGACTTTCGATGCCATCGACGGAAGACAAAATTTTGAAAATTTGACTAAGTATGGAAACCGTCGGAAAAGGCTTGCTGTTTGAGCAGCAAGAATCGGAAAAAAATAGAAGATGAAGTTGCCAATGCAACGAAAGAAGAAAAGAGAAAGTTTCAGTGGAAAATAGTGGAAGTCGGAGCCGTGGTTTCGGCACAGATCTTCCAGAGATCACCGAAACGTCGGAAGAGGATAGTTGTTTGAGCATCCGATGTGGCGACGGAAAGAAGGAGAAAAATTTTCAAATTTTTCTAAGTGGAGAAAACGTTGGAAAATTTTAGAGGATTGGACCGCCGATGAAGTTGGATGAAAGATGAAGATCAGACTGCTGGAGCGTCGGAAGCTTAGGGAACTAGCCGTCCGATAGGTTAGAAGATCCGATTTCCGATGAACGGCGAAAGATGTTAGCTGTTTGGGGATCCGAAATGGCGGAAGAAAACCCAAGATGAGAACCGATTCTGCACAAGGAAATTTCGACTATTTTCAGTGGGATTTTCAGCATTTTTTCAGTGGGTTTATAGGGCTGAAGTTGGCACTCAAACCAAATACAGTTGTGTATAAAATGCAAATATTTGGTGAAAGTCTTCATTTTTAGAAGGGGTGTGGTTTTCACACCTGAGGTCGGAATGAAGCGTGTGTATAGGCGTTGGAAAGCTTATCCAGTAGGGAACAAGGGTAAGTCACCAGAATCTGAGCATGGAGCAGCAAAGTGCTAATGACGGCCGCTGCTATCAAATGGACAAATTTGGAAAATTGCATGCCCAGAGGTAGCAAGGACTATGAAGGCTAACCAGCTGTTGTGTGGAAGAGGAATTCCATGCAAGGATGAGGGACTTGAAAAGGGAAGTTTCCTTAAAACCCTATCTTGATGATTATAACTACATTCCTAAGTTTCATACTTGAAATGCATGAAGCTATGTATTGCATGCATAGGATATTGCATGTTGGTAAGAATATTGAAAATTATATATTCATAATGAACCACTAATGATAATGATTGCATTGGTGTTGACATTAGTGGAAAAAACAACGATGACATGGACCTAGTTGAATATGTTGCTGATGCTGATGAAGGTGACTAGCAACCCTCTGGAGAAAGGAATAAGGCAACAATCCCATAACAAAATTTGGTGAGCAAATTCTGCAATCTCCTGCAAGGACCAACCAAATCGGTCATGCCAAGGGTGTAAGTAGGACCCATGCAGGTAAGAGTTTTCTTATGACAATTCCATGGAATGGTAAAGGTAAAATACCTCATACCATGTGGATATTTGAATATAGAAAGGTGTCATGCCTGCATATATTGATTGAGCTTAGTAGCCCAAGAAAAGTAAGTACTGATGATCTTGATTATAGTAATGCATCCTATATGAGGTAGTCATGGTTAGGCCATGCATGGTGTGTTGAATGAATAGTATCCCTGAATCAATGCAAGGTAGCATTGAATGCATATACATTAAAAATATTTTATGAATCTTGTAGTCATGCATTGAGATGAGTGCATGTGATATTATGAATAACTAATGGCTGAAATGATGAATTGATGACAATTCAGGAACCATTTCAAAGGTTGTTGTGAATGCAGGATAGTCATGATCAATTGGCTGCCAAAAATGCTCTATGGAAGAGCAGGTGGTACAAATGATACGCTTGTGAAGTAAGGAGTATCTAAACATTTCATTCAATTGCATGAATGATGTGACTATGCCTTGCAAATGTTAGTATGATAGTGATTGCATGAAGTAAATGAGTTTTGGTAATATTGATGTGACTAACAACTGGAAGTATTTGAATTTTATAAATTTTGAAAATGCTTCAGTGATGGTTGTAGCAATGAAAAGGTTATATGCATCCAGACTTACCAAGTGTTTGGTTGATTGAAGATCATGTTTCAGGTAGATTATTTCGAGCATGGCAGTGAGAGGTAAGACCCAGACCAATGCCAGAATCTACCATGTAAAAGAGCCAAACCTTATGAGAAGAGTCTCATGGTTGTGAAAATAGTTGGCATGCATAATGGGTTGTTAAATTTGAATTGTGAATTTCAGATTTAAGAAATTGCTGACGACTACTAATCACTATTGGCTTGTATAAGATTGTGATAGGAGGATCACCTCATTGCCAAGCAAACTAATTTCTGTAGTAGACAGAATTGCAAATTCTTATTGAATTTAATTACTAATGTAATTGCTTGGTCATGTAACAATCAATTTGGATTGTATTATCATATAATGATTAACTATTTGGATATTTGATGAATGTGCCAGGGGTACACACTGCAGGAAGATCATGTGTGAAGGCCTGCAGGAGCCAAACTTCATGGGAAGGTTTTCCCTTGTTTTGGAAATGGGTTTCGGGTGAAACTTCGTTGGACATTTTGGAAATGTCTCATCTGCACTGCATGTTTGGTAGAAACATGAGTGAGATGGTATAAATTATGTCGGTAAGACATGTGTGGATATGAAATGTAAAAAGGAGTTGGGATGGCTAACCGAGGGACTGTTAACTTAGAGAAGGAGCCACCATTCCTCCTTAACAAAGGCATACTGCGTCGACAAATGGATAAGTGTTCTGTGACCCTTACTGAGAATATGCATGTCAAATTATTAAATTCCATATGCAGAACATGTTTTGATTTAATATCCATGATGACCGATTGCTTGAGTATGAATGGGGCCTACATGGCACACACCGGAAAAGAGTGCACACTTTTCCGATGTCGGATCATGAAAGGGTTTTCAATATTGATTACACCCTAGGGAGTGGACGCACTCCTAGTGTCTTAATGCTTGATAGTGAATGATATGAAATGTGATTACAATTTTGGAGCAATAACGCTGATGAGTCTGCTTGTATTGCTTGTATTGCTTGTGTTGACAGGCTAAATAGATGCAGTTGGGTGTTGCACCCTAAAGGTAAAGGTAAATGGTTGTTGTGAGGGGTTGCGGAGTAAGGGGTATTTTTGATACGAGTGTATGTTGGGCTGTTATATGCCTGAGGATCCATAGTAGATCCTAGACCTGGAAATGGTCATGGTAAAGTTCCAAGCCCAGTTGACATG
>LPNX010666230.1:41653-54745 GCA_001517045.1 Pseudotsuga menziesii
GAACGAGGAAACGCACAATACAGATAAGTATTGGATTATTTTGCTTACGAATATACATGTGTATATGATTTGGTTATGATGTCTTGAGCTCTTGTTCTAGAGATGAAACCGATTAGAATAAACTAAACATGTGAATCTATTCAATGTTTGGATATAGGTATCGCTGGAAGTGAGGACTATGAGGGCATCCTAAAGGTGCATGTGGACATGTGACTGTCCTAGAAAGATTGGAATGAGTGGCAATGAAAAAGGGTGCTAGTGAGACCGGGAGATTCCTAGCAGTTGAGACAAACCATGTGGAGAGACTCCATGGTTTAGACGTCTGAAATGGACTAGAGACACCAAGTGTCATGACCAAGAGAGATTGGTCCATCATTCACGGTGAAGTGAAAGAGGCTGAGAGTTGAAAATCCATAGCAGTGGTGTGAGTTCTAGGATGGAACAAAACAAAGAGGGGAAACACCCTTGCTGATCTCTCTTGCCTTTTAATTATATATACATATATATTTATGCATTGTGAAAACAAAAGATTGTTGAATGCATGTATGACTGAAAATGGAATGTGTGTTTTTGTTGAAGGTAAATTGTGAATGTTGGAGTGGTTAATTCCCTGCCCAAGAATGGACATGAATGAGCTCGTGTGCCTGTTGGGGAAGGCATGAAAAATATAAAGTTTCCTTGATGAGACTTGGACTGTCATGCCAATTGGGTAATTAACTGACTGATTTTAATGTCTATATTATGCTTGGTCTGACAGAATTTCAATGGTGCATTTCACAGGTGAGAAAAGTGAAACCGGGTGGTGCACATTGATCATGGCAGTAGATCAAAAGTTGCTGGACTTGGCTGGAAATCTCCTTCAAATGATTGCCAAGACCCAAGAAAATCTTGGGGAGATGCTCAAGATACAGAAAAAGCAGAATGAAATGAACCACCAGATTTTGCAAGACTATTGGTTTGCAAAGGGAGGTGAAAAGCCTTCTGGGAGCAATCGGCAAGAGAAAGGAAGGTGGATCAGCGATGGGACATTCGTCCAAGCGACCCATTGGGAAATGGTCCAGGCATGAAGACTCAAAGGAAATTGAGTAGGTAAGGATGAAGCAGCCAGTGAAATGATGGGAATGCGGAGGACATCATTTAATCTGGGATTGCCCAATGAGGGAACATGATGAGGGAAATAGCCGCAAAGTTCCTAGACTTCAGGATAAGCTGGAAGCTGAGAACCAGCAGGACAAGTCTGTAGAAGCCAAGGGGCTTGGTCTTGCACGTTGATAGTGAATAATTAAACGTGGGACAGATCTGCAAAATTTTGAAATTTTGATGTGCAATTGTATATGTATTGTATATGTATTCCTATGTATTGGAACACCGAGGATGGTGTTATTCCAAGGGGGAGGGGAATGTCACACCCCGGTTTTGACCCCGTTTGCATGATGTATATATTGTAATTAATCGTGGTGAGGAGCTAAAGGAAAAAGCCCCACCATCGATTTGGTTGTGTATGTTTCGGCAATAGGGGTAGTTGTCGATGGTATATCGTGCTATTTGGCACATTATAATTCGGCATCATGTAAACACACACATCAATTAAAATAAACCACAACCAGCTACGGCAGTGCAACGTGAAAGATGAAAATGGCATGATTCCAAAGGATAAGGGGTGGGGGATGTCAAACCTTGGTCTATGGGGGGGGGGAAACCTATATGTTGCCACCTTGTTTTGATTTGCCATCTTGCCTTGTCTCATCCAACCTCTTCAATGCTTTGTTGAGTTAGTTGGGGCAGTTATTGCTGAGTGGTGGTGGGTGTGGTAGGACTGTCCATCCTTACCCACGTGCCCACTCCACCAGCGGATTCTTCCTCTTCACGTCGCTGGGGGATGAGGGGCGACCTTCCATTCCCTTCCACTCTCTCCACTACACGTTACCTCCATTGTTGGTTCATGCCTCGTGACTGTCTGTTTTCCCTCACGCACTCTCCACTACGCAGGATCTCTGTGGCCTGTTCGTCCCTCATGTTTAGCTGTTCATCCTCACACAGGAGCGGAAGTCTTGTGCGTCCTCACGCACAGGCAGTTGCCTTGCTGGATCTCATGCAACCAGGAGGGGAGCTGCTTATCCGTGGTCATTCACGTTTTCCCACAGAGTGGAATCGGGTATGTCTCTCCTCTGTATTTTGGGGATCTAGTGCATATGTTTTCCTCTGCATTTTTTGCGCCTTGGTGCAAGTTTCCCTCCCGCACAGTCTGTTGGAGTCGTTTTCCCATGTTGTGAGCCGTGCTCACTGATTACATTGTGGGACTGTCATCTTCCCACGTTTTTGGTTGGCTGTAGTGTCCAATTGCGTTTTGGGCCACTGTGTATTCGTAGTGAGCCCTTTTCTGCTATGGTTTACGTTTGAGTTTCCCATGGCTATGCTGGGAGTGCTATTTATTATCCATTGTGGGCTGTGGATTGCTGCCATCATTCCTTGTGAGTTTGGGTTGTTGGTGCACCCTGGTTTGGGTTGTTGTTGAGTTGTTTTGGCCATGCTAGGGCCAAGAACAACTCTGAGTTGCCTTGTGGGCTTGAGCTGTGTTTCATCTTTTGTTTGGGACTGTCCCTGGTTGTCTTTGCCTTCATCACAGAGCTGTGAGTGGGTTGTTTGCTGCGGTATGCAGTGGGTGGTCTTCGGACTGTTGAGAGTGGGATTAGAGGCTGTGTATGCATGAGAAGATTGGTGTTGAGGCCACAAGCTTGGCATTTAGCCTATCCTAGCTCCTTGACAACCTGGTGAACCCTATGGTGTGGGTTTGGCTGTGTGTTGGCAAACCTTGGCTATGTGTAAGCCTGCATTGACCCTTATTCCTCGAGGAATCGTGCCCAACTCGGGGGTGGCAGTGTTGCTAAGAGATTGACGAGCACGCTGGCCTATGGTTGGGTGGAACGTTGCAGCGATGTAGCTGGTTGCGGGGAAAGTTCTTCATCAAAGACAAGTACTTCTGATTGTTTCATCTCTGCAATGTCTATTGTTTCATGAATTATGATGAACATGTTAAATGCTGGAATGTGTGTGTTGCTTCCATTGAATGTTGAGTAACTCTGCATCTTTGTATGATGGATTATGCATCTTAGTATGCATTCTGTTGAGCTTGTTTTAATTTCAGCATTGTTGTCTGTTCATGATCATGGGGCTATTTTCCCGTATGCATTGGTGTTGGTCGCGTCCTCTTCGCCGGTCAGAGGGTCGGGGACGTGACAGCTCATTACAAAAGTGGAAATGAGGATAAAAAATTGGAGTTTTAGATGGCTATCCAAGGGTGGAAAACTAATATTGGGGAAGTCTGTTCTTGAGGCCATTCCAGTATATTGGATGCACTTTTGGATACCCGTGGGTATTCTTGAAAGAATAAGGAATATTTGTTTCAAGTCCTTATGGTCTGGTAACAAAGATTCGACTAGTTTACCTTGGTCTTCATGGAAGGTTTTGGAAAATCCCAAATCTCTGGGAGGTTCGGGATTAAAAATTCCTGCATTGTTTGCTAAATCACTTGCTACTAAAAATGTGTGGAATTTGATTAATGGTACAAAACTTTGGGTCCAGATTGCAATACAGAAATGTATTTCTCCTTTAACTTTATTAGATTGGATAAGGGTTTCTGTTAAGAAAAAGAAGGGCATATCCATTTGTTGGAAAGCAGTACCTTGGTCATTTGATCTTATTGGACAGTCACTTGTGTGGAGAGTTGGGATTGGAACTGAGGAGCGTATTGGCATAGATCCTTGGCTTGGATGCAAATGGAGGCATTGTTTACCAGTCTCTATGATTGATAAACTTCATAATGCTGGTTTTTTTGTTTTGAAGGATATTGCTTGCCTTGGTACAGTATTACTTCAGGATTAGGGCTGGTTGAATGCTGATTTATTTGGATTTGTGGACCAGGAAATCATAATTTGGAATAATTATGTTGCTTTGCTGATATCCAGTCATGTTAGAATAACTAATGAGGATGATCAGCTGGTATGGAGTCTATGTAAAACAGGTAAGTACACTCCCAAAGCTGGTTTTTTTCATCTTATTCAATATAGGAATGAGATGGAAAGTTCCTGGTGGTGGAAGTGGTTATGGAAACTTAAATGTCCACTAAAATAAAAAATCTACTGTTGGTTTTTATTTTCAGGGAAAGCACTTACATGGGATATACTGTGTAGAAGAGGCAGAGAAGGACCTGGCTGGTGTTATCTTTGCAAAATGGAGTCTGAAACTAATTCTCATATTGGTTTTGAATGTTCATTTACAAGGAGGGTTTGGTCAGAAATTGAGGCCAAGTTAAGATACTTAAATATTTGGCACGGTATATCAGTTTTATAATGTGTAAAGAATTGGGTTTTGAATGCAGATATCAGGTATAGATCTTTACCTGTTATTGTTTCATGGTTCATATGGAAAGCTAGGAATCAATGTTGCTTTGAAGATATTCAGCCAAAGACTTATGTGGTATCACCCTTATGTTTGGGGTTACTAAATTATTATCCTTTGGATAACAAAGTTATGAACATTAGAATGGTTGTTAATGAACATATTGACAAAGCATCACCCTGGGGGTATTTTGATGGCTCAGCAGCTGGTGTGCCATAGATCTATGGGGCTGGTGGTATTCTATTTTTATCAGATGAGCACTTTTTCACATTTTCTGCTGGATTGGGGTTGGGTACCAATAACTTTGCTGAGCTTTTAGGTTTAAAGTTTCTTATCATTTTGGCTTTAAAGCAGGGGGTTCATACTATGCATATTTATGTGGATTCACAGTTGGTGATCAACTGGGTATCTGGTAAGTTTAGGATTAATAATATTCTTCTTACTCAGGTCTTGTAGGAGGTGATCCATATTTCTAATTTCCTTGTTAAAGTTGATTATAAGCATATTTATCTTGAAAGGAACTCTAAAGCTGATGCATTGGCTAATGTAGTTGCTAATGTGGAGGAAGGGCATTGGAATAACCATGAGTTTAGAGGAACTGAAACTTATGAGACTTTTCATATTTTCTAGGATTATGGTTGGGGGGGTGAGTCATGAGACTCAATGATGTTTTTTCGCTGACAGTTTTGATGGCAAAATGATACTTTGTGAGAGTTATTGTTAAAGACTTATCTTGATAGCTTGACAGTTTATTTTTGAAGGATTAAAACTCATATTGATAACATTTTTGAAGGATACTACTCTGTGGATAAAGACTGGTTTAGATGATAGATATACTTTACATAGTCTTTGAAGAGCAAGGATTACATGCTGATATACTTTGTTTGTACAGTTTTGAAGATCAAGGATTATATGTTGATATACTTTGATGATTGTAAAGTGAAAAAACTACTTTCTGTTTAACTTACAAGATACAACTTTTGTTGATTGTAGTTTAACTGTTTGATATTTTTTGGATTGGATATAATTTGATTTCTAATCAATTATTATCTATTGTAAAGCATTTTTGTGCTGAAGAATTGAGGAAATGGACACTGATCAGTAAATGATAGTGGATCATATGAGGAATGTAATTTTGAATAAAGTTACAATTTTTTTTGTGGAAAAAAAAATAGAGTTTGATATTTCAAAAACCATCTTAAATGGTCACTCATCCTTACTGATTTTCTTCAAATACTCCACATTTATGATGCCTCTTTGTTTTTGTTTTCTTTTCCAACTTCTAAATCAGGATGAAGAGTACTTGGCTTCTAAGAAGAATGTTAATAAAAGCTATGAAAAATATACTCTAATTTGTTTATAATCATTATTTTCTTAAAAAAATAATACCAAATATAACTAGAAATTACATTTATGTAACCACATATATCATATTAATTAGCAGTTAATATAAATAACTAAAGTGTAAATAGATTGATTCTCTCTTAATGTTCTTATTTGATTCTCTTAATGTTTTCCATAGTCAGCCAACTCATTGCAATCAATGGGAAACAAAGAAGCGTACTTTCCATGTAAATCCACAGAAAAAATAACTGAGAGAATTTTGAGGGCATTATTTTTCGAAATTAATACGTGATTATACTTAGAAGCTTGTTTCTAAGTACATTAACATCACGTGAATGGTCCACTTAGTAGGATGAGACGTTATATAAAGTTCTTAGAGTACAACCATGCATCTCGTGTTGAACCACAAACATAAAATATTATGTTATTCACATAATGCCCTCCACCTCAAGAGATCCTTACAATACCTTTTCAAAACATTAAATATTAATATTTTGATGAAGGTACTTCCAATTTTCATTGATATTTAACATCTTTAGAGTAAAATCTAAATCCAACTTTATGATGGACTCTTACGTGCATAGTTCTTGCATAGCAATGTAGATGGTTTTAACTTGAAGATTCCTTTCACATGGAATAATTTTTTTCACAAATCATGAGTGTGACTTAACATAAGTACCGATGACCAATCTAAGGCCATTTTCCAATGTCATATATATAATGATTAGTTTAGCAATTAATTATTATTATTATTATTATTTTAGTCATTAATTATTATTGTGACAAGCACAAGTTTTTGTTAGTTGATGTTATATATATAAGGCGCATGATTTCAATCAAAATTTGGTCAATCATACTTATTCCTCTTTCGACCATGTCTGTGACAATAATAACTCTATTCTTTCAACTTTTATTTTTTTTTCCTCCTTCATATGCATGCTTCATTCCTTTTAGATTGGTTAATATTCCTTGAAATCCATTTTTTGTTTTCCTCCTTCCCATTCATGCTTCATTCCTTTTAGATTGCTTGATATTCCTTGAAATCCAGAGGTATTGCTAACTTTTTATTCATTATAATTGATATCATGCACAATTGCTTTGTATATATTTAGCAAAACTATGCATAGGATGTTTCGATGACTAACAACTAGTTGCAATCCTAGGTAAATGACTATTTAAGTATTGAAATTATCACACATACATCTCTCTACAAAGTAATCATTAACATCCAATTGCTAAAATAATCATGTAGCATTGCAAAATTATGTCTAAAGAGGAGTGGTAAAGTACAATATTCTTTTATAATACATAAAACAAATACAACATGAATAAAATATTAAATATATCTGTAAATATTAATAGGTTTTTGGCAACCCCAGTTTGTGTGTATTTTTTAATTTTGAAAACAAGGAGAACATGAGAATATTTTCAAGATTTCATGCCATTCAGAGGAAAATTCTCATGAAGGCATTGTAATGTGAACATGCCCATGCAATGTTGTAATGTATTGTAATGTGAGATGATCTATGTAAACGTTGTAAATGATGTAATGCAAAGAGCCAAGTTTATGTGATATCTAAAGACCCATTGGATTGTGATGTTATAGGTGTTGTTTGACTAGGAGATTTTTTTACAAATCATGACTTCGACTCATGGATGATATTTTCTAAAAAAAAATCCTGAACCATGGATATTTTCTAAAGCATGGCTTGTTGTAATTTATTCCTTAGAGTTACCAGCATACATAATTAACCTTAATTCACTATGTGAATACGACTAATCTATGATCTGGAACTAGTCATATTGGCATGTAATGGTAAAAACATAGTACTATTGTCATATGAGTTGATGAATACTCTAATCTTATCCACCTAATTTGAACCAATATGATTACAGCATTCACCATTTATGTTACAAAACACCAGGGGTTGGAGGACCAATGGCAAGATTTCATATTGGTCATAAAATAATAATAAAGTGCTTGCAAAGTCGAATAAGGAGATATATATTAATAGAGCTAAGTTCAAAGGATGTGTGCCTTCAAGTGCATAATTAGATATCAAATCATGGATGAACCACACCATGAAATTGTTATTTATATATCTTCAACAATGACAATCAAATAGACCTGGATTATTTAGCTGAAGATTATGTTGCATGTTTCCCCCTTAAATTTGCATCCCTGGTCACTTCATTTTTTTTAACCCCATCAATCCTAGTTCTATCCTAATCATGAGCTAAGTAACATGAATGAACTACCATTTGCATGTTGCAAATGGTCGAAAGATTTAGTTTTTTCAACACTAGTATAGATGTATTACCACCACACAATTGAACAGTTCTTGGATAAATGATTGGACATGATTTATAGGTATAATGAGCTATTAAACTATTGTTTTGAAATAAACATGTAATGAAAATGACACTCTCGATACAACATATGTTTTAGAATACTATTATAATAGGATCATTTGTTTTATTTTTAGTACTTAATAGCTCGTCTACACTAATTATGAAACCAATGAGGGTATACTTAACATTGATGCTCAGTGTATTATTACATGCTTGGAATATCTCTCCAATGCCTCATCAATATCCAATGTGGTACATGCATGAGGTTTGTAAATACAATGACAGTGTCTATAGGTAGGTGTTTCAAAAAGTTGATTACAAAACACCACAAGTTTGGCAATGACATCCACTAAGCTTCTCTGGAGACACTACCATTTGGTTATATTTTTTTTGAGATAGTTACAGAAGTAAGGAGTTCTAACCTATGAACATTATATTGCAACTATTTTAATGACTTTTCCAAGATTCTACTCCACAAACTAACATGGCATGATATTCATCTTGGGTTTATTGCATTCATTTGGGTGGCATTGTCAAAAGATAAATATATGTAATTATGAGAGGCATCCTCGTATTCATAATTCTAGTAGTTGAGTATCAAAAATGTTTTATCGAGGGATGGTAACAGGGAAATAACAACTACCATCACAAAACAATAGGGCATTGGATGAAATGATGCAATGGCATAAGTTTCATTTCTTAGACCACCATATATTTTTTCATATTATATGCATAAGGGGATAATAGAGATGTCGAGTAGATTGGAAGAAGTCCATGAAAGCCAAAAAAATATTCATCCAACCTGAAAGAAGTTCCAAAATTGTTCCACGAGTTTTTATACACATGATCTCTCCTCTTTGGAAGAGGGTGGCATCTTTCAGGATGCGTTAGAATACAATTGTTAATTTTATTGAATCTAGCACACACATTATTGAAAATTTGGTATTACTATCAAACCACTAGGCACTACTTGTTTATGGCAAGATATGTTTAGCGTCAAAGATTCCCTAAAAGACCCAAGACTAAATAAATCTAAGACATATTCTCAATAGTATATTGAGAAGTAGCTCACCCATCAATCTCATATTCAGTAAATCTAAGACATTTTTTAAAATAAAATTTAAGCATAGAAGTTGAAGTGAACTCAACATATCAAATAATTCAACATAACATTGGTTAAAACTTGAATTGCATTTAAGGGGTAACTCAAAAACACATATAACGTATCATTTTTCAATTAACATATCCAATAGTCAGAAACAATCAATATACAATTTGTGTCCAGTGTGAGCCCTTATAGAATTATAAGGACATGGGATTCATAAAAACCTAAATATATAACTTATTAAATTAAGACAAATTCATCATTCCTTAGATTAAATATGGGGTTATAAAAGGAAATACTAAAATAAGTAATTATGATATATTTCCTCTATTTATTGGAATTTTGCATGGTTAATATTGCATGTGGACATGTGCCCAAATTATGGGAGCTTGGAAAATATTAAAAGGAGGAATGAGAAGGGAAAGGGGCCCTTCTTCCTACCACCTCTCCTGGGGGAGTCCTATGACTTAAGAAGGAGATGGAGGTTCAGAGGATGAGGGTATGATAGGATTATATTTATGATATGTGGTTGTCTTGGTATTGATGAGTGACAGATCAGGGGATCATAGTCTATGATTGAGGGGTTGGTTGGGAGGAGAGTTTTTTCCCATATGGGGTTCATGAAGAGTTGTTGAGTTGATGGGCATCATGTCGGTTTAGAACGTGCAACTATAATTTATTCACCATCTATTCTACACTGTGTCATTTTTAGAGTGGCACAACAGAAGTGCCGTGGGACCATAACCCACAGGTCCCATGATAGAAAATTGACTCTGATACCAAAATGCGAGGCCCAAAAGTTCTTAATAATAAAAACGTAAATAACATACATTTTAAAAATATCCAATTGATTACATGGGAATTATAATTTTAAAAAATTAACAATAATTATAAACATAAAAGAATTATTTTCCAAATATCAAATTATCCCCATCCAAATACAAATACTATATATATATATATATATATATATATATAAAGGGACATTTAGGAAACCTACCTAAATCATAGGATTTAAACATACAATGGCACCCTTTAAGCCGACACAAATCCCATCAACTCAACAGTGGCTCTTCATGAACCCCACGTGGAAAATTGTTCTCCTCTCAACCAACCCCATAGTCATAGACTGAGATCCCTCGAGCCCTCACTCATTAATACCAAGCCATCCACATATTATAAACATAATATTATCCTACCCTCAACCTCTGAACTTCCATGTCCGTCATAACTTCCCCTTGAAAGAGGTGGTAGGAAGAAGGAACCCTTCCCCTTCTCCTTCCTCCTTTTAATTTTTTCCAAGCTCCCATAATTTGGACACATGTCCACATGCAATAATAACCATGCAAAATTATGATAAATAAAGAAAATAGATCACAATTACTTATTTTATTACCTCCCTTTTATAACCCCATATTTAATATAATACATGATTAATTTGTCTTAATTTAATAAGTTATATGATTAGGTTCTTATGGATCCCATGTCCTTATAATTATATTCATATAAACCTTACATAATTAAATAGTAGTGTGTAGGGATAGGACCCACTGGCCATAACGAGTGTGTTGCATGCCTACACTATAACCCTAACATGCCCCCAGGTACTAATGCAATATGTGTTTGAGGGGTGTTACATGGGCTATTTTAGAACTCAACTATGGGTAGTAGTTTTAGTCCATGTTTCTTGATATGCAAATGGGATAGTTCTAGGGAACTTCTAGAGGGAGATAGGTGTTGTACTAGGTGTTGAAGGAGAGAAGAAATAAATATATCCTCTCCTCACTCCATCTTGGATTCTCCTTCCAATAAAATATGAATATCCAGTGGTCTCCTCTCTCCCACATGTTGTTGGTTACCACTATGAGGCCATTTACACTAACTATGAGGCATGTTACACTAACTATGAGGCCATTTACACTCACTATGAGACCATTTGTAAAGAAAAAATGAGATATTGAGATATTACCTATGAAATAGGTTTGGGGAACTCCAACAAAGTTATGCTCCTTTGAATCAAAATATCTAATAACCTTCCTTTAACTAGGGACATCTGGTATATAAGGGACAGAAAAATAGGTTGAGATCTTACTGACTTACAAGATATTTGATTTTTTGTCTTATATTTGTTTTCTTTCTTCTCCTTGATCATAACACTTTGTCTCCTTTAGGTAGCTTTATCCTTGTACATTACAAAATACCTCAACTACATAGTAGAACAATCTTTGCCATGTGATTTTTCATAGTAGATTATGATGCCCTTGTTAAAATATAGTTTTGCAAACCTATTGAAAAGTGTTATTTCAAGATTGAAATCCATATAGATTTAAATAATACATACCCATGTCCATATTTGTAGGTCAAAATACATTGTTTCTTAGAATAATAAAGTAAACTAACAAATAGATCACTGAGATAAATTTAATGTTTTTAGGTAAAAAAACAAAACCCAATCTTCCTTCAAAAGTTCAATGGTTAGAAATTCCACAAGAAGGTCAAAACTTAGTTATAGTTAATACAAAATAACATGTATGGTATAGTAATATTTATTAAACAAAAACCCATGCAACAAGATAAGCTTGTTAAATGGAAATTTGGAGATGACAAGGCTAAGAATAATTAGATTATCCATTTCAAATATAGAAATAGATCACTTAGACCTATCCAAAACCTCCAAATAAATATAGGAAGAGATCAATTGGATATAGTTAAAATGTAAGAGAACAAAATTGAAGTGTGATTAACATAATAAAACCCAAACACGAATAGTTAACACATAATAAAGATAAACCCATAACATAAGAATTTACCATATCAACAATGATATAATTTTCTCAATTTTCATGTGTACAAATGAGGATTATCTTATTTTAATATCGAAACAAGTCAATATTATCCAACACTTCTCCAAAATTTCTCCTTGATATTGACTTAGGGACACATATAAGGAGAGCCGACATAAAGGAAAACCACGAAAGTATGTTGATAAATTATTGACATGAGGGTTTGACACATAATAAGTTCTATAATCTCCTACAATTGTGTTTGGGCAGGGATAACATGGAAATGACATCAACAACCCCATTTTCAATGGTTTTCCACAGCTGACCTCATAATGCAAAAATTGCATTGTCTCTTACTAAGAAAAAACCTAGTTTCTAGAATAGCCAAATAGGCCATGCATGGATCCATGAAATCACAAGAGAGAGGAACCTATATGTGTTGTTCGATGTTAAGAATACAAAGGAGTGGATGGTTCATTGATATGGGCCCCAATTATTTTTTATGGCGAGTTACATCTCACCTCCTTAATCCTTTCATAAAAAACTTGGTGAATTTGTGTTTAGAGCATAAAAGAAAACTGAGTAATGAAATTGTGTTTCGTATGCTCTGTGGATAATGGAGATTTGTGGGCCAATAAATTTATTAGTCTCCATTCGACCCCTTGTTCACATTCTATAGAACCAACAATGGATATTTTATCACCATGAGCACATCCCTAAGGCACATGCTTTGTGTGAAAAGAAATTTATTACCATGCATATTAGACTCTTGCAATAATCAATCATAATTCATAAAAATGGTAAAAGTGAAATATTGTGTAACACATTAAAATAATAAATTTTGGATTCAAAGTCATGGTCAATGGAGAGAAGAACTGTGTAAGAGTGGGGAAAATAACAATATCATAATCACATGCAACAAGGATATTCAATTCACTTGAATTTAAATTACCATGTGCAAGGACATTGTACTTATCTCACATCTATAGAAGTCAAGATTTCCAAACCTATCACAAGCCTAGAACTAACATCCAAGTCAAAATTTCAATCCTATGATGAGTATATTAGACACAATGGCTTACTGAGAGAAAGAGGGGGGGGGGGGGGGGG
>LPNX010666230.1:54771-114771 GCA_001517045.1 Pseudotsuga menziesii
CACATTCAATTCAACATGATATTCATCAATAGAATATGCATCAATAATCAATTCATTCATCAAATAAAAAGAATAATCATCAACACATTGCACAAGAGTCACAAGATATAATGTTTGTAATATTTTTGTATTTCAACAGCTACGACCGTGAGGTAAATCAACACCTACTGAATCAGAAGCACCTACTTCTATCCAATACTCTGCTTGGTCTTTCCTTAGATCCTACTAAGAAAAATGGTATAAGGCCCAGCGTGTAGTAACATACAAATTCTTATCACATTAAATCTCATCCATTACATGTCATCACTGTCAGTAGCTAAACACATCATCATCATTATGTCGATCACTTGTCCACTCATTACTGTTCTCTTCTCATGTCCTCAATTGTTCATCATCATTCTGTCCATAGACACATCATTCTTACCATAACTACAAATACATCATTATGCCCATCAACCTGTTGTCAGCATCATACAGTAATCATACCTTATTGTTGTGCATACATATCATGTTTGTCACTATTGTCACTACCAATCTCTGTCATGCCACTTGGCTGTCAATTTTCTTGTTAGCTATCATGTTTTCATCATCAAGTCAATATTTATCACCAACGTCAAGTTCATGTCAAAACAATGCATGTCACTGCCAAGTCAACTAAGGTCTGCGTGTAGTGATCATCAATTTTATCAAATCTGCTCCAACAAGTTTATCATATCACTATACTGTATCACTTGATTATTTCATCGAAGCTACTTTACAACAGTTCTTTAGATTCCCATATTCTCCCACAACCTTTCTTCCTTTATGTTGGTACAATATCACTTCTTCAGAGTTGTCATATATAAAAGATATCAAAAATAAAACTTCAAAATATGCCATGTCAATTGTGTTGTCTCAGCCCAAAGAAAATATTCAACAGTGACCTGCGTGTGCCTTAGTAAAACAGTCCAAAAATTAGAGCTCTTCTAATTATGCTTTCTATTCTATTGCCATGTCACCATTTCATCCAATCCGTGCGCATTGTCCACAATTTATTTATTTAGGGTATTAGGGCCATTGCCAAATGACCATAGAATGGGTCATTTGGCTCATTAGGTGGTCAAATGTCCAGCACTGTTTCCACTTCATCTATGCCATTAAGCCATCATAATATGACCTTTATCATTAATGTTTCCATCAATGACAATCATAGACAACCATATTCATTAGAGTCATCAAACCCTAGGTCTTGAACTCTTACATCAACATAAGCACCGAGACCTCCATGGAACATCAACAATACATTAAACAAGTCTTCTTCCAAGCAAGTTATCACACCAAGATCAAGATTCATTAATTTATGATTTCCATGATCATTTTCTATCCTCCATGCATCACATAACAACAAGGATGCAATATCACCCAAGATATTATCTCTTTTCTTTGTATGATGTCTAGAGTTGGAACCTTGGAACTACCTACTCTTGATTCATAAGAGCAAGAACTTAGACAATAAAATCATCAATTCCTTTAATGTTACATTTTCTTATCTAATTTTTACTTTCATAGACAAAATCTAGTGGCCTTATACATCTTATAAGAATAATTTCACAAAGAAAAACCAATAATTCATTCTCTTATTCATGTATTTTCTTATGGTATACATTAGTTAGCAAATCCCTAGTTCCAAATATGGCAGAAATAAGAAACCACTAGTCCATAGACTCATGGGAGATGGGAAACCTTAAGTGTAATATGATGTCGCGAGGCCAATAAAATGGACAATTTGTTGATTTGAGTATCTGTTATTGTTAGATTTTTGTCTTCAAGCTAGCATTATGATCTTAGGATATTTAACTGAGAGAATAGCATGCACAGCAATAAAACACAAGCACAACACAAGAGACAAGAGACACAAAGAATTTTCCTCAGGGAAACCATAAAGGAGAAAACCCCACAACTTCCTCAGAGATAGAATCAACACCAAAAGGTAAAACCGAAAAATAGTAAGATGATCTCCACACAGCAGCAGTCTCTCTCTCTCTCACTGAGAGAGCTTCTCCTCTCACTCATGCACCCCAATGATTGAGTGTGTGTGTATGAGTATCATTAATAGAGAGGCTCTCACTCTCTATTTATATTCTTCCGTTCACTTGGAACTCACTACAACATGTCGGCCTCACTTAACAATTACTTACTAGAGCCGACATCTCTAGGAGTGTCTAATAACCCTAATTCCCCACAACTTGTGGGGACTTTGCCTCCTCCGGCCAATAGGAGGGTAACACAATGGTGGGGACTATTGCCCCGACTTACAGTGACTGACCTAGGGTCGACTTCACTAGGATAGTCTAATAACCCAAGGGCCCCACAACTATGGGGGCTTTAACCCTTAACCAATAGGAGGGTTACCCACAATGACTTCACATGACTTTATAATTATAGAAACTTCCTGGAATAAACATCGAGGTATGACATGACTCAAATATATTACAATACATCTTGGAATAAGCATCGGGTTACAATACATAAGAAAATACAAGTGAATACATTCCGAAGTTACAATTACATCAACACTCCCTCTTAACTAGGAAGGTATTCTCTCGACACAATTTATCAGCACAAGTATTCTTCTTTGTGTCATTTGGGTCATCGTCAGTTCTTCGTCATCTTCAGGTCATCTTCATCTTCAATTCATCTTCATTTGGATCTGGATCATCATCACTGGATCTAGATCATCACTCGATCCAGATCATCATCACTGGATCTGGATGATCGCTTAATCTGGATCATCTCTAGAGCATCATCTCTAGATCTGGATCATCACTCAATCTGGATCATCATCACTAGATCTAGATCCTCACTCGATTTGGACCAGTACCACGGGTGCTATCTCATGATTCTTCTCATCACAGGAAGTTCTATAGAGCCAGCCCTTTTTCATGCTGGTTGTAGGCCTAGCCTCCATGTAGGTCTTCTTCAGCGCTTATATCTAGCCTACTCGTTAGAATGGCCCGTCCAGCACTTACATCTGACCTACTCGTCAGAAAGGCACATCCAGCACTTACATATGACCTACTCGTCAGAAAGGCACGCCCAGCACTCACATATGATCATATAGGAACCAATCCTATAATCACATCAGAAAGGCCCAACACTCACATTCACCAACATGATAGGACACAAATACTATCATCTGTGAAAAGGATCAGCACTTACATCTGACCTACTCATCAGAAAGGCACATTACTCACATCCATCTAGGTGGGAACACATCCTACCACAGTGATGGAAGACTCTCACCCAGGCCAGAACACATCCTACCACAATGATGATAGATTTACGCACATTCACCCAGGCTGGAACACATCCTACCACAATGATGAAATATTTCTGCACATTCACCCAGGCCAGAACACATCCTACCACAATGATGAAATATTTTCACACTTACATTCACCAAGGCTAGAACACATCCTACCACAATGATGAAAGGGCCTGCACTTACATCCACCCAGGAGGGAACACATCCTACCACAATGATGGAAGGGATTGCACTCATATCTGATCTTGTAGGAACCAATCCTACAGTCATATCAGAATGGCCCCCAATCCTCCTCGACTGAGATACCTGGTAATTGACAAGGTGCCTCCATTCTCCTAGAGAATGGCAGTTGCCCTTATATCCAACCTTCTCATCGGAATGGCCAACACTCACATCTGACATGGAAGGAACCTAATCCTTTAGCCATGACAGAATGGTTTAGCCCTTACATTTGATCAAGTGGGAGCACATCCCTCTATCACATCATAATGGCTACTCAGTCCTAGACTGAGTGTTTCTGGTACCTCACTAGGCAGCTCCATTCAAAGAATGGAAATTGCCCTTACATCTGTCCTACTCGACAGAATGGCCAGCACTCATATCTGGCATGGAAGGAAGCAATCCTCTCACCATGACAGAATGGCTCAGCCCTTATATCTGACCTACTCGTCAGAATGGCTATGGATCTCAGCACTCATATCTATCATGGAAGGAACCAATCCTCTCACCATGAAAGAATATCAGCCCTTATATCTGAACTACTTGTCAGAATGGATATGGATCTCAGCACTCATGTCTGTCATGGAAGGAACCAATCCTCTCACCATGATAGAATGGCTCAACCCTTACATCTAACCTACTCGTTAGAATGGCTATGGATCTCAACACTCATATCTCTCATGGAAGGAACCAATCCTCTCACCATGACAGAATGGCTTAGCCCTTACATCTGACCTACTCATCAGAATGGCTATGGATCTCAGCACTCATATCTGTCATGGAAGGAACCAATCCTCTCACCATGACAGAATGGCTCGACCCTTACATCTGGCCATGGAAGGAACCAATCCTCTCACCATGTTAGAATGGCTATGGGACTCATCAATTTCCCTTAGAGGAAAACTCTATCTAGAGAACACCAAGCTTCTCCCTGAAGTACTCGAACTTCACCCTAGCCAATGGCTTTGTCAATACATCAGCTATATGTTCCTCCATCACAACATACTGGAGCTTCACTGCTCCCCTCTGCACCATATCCCTGATATAGCGGTACTTGATCTTGATATTCTTCAACTTGTCATGGAACACTGGATTCTTTGACAACTTTACGCAACTCTGGTTGTCACGATGTATACAAGTAGTATCCAACTGGAGATCAAATAAATCAGACAGTAGCTTTCGTAGCCATACTACCTCACAACTAGCTGAACAAGCTGCGACATACTCTGCTTCAGCTGTACCCAGTGCCACACAGGATTGCTTCTTGCTAAACCAAGAGATCACACCTGATCCCATATTGAAGCAACACCCTAAAGTGCTCTTCCTATCAATGGCACTGCCTGCCCAATCTGAATAAACATAACCCTCCAGTTTAATCTTATGATTCGCATCGTACTTGATCCCATAATCAATTGTACTCAGGTACCTCAGAATATGCTTTGTAGCAATCAAGTGAACATGTCTCAGATCTATCAAGAACTGTCTCAAGGTGTTCACAACAAAGAAAATGTCTGGTCTCGTGTTTGTTAGATACATCAAGGACCCAATCATCTGACGATACATCGTAGCATCAACCATCTTTGATGAAGAAACACTCAATAGCTTCAAGTTCGATGCCATAGGTGTGGTTATGTAGTCCATCATCCTGAACCTCTTCAGGATCTCTACTGCATACTTCCTTTGTCCACACCTCCATGCCTAAATAGTGCATCGACACATAACAGGAGCATCACTAGTCTTTTGCCTTCAACCTTGAAGCAAAGGTTGGAATTCACTTTACTCTCAGTAAAGCCTAAAGTCATCAGTAATCTGTCCATCATGTTGTATCATCTTGATCCTTGGGATATTCTGTAGTCACTCCCTCTAAAGCAGAGCATCATACTCCCTCTGTCTTCTGTACTCTATGCACTGAAACATTTTGTACCGAAGTGACAAGTAGCTTCCTATGCTACTAATATTCTATGTGACCATCTAGTGTATAGACTTGCATCTTCAACCTTGTAGCAAAGGTTAATATATTCATCAAGCTCATCATGTATGTGTTTCAACTCTTACTGGCTGCAAATGTCTCTTCATAGTCTAGGCCTTCTTTTCGTGAGAAGCCTTGTGCTACGAATCTTGCTTTGTATCCCATGATGTTTCCATCTACTGCATGATGGAACTACGAACTTCTCTTCATGTATCGATGTTGCTTCCTAGACATCATTCTTCTTGAATTGCTCTTCCCTTTCTCCTTGGTTACTTCTTCATAGCTTTAAGCTTCTGCATCAATGATGTCACTGCATTCGTCATATTATTCTTCATCTTGAACTGTCGTCATTTGTTCTTTGGAACAAGTCTCATCCTTCTTTTATTGTAGGTGATTATGTATGCGATCTTTCCTACAAGTCAAATGCAGTTGTATGGTTAGAATTATTTCATAAGGTATATTCATAATGAAAAATTCTTATGCATAACTATATGATCATGCAACTATTTTAGCCAATACAACATCCATCCATATCTCACGGAAACTTTCTAGATGCCTTCCATCTCTACCAGGACAACATTGAGATTGTGCACTAATCCAATATGTCAGCAAAGAGGTTTCATTCTAGATAAGTAGCAATGGAGAGTTGTATAGCATCATGAGCTACTTACCCATCACATGCATATTAGTAGTATACTGTCATTAATGCAAACATCCTATCATACATAATACATCAACTGAATATAAACAAATGCATAACAAAACAATATCATGAAATGACAATTGAATACTTATCTTTATTTGTTTTGTGGGTAGACTCCTTCTTGAGCCTTCAACTTCATTATCTTCTTCATTCATAATAGCATCATTTCTTATCCAAAAGATAAGGTGGATAAGAGATTCTTCAAGAGTTGAATTCTTCATATTCCTCATCGCTTGAGGGATCTTCTTTGTATGGTGAGGGCTTGATCTTCAGTTTCTTCCATCTTCCCTTCTCTTCTTATGAGTCGAGCTTCTTCTTCTTCCCAGAGTCTACTGAAAGTAATCACTTCATTTTGGCACACATTCCTTGAATGAATGAATCCCATGATCTTGGGAGGCCATTCAAGGTGGCCATCACCACTTTTGCATTCTTCACTTCTTCTTTTACCGCTTCAAGTTGTTCTTTGATTTGAGAGACCCTTATGACTGCATGGTCTCTGCATTTTGGATCTTCACATTCTTCAACTGGTTTCTTAAGGTCATCTTCTGATGTATGTTCTTCCCTTCAAATATCTTGGTCAAGGAATCAAACATCTTCGGTGCCTTTAGGGAAGACACTTGTGGTACAAGTTGATTGAATCAACAATGATCTTCTTGGCCTTGACCAAGTTCTTCTTGTGTAAGGCTTCTAGCCTCATCTCCCTCTGGTTCTGGAACCTCTCTACTCATGTAGGTGTCCAATTCATTTTCTTTAGAGAGATCATATACTTCCATTCTTGGAAGTTGTCAAATTCACCAATCTTATCATCAAGCTGATGTGATATATCACTTTGAAATGAGAACCTCAAATGAAAATAACAGAAGAATAGATCTTACTGATTTAAGGTGTCCGTCCTAGTTCTGGAGCTGGCTGATCTAGGGTTTGTCAGGGAAACCCTAATTTTAAAAACTTGGAATCTTTAAGATTTGATTGGATAGAAATATATATCTCTTCAAATGGAGCTGTCCAATGTACTCCTTTTCTGAAAATAGTGGAGGGAAGCTCCCGGAACAGGAAGCCCTAGTTTTCCAATTTCTTCTATAGAAATGCTTGTCACTGTTTCTATGATATGTCCAAAATTAATACTCCTCTGTATCTGAAATTTTTAATTGAGGTAACCTCGCATGTTGTTGATCTAACACCATAGGTTTCATCAGGATTGGTTTCTCCAATTGGGACTGATGATCCATTTACCAAGGTGACCTGTTACAGGACTGTTCAGAATAGTGAAGTTGTACGGAATTCCACATGTCACTGGTTCATTTTCTGAGTTTGAAGTTTGGACCACCAAAATTAAATGATGTTCCCTTTATGTAACATCTTCAAGCATTCCATTTGGACCTCAGTAACCCAAGATATTGTAATTCTCCCCAAGTGTCATGTTTAGGGATGAATTCTGGAAGAGGCTGGAACCCTAATTGGGAGGGATTCTATCTCCCAGAATATAGTGATTATGAGGCTGATTTTTGGATACAGTGTACATCAGGATTTTATCTATGCCCCCCTACAATTTTCTACTCTTGAGCCTTCACCAATCTTGGAATATAGTGAATGTACCAAAACTTAGCAGTTTCAGTATTTAGGGTTTTTCTAGCTCGGGGTCAAACTAGGGTTTGACTTTCTTGGAGTTTCACCCAATCAAATTTCTTGATATAGGTCTCTAAAATTCGATTTTGATGAGGAGAAAAATCCTATGCTGGGCTCACTCAAAAATTCCTCTTTTGTAAAAATCTCTAATTTCCGTATCGAAGACTAAAAATGCTCGGAATCGAATTCTGCTTCGACAGAAAGATGCGCCCTTCAATGGAGAGTCAGCCTAGCATACTTTTGCTGATGGATTGTGGAGAGAGACCCAAAAATTAAGAATCCCTAGATTCTATAGCAGCATAATGTCTTCTTCTCAGGTTAGCTCTGATACCATGTTAGATTTGTGTCTTCAAGCTAGCATTATGATCTTAGGATCTTTAACTAAGAGACTCAACATGCACAGTAATAAAACACAAGCACAACACAAGAGACAAGAGACACAAATAATTTTCCTCAGGGAAACCATAAAGGAGAAAATCCCACAACTTCCTCAGAGATAGAATCAGCACCAAAAGGTAAAACCGAAAAACAGTAAGATGATCTCCACACAGCAGCAGTCTCTCTCCCTCACACTAAGAGAGATTCTCCTCTCTCACTCATGCGCCCCAATGAGTGAGTGTGTGTGTATGAGTATCATTAATAGAGAGGATCTCACTCTCTATTTATATTCTTCCATTCACTTGGAACTCACTCAAACATGTCAGACTCACTTAACAATTACTTACTAGAGCGTACATCTCTAGGAGTGTCTAATAACCCTAGTGCCCCACAACTTGTGGGGACTTTGCCTCCTCCGACCAATAGGAGGGTAACACAATGGTGGGGATTATTTCCCTGACTTACAATGCCTGACCTAGGGTCGACTTCACTAGGATAGTCTAATAACCCAAGGGCCCCACAACTGTGGGGACTTTAACCCTTGACCAATAGGAGGGTTACCCATAATGACTTGACATGACTTTCTCATTATAGAAACTTCTCGGAATAAACATCATGGTATGACATGACTCAAATATATTACAATACATCCCGAAGTAAACATTGGGTTACAATACATAATAAAATACAAGTGAATACATTCCGAAGTTACAATTACATCAACAGTTATCAAGTAATGTTGAGTTTCAACTCGCTTCTTAAAGTCATTCATAGACATTTGAAGAACTTCAATCGAGGGAATAAATCCAATCCCAATAGAATAATTGAGTGCCACAACCTACTACAAGTTTTTTAGTCCAAGATCAAGATGACCACATTTTGACACACTCTATTAGCACAATTTCCAAAAATTTACCTTGTGATGCAAAAATTATATTGCATCTTATTGAGCAAAACCTTAGTTTCAGAAAAGGTGAAAATAAATAACAACTATTACATGGACTCATATGGTAGGGGTGTATCTAAGTTTAATTCAATGTCACAAGTCCAATAGAGCTGATGGTACATCGATCTGAATCTCGGTTATCAAGATATGTCGAGTTTCAATTCACTCTCTAAAATCATTTAGGGACACTTGGTGAATTTCTATTGGGGGCATAAAATCCAATCCAATCAACATCCTACAATTGTTTTTGGGAAAGGTAGATATGACCATGATGTCCACATGATCCATTGGCACAATTAATTTACTGTGATGCAAAAATTGCATTGCATGTGTCATGTCCCCAATTAAATAATTTACAAATAAGACTAATTGCAAATAATGTCCACAAACCTATTAGTTCAATAGGTTGAGATGGAGACATAAATTTTGTAATAAGGGAATATGGGACCCAAAAGGACTTTATTTTACCATATTAACATTTAAATGGGTCACACAAATGATAATTTCTAAGAAAATAATGTGGCATGGCTTCATGAAGACACTTGGAAGCTTGTGGATCCTTTGGATGACTAGATTCCCCACACACTTGGCATGATCTTCATCCAAATTCGAACACATGAGTAATGTAAAATTATTGGAGGGTGAAGTGGTGTCAAATATCATACAATGTTCCAAGAAAATCGAATAGGTAAAGGAGAGTAACTCCCATTGAAGAGGAAGAGACTAGAAGACAAGGTGTGCCACTTGGAAGGAGATTCCATGCATTGCATGAGAACAAATGATGAAATATTCTATGACAAGTATGACAAATTCAGACTTGATTGCAGAAAAATGAAAAATATGACATCATAGGGATAAAAATATCCACCAATATATCGAATTTTGGAGTTAGATGCAAGAATTCGAATTAGAGAAAGAATGGGAGCATCAAGAGGAAGACAAGTGTCATGAGAGTTACTAAAACACTAAGATGAGTTGGAGGAATCCCATGGATGGAAAATAAACTTTATGAAGCCTCATGAATTAAAAAAAAAATGATTTCATGAGGATGGATAATATATTTTTATCATTTTTTAATTGTCCTTTGGCATTTTGGAGAGCGTTTTCTTGTCCATTGCATGGTGAGTGTTCACTTTCCCTGCTTGTGAACCAATTTGGAGCGAGTTGGATTCCTTTACAAGTTGGTTGATGGAGAGGTAATTAATACCTATAATTGGAACTTAATTAACAATTATTAGGTTCATTTTGAAGTAAAATACAGTCTAATTATCATCTATCCCCCTATTCTCTCATTCCCTCTTCTCCATTCCCCCACACTCTCGTGTTGATGGCGCACTTGTTGGTGCTTACACTTTGATGAGGATATTTGATGCCCAATATTTGGTATGTGATTTATGTATCTGTACTAATATTTTCATATGATATGTAATTCTAAATATCATAAATCCATTTATGAAAGGCTTGCATTCCCATGCTCTTGACTTACTAGTTTTCACGTGTTTGGCTTCCATTTTGGAAAGAGTTGTATATCAGATTTGTATGAGGGATTTTATATAAGTTTGATGATTATGGGGAAGCCATAAATGATGTATAACTCTGTAATTTCATTATAATATTCTTTTAATCTCTAAATTCAAGAAACTCTAGTGTGAAAGGCTCGCATTCCCATGCTCTTGAATAACTAGTTTTCATGGATTTGGCTTCAAGCTTGAAGTAGTCTTATATCAAATTTGTATGAGATATTTTCTATGCGTTTTATGATGGTTTTACAGAAATATATTATTTTTTAGTCTGTAATTTCATGTCCCTATTCTATGTGGGTTGAAATCCAAGAAATCCATATGTGAAACTCTTGCAATTCCATGCTATTAAATCACTAGTTTTCATGTATTTGACTCCCATACTAAATGAGTTTTATACCAGAATTTTATGAAGTGATTCCTCTGGTGTTTAATAGTTTTGGGGAAATTTTTTTTATGTTTTATATGGTCCCTATATGTCACATCATGATCTGAACCTTTAACTCTATCTTTCATATGTCAAAATCGAGCTAGTTATGTAATTTCCTTGAAAGTGGTCATGCAAATATTTCACTTTATAATTAGTTTGAAGAGATAATAAACATATGTAATGACAGAAATGTATGTCTAATAAAAATCCTAGTAATATTTTCACAAATTTTGGAGTGTCTTACTTGAGTTGGGAAGCCAATTTTACCTTCACCCTTGGAAGAATTTGACCACAATTTCCTATGTAAAATTAAATTTGTTTCTCCCTATCACCAAACTAGTTTTCAGGAGATTCAATTCAGATAAAAAGTGTTCATAGGTAATTTGGGAATGTTATAATACTCACCCTATCATTTTCTTTAAAATTATATACCATTTGGAGTTAGTTGGAACCCCCTTTAGTCTTGACTAGTAAAGCTCAAAAATTGTCCAAAAATAAGTCTTTCCCAAATTTCCAAGTTGGGGAATTACAGTGGTATCAGAGAATGGTATTTGAACATATTGAAGTTATGGATGACAGGGATGAATTTAAGAAACTCATGAATTCTTATTTTGATGATACAACCAAGCAAGTTATGCAATGGTTCGAATTGGTGGCCAGCCAACTTAGGGGTAAAATGGTAGTAGGCGGTAGTATTAGTTCCCATCATGGAGAGACACATAATATCATTATTTTTGAAGAATTTTATTATTGGATGTATGTATGTAGGCACAATAAGGAAGATTTGAACTCATTAAGGAAAATTCAGAAATCCACAAGTATGGATGAGACCAAGGAGCAACCAAGTTCTGTGGGTGGTGAAGTAGAAAAATTATTACATCAAGAGGATCAAAAGTCACTCCCAAGTGAATTTGAAAAATATGAGGAAACATCACATGGGAATCAAGAAGAGTACTATGAAACTATTGAATATAATTATGAGACACATTATAATGTGGACATGGACCAAACAACATCTATTGATGGATGCTTAAACTGTGAAGGAGTACCTATTGATGGGTGATCACAACTCTATGTTGGTGACATAGAGATAAGATTTGAAAATGTTGCTGCAATAAAAATTTATCATAAGCATAAAGATGAATACCTTGTGACAGATAATGAAGAAGCAACATCAACTTCCCCATCACCACTTGAGCTTCAATAAGTTTATCAAATCAAGAAGAAAGAAGAAGAGGAGGTTTGCTCCCATGAAACATCCTTCATTGAAGGGTATTTGAATATGAGTGAATAGAATATTCATGAGTCCCTTAACATACTCAATGACACTAAATAATTTGCGTCAAATTCTTGTTGGAAACTTTCTTCATTGGAGGAGCCATCCTTCCTTGAAGACATGGAGAAGATTCAAAGAGCAATGTGCAACATCGAAGGTAATTTCATGTATTTTATTTTTATAGAAACAATTTGGTTGAGCTTAATGAATGGTTACATAAATTATACTTGAATAATAATGAGGATATTCATAAGATCAAAGTTCAAAATGAGAAACTTCTTGATAGGTTAGAAGATACTTGTTCTTCCTCCTATGTTTCGGATTGTCATATGGTAGAATGCTTGGAGGATTCTCATGACATGAGGGATGATGAGAAACATGGAAAATTGAAGTTTCTTTATGTGTTCAAATATGATCTTTATGAGAGCCAATCACTTATTGTGGTGCAAGGGGAACTTGAGTTGCCTCTTGAAAATGGTTGCAAACGTTTTGAAGAAGTGTGTGATTCCACTACTTTGGAACCAACCTATGAGGAAAGTTTTGAATTTTTTAGGGAGATGCATGTTACCACCCCTATTAATCCTTCACTTTATGAAAATTTCATACTTTTTTATCATTTCGGTGGGTTGGTTCTTTCTCCTACTTCCTACACTTCCATATTTTGCAGCATTCATACTAATGAAGTATGGGTGAAAGGTTTCTTTTTTATGGCACCACATGAGGAGTATGGGATTCATATCTCTCATTTTCATGATGACATGACTAGAGTTCCATCTTATTTACATTTTCAGCATCATCCTTTGTTACATTATGATGATATACATATTCATGAGTGTATTGATGTGACTTCTTTGAACCACTTGAAGTCTTCACGTTTTCTTTGCTCCTTATTTGCTTCATATTTTGATGGAGGTTCTTCATTCACTTCTTGGATGAAAGAACACATAGCCGATTATTATTTTGATGCATCTTACATTCTTTTGAAGCAGCATTAAAGGACATGGGATCCTCACCTTTGTCATTGGAGCAGATTTGATATAATACTTGATTCTTGTGTGTATGGGCCACATGATGATCTACTTACTTGGATGTACGAGAACTGTCATAATCCTTTGATGAGGTATCCTCTTGATGTACAATTATATGATGTATTTATGTACTTTAATGGTCTATATTTTGTACTCATGATGTTTGGAAGGGTGTAATACAAGTAATGGGACCTGGGTTTTGCTTGGTTTCAATTTTGGGGGAAACAAGTAGTGGGGTATATTTAGTCACCACTTGAGAAGGTGATTGTAATCAAAGTATAGAAGAAACAAGAGTGGTGTTTCCTCTTTAAAACTTTCTTGGAATCTTGGAAATTCAAGTTTGGAAAATCAGTACCAACTTCAAAGAATTATACATAAAAAAAGGGCTCAAAGTTCAGAAAACGTTTTCAAAAGATGGAGGTAAATATTATTTGTGCAAATTTTGTTTAGACGGATTTTATTAATCCTTTTGGTGTTAGTGGTGATACCAAGATATATCAATATTAAAATAACCACATATCTTTAATTTTGGAAACACACAATTGTAGTACATGAGTGCCACTACTCAAATTGAAGCTAAGGTTTGAAGCAAAGTTTTGGAAGGAAAGAAGGTTATTCAAAATCCCTGTTCGAAATTTACCGAGGACAAATAATATTGAGTGGGGAGGAATTTCATATCCCCAATTAAATAATTTCCAGGTAAGACTGCTTGCAAATAATTTCCACTAATCTATTAGTTCCCAATGTTAAGATTGAGACATAAATTTTGTAATAAGGGGTTATGGGACCCAAACGGACTCTAGTTTACATATTAACATTTAAATGGGTCACATAAATGATAAATTATAAGAAAATAAGGTGGCATGGGTTCATGAAGACACTTAGAAGCTTGTGGAGCCTTTGGATGACTAAAATCCCCACACTCTTGGCATGATCTTCATCCAAATTCAAACACATGGATAATGTAACATCTTTGGAGGGTGATTTGGTGTCAAATATCATATAATGATCCAATGAATTCAAATAAGTAAAGGAGAGTAACTCCCATGGAAGAGGAAGGGACTAGAATATAAGGTGTGCCACTTGGAAGGAGATTACATGCATTCTATGACAACAAATGATGAAAGATTCTATGGCAAGTATGACAAATTCAGACCTGATTGTATCCATATGAAAAATATTTCATGACATGGCTAAAAATAGCTGTCAAGAGGTATAATTTTGTAGTTTGAGCCATGCATTATAACTTGGGAAATAATGAGAGCATGAAGAGGAATACAAGTGTCATGAGAGTTACTAAACCACTAAGATGAGTTAGAGGAATCCCATGGAGGGAAATTTGAGCTTAGGAGGCTTAATGAAGTTAATAAGAGGATGGAATTAGGAAGGATAATATATTTTGATCATTTTTAAATTGGAATTTGGCATTTTGGAGAGCTTTTGCTTGTCCATTGCATGGTGAGTGCTCACTCTCCCTGCTTGTGAACCAATTTCGAGGGAGTTGGATTGCTTTCCAAGTTGGTTGATGGAGAAGCCATTCAGACCTATCATTTGGAGCTTAATGAATGGTTTATAGTTGCATTTTTAAGTTCCATATAGTCAAATTCTCATCCATCTCCCTATTTTCTTATTCCTTCTTCTCCATTCCCCCACACTCTCGTGTTAATGGCGAACTTGTTGGAGTGGTACTTGCACTTTGCTAAGTATATTTGATTCCCAATATTGGGTATTTTATTTATGGATATGTACTCCTATTTTAATATTCTCTGTAATTCAAAATATCATAAATTTATGTCTAAAAGGGTTGCATTCCCATGCTCTTGAATGACTAGTTTTCATGTGTTTGGCTTCCATTTTGGAAAGAGTTGTATATCATATTTGTATAAGGGATTTTATATAAGTTTGGTGATGATATGGAATCCATAAATTATGTATAACTATGAATTTCATGAAAATATTCCCTATATCTCGAAATTCAATGAACTCCAGTGTGAAAGGCTTGCATTCCCATGCTCTTGAATAACTAGTTTTCTTGGAGTCATCTTCTATCATATTTGTATGAGGGATGTTCTCTAAGTTTGATGATTTTTTGATAGAAATGTTGGTGACTTAAAATTTAATTTCCCTATGCTCTGTGGGTCGAAATCCAAGAAATCCACCTGTGAAACTCTTGCAATTCCATGCTATTAAATCACTAGTTTTCATGTATTTGACTCCCATACTGAATGAGTTGTATACCAGACTTGTATGAACGGATTCCTCAGGTGTTTAATAATTTTGGGAAAGAAAATTTTATTCTGTATATGGGATCTATTTGTCACATCATGATATGAACCTTTAACTTTACCTTTCATATGTCAAAATCGAACTAGTTATGTAATTTCCCCATAAGCAATTTCCATGAAAGTGGTCATGTGGATGTTTCCCTTTATAACTATATGTCATAGATAATAACCATGTGTAATGACTGATAATTATGTCTAATAACAATCCCAATACTATGTTAAAAAATTTGGGAGGTTCGTACTTGATTTGGAAATCCAATTTTACCTTCACCCTTGGGGGAATTTGACCACAATTTCCTATGTAAAATTGCATTGTTTCTCCCTATCCCCAAACCAGTTTTCAAGATATTAAATTTATATAAAGAGTGTTCATAGGTAATTTGGGAATGTTATAAGACTCACCCTATCCTTTTCTTTCAAATTCTATACCATTTGAAGTCAGTTGGAAACCCCTCGAGTCTTTATTAGTAAAGCTCAAAAGTTGTCCAAAAAACACTTTTTCCCAAATTTCCAAGTTCGGACATTACAACATGTTAATGAGAAAAAATCTAGTTCTAAAAATAATCAAAATAAAGAATGTTCAATCCATGGATTCACATTTTAATTGAACTAATGATTCATCAATCCTGGTCTTAGTTACCATGTTATGATGAATTTCAACTCACTTCCTAAATCCATTAAGTAACACTTAGTGAATTTATACTAGGGATTACACCTAATCCAAGCAATATAATTAAGTATCATAGCCTCCCACAAGTTTATTTGGGAAATGATAACATGACCATGATTCCCACACCCTTAGTTGGCACCATTTCCAAAAATTAACCTCATGATGCAAAAGTCATTTTGCATCTTACTCAAGAAAACCCTAATTCTAAACGTTGTCAAAATATATAATATATGGTCCAAGAAATCATGAGAGATGGGTTTCCATAGGTGTACTCTAATATGAGGAATCCAATGGAACTGATGATTCGTCAATCTAAGTCTTAGTTATCAAATTATGGAGAGTTTCAACTCACTTCCTAAATCCATTCACAAACACTTTGTGAATTTGATGCAGGAGAATCGTGGCATGCCAACAATGTGATGATTTGGTCACATGTTGTGGTGTATTTTGTTATTTATATGAGTCATAGTTTGTTAGTACCAGTAAGAGTGATGGCGTATGATGAATCCCTACATGGAGATCAATTCGTTGTTTGTTTGTTTGAGACAGGGATGTTTTCATCATGCTTTGTAGTTGTTTGTTTTCAATTATAGGACCACTAAGTGTAGGAGTTACAGTTTAGATTAAATAGGAAGTTTCGAGAACTATGAGGAGTTCTTCTCTTCAGCATTACAATTTCGAGTTTGCAGAGAGATGGAAAGACCTGTGTCTGGTTCCACTTGTAAATATTTTAATAGATTGAAGAAGAGAGACGAGCTCTGTGTTTGTGTGGTTGCTTAATTAGGAAGAGTATATGTGTGTTTGCAGTATTATTAGACTCTATGCATTTACTATTTTGAATTGTGAATCCGTGAATAGTTGACTTTGACAGTTTCTTGAACATCTGTGTATTTCTATGAAATTGTTGGTTCACGCATGAATTTGTTGTTTGAGTAATTGAAATAGGTTGTAAATGCATGCATATAAATGCTAGGCTAATGAATCCTACACATTACAGGATGGATTGATTGAATCTTTGATCAATTGACACAACCCACATATTTTCTGCCTTAACCATTTTATTGCAGAGAATGAATGGTGGAGATTGAGTCCGCGGATGGAGATTCGGTCCAGTAGAGATCCAAAATAGAAGTTGCGAGGGCGATAATAGATCCACAAAGGTCTGTGAGATCTACACCAAAGAATAGATCGACGATCATGGAGAAGGCCGCAAATATCTGACGGTCGTAAAATTTACGGGAAAAATGTTGTAGAAGGAGAGTTGTGGGGGAGCAACTTTGGAAAGTTGGCATCCCGCATCTCGCAACCTGCTTGCGGAAAAGTATTTGTGGAAAGGAATTTGCAGGGGGGACAAATTCGAAAGGTATGTTGGTATCCTACATCCCATAACCCGCTTGTGGAAACCATATTGCGAGGGTAGAATTGCGGGTATGAAATTTTAGAGAAAAATTTGGCCGAGGGATAAATTTGGCAGTCTTGCTAAGTGCAAGAGCCACCAAATCATGGAAGTGCTGGTTGGGTTGGCTATGGTTGATTTGTGCTTCACCAATTTTGGTATCAGAGAAAGGAGAATATCATGTGAGAGAGAAGCGTAGCAGTAGAATCCTGGAAAGAGGAAAGAAGAGTGCTCAAGAGGTTCTAAATAGAGAACCAGCATTACCAAAAGACCAAGTACAGAGAAGGGGCTTGGTGAGGTAAGTTGTAGCAGTATGAAAGAGAACTGTTATTACAAAGGGTTACTGCAAGAGGATGGTTGCTCGCATAGGAAGAGAAATAGGTTGTGACAGAGGTTGACTAGCGGGGAACACAAATGTTATGGAGGAAATGAGGGAGCTACGAGCACCTCTGGAATCCTTGGAGATAGACAAACAAAGATACCCAGAAGCAGGGGATGTAAGTGAACTTGAGGATGAAGAGAAAAGGGAAATAGCTACACCTATGCAGGAGACACCTGAGCTAAGTTATTTTAGATCTATTCTACGGGAAAATTCAAGTTCAAAACTTGAGTTGTCTACCTATGATGGAAGTCTCATTGTTGAGCATCTCATTGACTGGATCAGTGAGCTGGATAAGTACTTTGATTATGATGAGATTGAAGAAGACAAGAGAGTCATATTGGATGTGACAAGGTTGAAATGGCATGCATCCTTGTGGTGGGATAGTGTGCAAGCAGAAAGAAGGAGGAAGAATAAGTCATTGATAAAGAGCTGGGATAGGATGGTAGAAAATATGAGGGCTAATTTCTTTCCCAAATATTACTAGTTGATTCTGTATAGATAGGTATAGAACCTTAGACAAATATTGTTAACAGTGAGAGAGTACATTGAAGAGTTTTACAAAGTAAACCTAAGGGTTGGATATGTGGAAGAGTCAGCAGAAAAGGCTGCTAGATAGTTCAATGGTCTAAGGATTGATATCAAAGAAGAGATCAACATGATATCACCTATAACAATGGAGGAGGCGTATCAATGTTCCTTAAGGGTAGAAGAAAAGATAGCGAGGAAGCAGAGCTTCGATCAGAGGAAGAGGACAAGCAGTTGGAAGAGGAATATTTGGAGCACAGAGAGGAGAGCCCAGTAACTCTAACCAGCAATAGTAGTATGGTAGAGGAGGTGACTCTAGAAGAAGAGGACCTTACCAAGGAGGTAGAGGTAGAGAAAGAGCCAGAGGAGTTGTCTATAGGTGTTATAAATGAAACCATTTGGGGTATAAATCATTTGAATGTCCAGGGAAGGAAGACATAGGATAGAGAGGAGCCTATGTAGCTCAGAATGAGTAGCAGCAATAAGAGTCGATAGTGTTTCTAGCATCATACAATAATCATACCTTATTGGTTTGAATACATATCATGTTTGTCACTACTGTCACTACCAATCTCTATCATGCCACTTGGATGTCAATTTTCCTATTAGATGTCATGTTTTTGTCATCAAGTCAATCTTTATCACCAACGTCAAGTTAATGTCGAAACAATGCATGCCACTACTAAGTCAACTAAGTTCTACATGTAGTGATCATCAAGTTTATAAAATCTGCTCCAACAAGTTTATCATATCACTGTACTGTGTCACTTCATTATTTCATCCAAGCTACTTTACAACAGTTCTTTAGCTGCCCATATTCTCCCACAACCTTGTTTCCTTTATGCTAGTACAATATCACTTCTTCAGAGCTGTCATATATAAAATAAATTAGAAATAAAACTTCAAAATATGCCCTGTCAACTGTTCTCTAGCAACCCAAAGAAAATATTCAACAGTGACCTGCGTGTGCCTCAGTAAAACAGTCCAAAAATCAGAGATCTTCCACCCATCCAAATTTCACCCAAAAAAAAAAGAAAACTTTCCAACACTTCTGTTGCTGCTACGTCACAGCTACCCAAAACCTGTCTCTAACTGCGACTACCTCAATGGACGAAATTGAAGAGCTAAGTTTGCTCCACTGAATTCTCAATAGAAAAATAAAAAATGTTGGCTCTTATTTATACTTGTTTCTCATAAAAAATTTATGGAGCCAACATGTATTATTTTTTATAAAAAATAATTTATCATTCTTATTTATTTAAATGGAGTCGACTTGTCAAAAGCTAACTAGAGCCGACTTCTTTATAAACAAATTTATTTTTAATTTAAATTGAAATGACGCTAACTTGTTTCATTTATTTATGTTTTATCATTTAATAAATTTAAATGATATTTCTTATTGTGCTTCACGTTATCATCCCTCTTTTCTTTGCTTTCAGTATGCCCGCAAGGGTCTTTGTCATGATTCCAGGACTTCATCAAATATGCTGGTAGTTCTTCCAATTATGCTTGCTATTATATTTCTGTTAAGTCAGTAAATTTTTTCTTCAATTTTGGTTTGACTTCTTCAATTTTGGGTTTGTTTTTCATTTTATTTGAAGTAAGTTTGTTTTAAGTCTCATTTTTAGTTTCCTTTAGGAACTTTTTGGTTGATTAGATGGTTTTTTGAGCTTGCTTTTTATAGATTTGTTTTAATTTTTGGTCCTTTGTATTTTAAAGGGGTTAAAGAAAAGGTCATTATATCAAATATTTGATTCATAAATGTTTATTTGGAGAACACCTAAACATGATTTTCACCTTAGCAGCTTTTAAACCTCCTACAAATTAGCAAAAAGCTGAAAAATAACGGAGAATTAGCATTGGAGATATTCTTGTAGCGCTGGAGTGAAAATTTACAAAGGGCGCGCTACAAGAATATCGCGGCCCTTTTATTTTTCGATTTTCAAGCAAGTTTTTATCATGATTTCAGTTTGTGAATGACTAATCGCATATGGTGAGCTGTTTAATACGTGTAAGCTGCAGTTACAACACGATTCTAGGTGGTTTTGAGTCTCGAAACAAATCATGGCCATCATTTCCCGTAATGCGGGATTTGTTTGACAGTTATCAGTAAATTTCGGTCTAAGGTGGCATAATTTTCTTTTCACACGCACTATCAGAGGAAAGGAAGGCTCGTGAAGCAAAGTTAACTGCTAGAAAGGTGGATTATGTTGCTGCAGAGTAGAGACAGAGTTATGAAGGCTAGCAAAAATTAGGGCTTTTCAATCCCGTTAGCTGCAGTCAAAGTGATCACGTAAAGACATCTGTACACTTAAGGAGAGGCAGTTAACAGCTCAAGACATAGGTTTAAACCATTGTAGTTGAACAATTGGCAGGTATTTCACTATAAACCCCTATAATTGAAAATTTGGGAGTTTTCTCGCTGGAGGTCGTTCTGGAGAAATTGGTTGATGCAGAGGTTAAAATAGGTTCCAAAATGAAATGTTAGCCTAAGAAATAACTGCTTGGAGATGTTCTGAATAATTTCATTGAATAGAGCACCAAAATAGCCCTAAGTTTAAACCTTGCACTTTTTGGAACTTCGAAACTGTTTGAGGAAAAGTTGTTTATATTTTGGTTCTCTGATACACTCAAAAAGCTCTGATATGGATATACTATGAGTTCAATGAGTTGACTGGTTAAGATTGCTGACAGACCTAATGCCAATTGGAGTCATAGTCTACAGGAAGCAGCATTGGAATGAATTGTAGACTGTTTTACTCTGTTCATCCCTCACACAAGAAGTTTTCAGTTTGCTTGAGAAACTGGTGATAGTTGTCATATTTGCAAAGTTAATTGGTTTGAAGAATAATATTGGCATTTATATACAGGTTTCGATGAGAGTCTCTTGTCTAAATGAATGATACATATGATACCTAGAAGTTGCTGAAAACTGGGTTGTCTGATGCAGAGTTTAATTATTCTTAGAAACATATGAAGGCAAATACAGGAAGGCCTAGTATCACTTTGATGAGCTGAAAAGAGATAGGTGTGGGATGAACAGTCTGCAATAAAATCTAAAGTGACAACAGAGTTCATTTATGAAAAACCTTTTTTGTGCAGAGATGTTCATGAATCATGCTGACAGGGTGTAGATACTGATACACAGTTTGCTTGACAGGTTGAAGATGGTCATTTGTTTAAAAAACAGTCTGATTGGTGATTAAGTTTCAAATCTTTTGCAGTTAGCCTATATACAGACCTAATTTGCATTGTTAGGACAAAGCAACATGGAAACCCTCGATGATGTTAATTTGTCCTCTTAATGAGAAGCTTTACTTCACCTTTTAAAATATACAGGTCTGTTCAGAAATGTGCAGGAATTGAGAAGAAGTTTTAAGGAGCGGAAAACCACTTTATAAAGTATCTTCTGAACCATAAAACCAGACAGCTTCTAGTTTCTAAAGGGAAAAGATGGGCAAGAGTGGCAAAAGTGGTAAAATCAATAGGGCTGAGCCCACTGACTTAACCTAGATTGAGAAGCTCCTTGATTGTGCTGAATTGTTCCAACAGGCAGGTTGGCTGAATTTCTTCAGGAAGATAGATGGCTACAATGCACAAGTGTCTTGTAAGTTTGCTCAGGGTCTGAAAGATGATATGGTTATTTTTGATGCTCTCAAATTCAATTGACTGTAGGACTAATTGCAGAGGTTACTGGGATCAGTAATGAGGGTGAGCCTTGGTTCAAGAAATTACCTTTTGACTTTGAACCTCACAGATACCTGTTACCCAATGTGAATCCTAATTGGAATAAAGGTATTCTTATCCAGAATTTCAGAAAAGAGTGGGTTGAGCCAATTAGAATATTGCAAAGCTATGTGACTTGTGAGGGCAGGTATTCATATGTATTTAAATATCATTTTAGTTTCCTCCAACACATAGTACGAGTCTCAAAGATGAACCTTCCTTTCTTCTTTTTGAAGAGCCTACAGAAAATGTCCAGTAGGGTTAAACAACATGAAGATCACACATGCTAGTCAATTTTTCATCATGGTTTGATCAAGCTAATCATCAGTACTGTGTTGCAGCATGAGGGAAGAACTTGGGACTTTTTTCTATTTTGGTCTGGTATTCATGTCAAAAAGGAAGAACAACAGCCAAAGAGGCAAACTGATAAAGGAACTGTGATGATGAAGAAGCTAGGTCATAAACCTAAGCTTTAGGTCAAAACTGAGAAAATGGCTGAGCAGATGGAAGAAGAGATTAAATCTAAAGTATTTTCAGCAAGTAGTAAAGGCAGGTATTCACTCTTTGGAGACCAAAAACAGCTACTACAGCCCACAGCACCTACAGAAGATTCTGAAGAAACTAAAACTGTTGTTGAAGAAAAGGCTAATATACCTGAAGATGAAGTTCAAACCAAACCAAGAAGTCCACTCACCATCCTCTCAGATGATGAGGGATATCTACTAGAAGAAGAGTAGCCACAACCCATTGATGAACCAGAAGACAGGCATGGAACTTGTGGAGAATTCCTCACCTCAGACATTAAAGCAGCTAAACCTCATAAGAAGAAAAAGAAGGCTGTAACTTCATATTAGAGGCCTAAAACTAGGCCAACCAATAAATTAAGATGGAACATGAAGAAGATACTTAATCCTAAATTGGATTCTAAACAAGGGACAGTTTTAATTGATACCTCCTCAAATGAGGAAGCAGAAATTGGTAAAAAGGACAGCAAAAGCAAAGGGAAATCAGTGGTTAAACTTTCTTCTCCTCAACCTGCAGAGTTAAAAAGATTGTCACAGTCTGCAAAAGAGACAAGTCAGCCTGCATCTAAATTATCTGAAATAATTTTTGAGGTAAAAGATAAACTCTTAAAACAGCAGCAAGAAGAAAAGGAAAAAAGAGGTTCTATTGAAAATCAGGAGTGGGATGAAGAAGATGAAGCTATACTCAGACAAGCAAGAATTTTAAAAGAGCCTAGTATTCCTACTGACTTCTCAGACTTTCTAATGCAGGATGCAAATATGCTTGAGATCCCTAGTTTTGATGAAGAAAATTTGCAGGAAAGTGTTGAAAAATACAAGCAACGGATGAAACAATTACAAGAGACTAATGATGCATTATTTAGAGTCAACAGAGTGCTTGTAGAGGAGTTGCAAGATGTCCATCATCATTTCCTGGAGCTATCAGAAGTGTCTAAAGAGGTGCTAAATAGGAAAATAACTTCTGACAGAGACTGCAAAAAGCTAGAGAAGACAGTTGAAAGTTTACAGCAGGAGAATGAAGACCTTCAGAGAAAGATAGCTGATATGGAAAAGAAACATAAAAGAGCAAAGAGAAAAGCTCAAAGCCTAGATGGTATAGCACTACTTGCTGAATCAACGAAGGAGCTTTGAATCAGTTATGCTTTTAGTTAGTGTATCTGTTTGATAAACACTTTTTGTTAATCATTTGCTATTTTTAGCAATTTTGTAATTTTGTAAAAAATGCACTTTTTACTTTACCTACCTTAGTGAGTCAATGGAGACAGTTAGAATGGGAAACCTAACTGATTTTGTAAAGGATGACTATTTAGAGGAGTTAGAAAGACATTGTTAGGGTTTTGGTTTTTGGGAGCATCAGGAGGTTTACAAGACTGTTTTATCTGCAAACTTGTTCAAAGATAAGTACTGAGACTCTTATAAGCATTTGCTGATAAAATAATGAGATATATGACTTTTTCCCCTTCAGTTTGTCTATGTTGGCTTTGTTATTGAACTTGTTTAGTTTCTTAAATGATAAATTCATTGCTAGTTAATGTGTATTTTCTGGTAATGCTTATCCTTTATGTATGAACCTCAGCATAGTCTTTCTGCTGGATCTTATGTGATATGTTATGCATCTTTATCAGTTTCTGTTTATGATTTAGTTGTTACTTTTCTTTTGAATGTATTCCCTGACTGTTCTTGAAGCTTACAACCATTTAAATCATACCAAAAACCCTAAAATTTGCTTTATTTGTTGAGTTTTACTCTTGAGATTGTGTTGGCTTGTTTCTCTGGCCTTAGAAACAATTTCGGGCACAAACATCTTTGGCGCCGTTGCCGGGGACGAAGCTGAAGCATATCTTCCCTAGGATACTTATCAGTTTTCCTGGTTTGAGAGGTGGACTTGAACCAGTATCTTTGAAGGCTATTTTTCACCAAAATTTGACACAGTGGCTGCTGGAAGAGTTAGAAAGTTTCAGTTATCCCCAGCCTTATGCAGCCCTATTAATTTGAACTACTGTCACCCCTTTCTCTTTCTGAGAAGAAGAAACAAAATCTCTCTTGACAAATTGATTGGTGACTCCACTATTTCAACATGCAGAGACCGATGTCCATGGAAACTATTGTGGCTCGAAGGTTTGCCCCTTTCAATTTTTCTGAAATTCCAGGTTTTCCAAATCCAGTACCTACTATGGATGTTTGGGGAGATTGTCTTCCACGGTTTAGAGGAAACAAAGAGGATAATCCATCAGATCACCTTATCAAATTTCATCAATGTATGGTCCAGTTAAATATCCAGCATGAAAATGTGCTCATGAAGATGTTCATGTATTCACTTGAGCAAGATGCACGAGATTGGTATTTTTCTCTTCCCGCTGCTAACATTTCCTCACTAAAAGAATTCCACACATGTTTTCGGAAACGTTGTAAGTATCTGTACTTAGCTGAACTCTTTTTGAAATATTGTTGTGAGCAGGCTGATGTTTATAACACAAATTCTGATTTAAAAAATCATGATGATGAGTGCAATCAAGGGTTCAAAACATGTCATGAAGAAGTTGAAGTTTCAGAATTTGTTGAAGATGAGAAGGTAACATTTTCAGATAGTGTTGTCAAGGAAGAATGATATGATCATTGTGATAACCAGGTTGTTGTTTTAGGACAGTTTGAGGATTGTCCAAGTGATGAAATCAGTAAAGATGGTTTGGAACATTCTCATAATGATTCCAATAGCCTTAATAATTGTTTGAATGCAAATAATTTTGAAGATCAATCTCTAGTTCAACAAACTTTTGAAAATCAGTGTTGTGTTAAAGATCAGTTTTGTATTGAAGGAAAAAATGAACCTTTAGCGTCATCATTAGAAATTCCTCAGAATACTCCTTGCTATGATGAAAAGATTAGGGTTCCAGGTCAAGAATTCTGTGATGAATTAGACTCTATTCCTTTTGGTTTTGATACTAAAATTTATGAAGGCCAGGCTGTTCAAAATTTTTCAGAAGTTGCATACATTCATGGTTATGATAAATCTGCTGTTCAAAATCATTATGAAGATGGTCAAATTTTTAATAGATATGATGATGAAATTGAAAAGAAAGACCCAGAAATCTGTGAGGTGTGTGATATGTCGAAATATTATCAGCAGATTCAAGAATGCATTCAGTTTATTATTCTTGAACAGCAAAATCCAATGCCTGATAGTCATTTATTTGAAGACAATGTGGAAAAGGAGGTTCAAAGTGTTGACATTATTGGTGATACTATTCAAAAATTTACAGAGCAAATTCAGGCTGATCTTGATGTCTTTTATCACCAAGGCCTGATAGATATCCATGGAACAAAATTTTATTTTGGACAGCCAGAGCAGGAAGAGGTAACTTATGGAAGTTTTTATGATCCAATAGCAGACTATTTAAAGTCAATACCAGGTTATAAATCTGTTATTTCAGAGACGCTATTTGATAAAAGTGGGTATAAGATGTTAAATCTCTGCTCTTCATGTTTTCCAATATTTCTAATTATATATATATTTGGAGTTGAAAACAAGTTTTGGTGGGTTGACCAAATTTTTTCCTGGTTACATTGGAAATGGGATTTCGATTTGATTCAGTAGTTGGAAGGTTCCTCAGAAAAAAGAGATTTGATTTTCATTGTACATACCGATGTGAGTGAGGTTGAATAAAGACTCCATAGCCCAATGGAAGTTTGCAGACATGTAGATAAAAGATGGAAGGCACTAGTCTACAGGTTCTTGAAGCCTCGTAGGGAGGACTTCATCCCACAGCTGGAGCCAGATGTTAAGTCGGTAAATTTTTTCTTCAATTTTGGTTTGACTTCTTCAATTTTGGGTTTGTTTTTCATTTTATTTGAAGTAAGTTTGTTTTAAGTCTCATTTTTATCTTCCTTTAGGAACTTTTTGGTTGATTAGATGGTTTTTTGAGCTTTCTTTTTATAGATTTGTTTTAATTTTTGGTCCTTTGTATTTTAAAGGGGTTAAAGAAAATATCATTATATCAAATATTTGATTCATAAATATTTATTTGGAGAACACCTAAACATGATTTTCACCTTAGCAGCTTTTAAACCTCCTACAAATTAGCAAAAAGCTGAAAAATAGAGGAGAATTAGCATTGGAGATATTCTTGTAGCGCTGGAGTGAAAATTTACAAAGGGCGCGCTACAAGAATATCGCGGCCCTTTTATTTTTCGATTTTCAAGCAATTTTTTATCATGATTTCAGTTTGTGAATGACTAATCGCATATGGTGAGATTTTTAATACGTGTAAGCTGCAGTTACAACACGATTCCAGGTGGTTTTGAGTCTCAAAACAAATCATGGCCATCATTGCCCGTAATGCGGGATTTGTTTGACAGTTATCAGTAAATTTCGGTCTAAGGTGGCATAATTTTCTTTTCACATGCACTATCAAAGGAAAGGAAGGCTCTTGAAGCAAAGTTAACTGCTAGAAAGGTGGATTATGTTGCTGCAGAGCAGAGACAGAGTTATGAAGGCTAGCGAAAATTAGGGCTTTTCAATCCCGTTACCTGCAGTCAAAGTGATCATGTAAAGACATCTGTACACTCAAGGAGAGGCAGTTAACAGCTCAAGACATAGGTTTAAACCATTGCAATTGAACAATTGGCAGGTATTTCACTATAAACCCCTATAATTGAAAATTTGGGAATTTTCTCGCTGGAGGTCGTTCTGGAGAAATTGGTTGATGCAGAGGTTAAAATAGGTTCCAAAATGAAATGTTAGCCTAAGAAATAACTGCCTGGAGATGTTCTGAAGAATTTCATTGAATAGAGAACCAAAATAGCCCTAAGTTTAAACCTTGCACTTTTTGGAACTTCGAAACAGTTTGAGGAAAAGTTGTTTATATTTTGGTTCTCTGATACACTCAAAAAGCTCTGATATGGATATACTATGAGTTCAATGAGTTGACTGGTTAAGATTGCTGACAGACCTAATGCCAATTGGAGTCATAGCCTACAGGAAGCAACATTGGAATGAATTGTAGAATGTTTTACTCTGTTCATCCCTCACACAAGAAGTTTTCAGTTTGCTTGAGAAACTGGTGATAGTTGTCATATTTGCAAAGTTAATTGGTTTGAAGAATAATATTGGCATTTATATACAAGTTTCGATGAGAGTCTCTTGTCTAAATGAATGATACATATGATACCTAGAAGTTGCTGAAAACTAGGTTGTCTGATGCAGAGTTTAATTATTTTTAGAAACATATGAAGGCAAATACAGGAAGGCCTAGTATCACTTTGATGAGCTGAAAAGAGATAGGTGTGGGATGAACAGTCTGCAATAAAATCTAAAGTGACAACAGAGTTCATTTATGAAAAACCTTTTTTGTGCAGAGATGTTCATGAATCATACTGAGAGGGTGTAGATACTGATACACAGTTTGCTTGACAGGTTGAAGATGGTCATTTGTTTAAAAAACAGTCTGATTGGTGATTAAGTTTCAAATATTTTGCAGTTAGCCTATATACAGACCTAATTTGCATTGTTAGGACAAAGCAACATGGAAGCCCTCGGTGATGTTAATTTGTCCTCTTATTGAGAAGCTTTACTTCACCTTTTAAAATATACAGGTCTATTCAGAAATGTGCAGGAATTGAGAAGAATTTTTAAGGAGCAGAAAACCACTTTACAAAGTATCTTTTGAACCATAAAACTAGACAGCTTCTAGTTTCTGAAGGGAAAAGATGGGCAAGAGTGGAAAAAGTGGTAAAATCAATAGGGCTGAGCCCACTGACTTAACCTAGATTGAGAAGCTCCTTGATTGTGCTGAATTGTTCCAACAGGAAGGTTGGCTGAATTTCTTCAGTAAGATAGATGGCTACAATGCACAAGTGTCTTGTAAGTTTGCTTAGGGTCTGAAAGATGATATGGTTATTTTTTATGCTCTCAAATTCAAATTGACTGTAGGACTAATTGTAGAGGCTACTGGGATCAGTAATGAGGGTGAGCCTTGGTTCAAGAAATTACCTTTTGACTTTGAACCTCACAGATACCTGTTACCCAATGTGAATCCTGATTGGAATAAAGGTATTCTTATCCAGAATTTCAGAAAAGAGTGGGTTGAGCCAATTAGAATATTGCAAAGCTATGTGACTTGTGAGGGTAGGTATTCATATGTATTTAAATATCATTTTAGATTCCTCCAACACATAGTAGGAGTCTCAAAGATGAACCTGCCTTTCTTCTTTTTGAAGAGCCTGCAGAAAATGTCCAGTAGGGTTTAACAGCATGAAGATCACACATCCCAATCAATTTTTCATCATGGTTTGATCAAGCTAATCATCAGTACTTTGTTGCAGCATGAGGGAAGAACTTGGGACTTTTTTCTGTTTTGGTCTGGTATTCATGTCAAAAAGGAAGAACAACAGCCAAAGAGGCAAACTGATAAAGGAACTGTGATGATGAAGAAGCTAGGTCATAAACCTAAGCTTGAGGTCAAAACTGAGAAAATGGCTGAGCAGATGGAAGAAGATATTAAATCTAAAGTATTTTCAGCAAGTATTAAAGGCAAGTATTCACTCTTTGGAGACCAAAAACAACTACTACAGCCCACAGCACCTGCAGAAGATTCTGAAGAAACTAAAACTGTTGTTGAAGAAAAGGCCGATATACCTGAAGATGAAGTTCAAACCAAACCAGGAAGTCCACTCACCATCCTCTCAGATGATGAGGGATATCTACTAGAAGAAGAGCAGCCACAGCCCATTGATGAACCAGAAGACAGGCATGGAACTTGTGGAGAATTCCTCACCTTAGACATTAAAGCAGCTAAACCTCATAAGAAGAAAAATAAGGATGTAACTTCATATTGGAGGCCTAAAACTAGGCCAACCAATAAATTAAGATGGAACATGAAGAAGAGACTTAATCCTAAATTGGATTCTAAACAAGGGACAATTTTAATTGATACCTCCTAAAATGAGGAAGCAGAAATTGGTAAAAAGGACAGCAAAAGCAAAGGGAAATCAGTGGTTAAACTTTCTTCTCCTCAACCTGCAGAGTTAAAAACATTGTCACAGTCTACAAAAGAGACAAGTCAGCCTGCATCTAAATTATCTGAAATAATTTTTGAGGTAAAAGATAAACTCTTAAAACAGCAGCAAGAAGAAAAGGCAAAAAGAGGTTCTATTGAAAATCAGGAGTGGGATGAAGAAGATGAAGCTATACTCAGACAAGCAGGAATTTTAAAAGAGCCTAGTATTCCTACTGACTTCTCAGACTTTCTAATGCAGGATGCAAATATGCTTGAGATCCCTAGTTTTGATGAAGAAAATTTGCAGGAAAGTGTTGAAAAATACAAGCAACGGATGAAACAATTACAAGAGACTAATGATGCATTATTTAGAGTCAACAGAGTGCTTGTAGAGGAGTTGCAGGATGTCCATCATCATTTCCTGGAGCTATCAGAAGTGTCTAAAGAGGTGCTAAATAGGAAAAGAACTTCTGACAGAGACTACAAAAAGCTAGAGAAGACAGTTGAAAGTTTACAGCAGGAGAATGAAGACCTTCAGAGAAAGATAGCTGATATGGAAAAGAAACATAAAAGAGAAAAGAGAAAAGAGAAAAGCCTAGATGGTATAGCACTACTTGCTGAAGTAGCGAAGGAGCTTTGAATCAGTTATGCTTTTAGTTAGTGTATCTGTTTTATAAACACTTTTTGTTAATCATTTGCTATTTTTAACAATTTTGAAATTTTGTAAAAAATGCACTTTTAAATTTACCTACCTTAGTGAGTCGATGGAGACAGTTAGAATGGGAAACCTAACTGATTTTGTAAAGGATGACTATTTAGAGGAGTTAGAAAGACATTTTTAGGGTTCTGATTTTTGGGAGCATCAGGAGGTTTACAATACTGTTTTGTCTGCAAACTTGTTCAGAGATAAGTACTAAGACTCTTATAAGCATTTGCTGATAAAATAATGAGATATATGAATTTTTCCCCTTCAGTTTGTCTATGTTGGATTTGTTATTGAACTTGTTTAGTTTCTTAAATGATAAATTCATTGCTAGTTAATGTGTATTTTCTGGTAATGCTTATCCTTTATGTATGAACCTCAGCATAGTCTTTCTGCTGGATCTTATGTGATATGTTATGCATCTTTATCAGTTTATGTTTATGATTTAGTTGTTACTTTTCTTTTGAATGTATTCCCTGACTGTTCTTGAAGCTTACAACCATTTAAATCATACCAAAAACCCTAAACTTTGCTTTATTTGTTGAGTTTTACTCTTGAGATTGTGTTGGCTTGTTTCTCTGGCCTTAGAAACAATTTCTGGCACAAACAATTTCCATGTCACCATTTCATCCAAGCCGTGCGCATTGTCCACAATATATTTATCTAGGGTATTAGGGCCATTTCTAAATGACCACATAATGGGTCAATTGGCTCATTAGGTGGTCAAATGTCCATCACTATGTCCACTTCATCTATTCCATCAAGCCATCATAATATGACCTTTTCATTAATGTTGTCATCAATGACAATCATAGACAACCATATTCATCAATATCCCCCTTTGTCATTGATGGCAACCTGATTTCTCTCCCCCTTTGACAGTAATGACAAAGGGCCAATTAACCATTTAAGGCTTCACAATACCCAAAAAAAAAACTTAGATTTGAAAAAATTCATGAAATCATATGTTGGGTTTGATCTTCCATGTTTGATCATTATTTTCCATCTTCATGTGTTCCCCCTTTCAAATAGGATGTTAAATTTTTTGAATTGTCTTATGACAAATTTTCCTACTATCATGATCACCATGATTTCAATTTGTTAAGGAAGGTTACCCCTATCAACATGCCTCTTCAAACTTCAACAAGATTCGGTCTAGTAAAATAATAAAAGGTTAGCATGCATCAACATCTTAGTCAAACTTCTTGTCAAAAATAGGCTGGAATATATTCTCTTCAACATTCTCCAGTATATTGCTTCATTTAAGCTTCATTATTCCAAGAGAAACAAGCCCGAGCTTGTCCACTTTAACCTCACCAAAACTAATATGACCTTCTCCGATTTTGTTATAGCAGGTAAGTAGTATTCCAACTTTGTCTTTGTCAAAACATAAATAAATTATGCTCCAATTAGCCCTTTAGTGACTTCTTCAAAAAAATCTAGTTACTCCTTCAACATAATTCAAATTGTCACAAAATCTTGAATTCTATCTTATGCACAAATAAATCCCCTTTACTTCAATCTCACCAAAAATTTATACTTTTTCTCAGTTGTTCAATCTCAGATTTAAGTCATCTCTTTTATCTGTCATATTCATACTCAAACTCAGACTTCTTATTGTGGGAATTTACTTCAATTCAGGCATCTATGGGCATTTGGTGTCTTCAAGTTTGAACTAATGTATATATCACAAGTCACTTGGATGAACTATGCTATCTTGTCTCACCACTAAACTTCATCCATCTCAATTTTATTCAATTTGAGGACAATACTTCTCCTTGAGCTTCGACTCAAAACTCTCTACATTCATATTTCAAGAGTCCTCAATTTTTCCTCATACCCAGTCAACTCTACTTTACTGTTGCTACACTTCTTTCATATTTAAGTATTTTTCCATGATTTGTCCTTTATCTTGCCTCATACACAGTCAACTCTAAATATTCCATGCAATTTCAGAGAGAAAAAAACTTGTTCTATGCTCAAGAATGTTCACATTCCTGTAAATGAATGTTTATCACATTTATATATGAATGAGACCTCGGATTACAAAGATCCTTGCTGCCTACAATTCACCATGTCAAGATATGTGCACTTGCAATTGGGTGTTGCATATCTGAGGCTACTAATGCTTGATTTTCCTGTTCATTTGCTGCCTCTAATCCTTTGAAATTTGGGCTCAATCTATACTTCAAGGATAGTTTCCCTAACTGAAATATTCATCCACATACTTCTGAATCCAAAGCTTTGAGAGGATTTTGTACTTGCAGTTGTGCTAAATGGAGCTTGAAACCATAGATCTTCTCTTGAAATGAGTTAGAACATAGTTTGAACTTATTTGTGCCTTAAGGCCTGACACTTTGGATTCTTCCACAATGATCAATGCTTGAATGCACTCCAAAATTGTCTTATACCTTCGAATCAGCCCATTTGTGCTTGATCATTTTGATGTAAGCCAAAATTTAACCAAACAAGGTGCATAATACTTTGAGAGATGTGCTTAAAAGGGTTTCTTCAATGTACACATCACCTTATCCTTCATTGTCTTAGTCCATAACCTATGAAACCTCTATTCTTCATACATAATGCTTTGGATGCCTTTAATTGTGTTGAACCAAGATTAGAAATTCCACTGTAGCAACATGGGATCAGTGACTTGTCTTCCTGAGAGAGTTACATTAACTTCTTTATGAAGAACCCTGACATCTCATCATCATGTCACTTCACTTCATTTGTTTCAACAGACTGTACAGAGATATTTCATTACTCTTGATCCCCCTATAATTATGCCACTTCTTTGAGCCATTGTGACACCTCACACTTTCCAGGCTTCATCTTTGCTTCTATATATGTTTGCAATCATGATCCTAGGACCTATTTGGAGTAGTCATTAATTTCATTTGAGTTCATTCTCCAATAATGAACTCATGGAGTACTCAAAGTCTTTGGAATACTTTAAGTATGGCTTGCCATATGGCAACCACCTTCACCTTTTGTGCATTGATCTTCAACTTCATTTAGATCTAGCAAAATATTTTTCCTTACCCATACCATAGAGTGTCCTTGGCTTAAATTGTTTGTCTTCTGATCTTCAATTTTTCCTTTGTTATTATTCTTCCATAATTCATTAGTTCTCCTTTTTTATGTATATGATGGGCTCACCCTCGATTGATCCTTTTACTTGAGCATTCTTTATCCTTGTGACCAAAACCACTACATGAGGAGCACCTCATTGTGTGATAGTTGGCAGCAATATGACCAAGATGATTACATGTCTAACACCTAACTTTGTCATTAGGGCTTTCGACACTTCTTCTTCCATTGGATCTACAGTCCATAGCCTTATGACCAAAATTAGAGCATGAAAAAAAATAGCCATTAAATATATTTACATACCTTGATGTTTGGATCCATCTTGGATTTTTCCTTCTTGTTTCAAATGAATGGCTTTGATGAGTGAAAGTAGCTTCATGAGGTACATTTGAATTTTCAACTTCTTTGTTGGCATGTGCAAGTGCATCAGATTCATACTTGGTCATTGATGGACCAACTTCTAGATTTCTGGGGGACCACAAGACTTCTTTCAATTTGTATGCTTCCTTCTTGAACCCAAGGCCATACCTGTTAGAGGAAAGCCTTTGACACTTCATAATTTCATCCAGGATAACTAAACTTTCATTGAACTTCACATGATCTTCTGACTTCTCAATCTTCTTTCTAAGACCAACAACTTCCATTTCAAGTCTCTGATTTTCTCTTTCTTTTTCTTCCAACTAAAACTTCATAACATATTATGTTCTCTTAGCTTCCTCAAATTGGATCTTTAGGTTAGTATTAGCCCATCTTGCTTCTTCAAGATCTTTAGGATCTACACCAATCTCTTCTTGTTCTTTTGCTAATCCAATCTTCAATTCCTTTATTTCATCATTTTGATCTTGCAGCTTAACTTGCAAGTCTTTGTTCTTGAGTTTTAACTTCATTAGAAAATATTTTGTCTCCTCTTTGTATTTTTCAAATGACCTCAACATTTTATTCTTGAGTCTTGGATTGGATCTAAGATCTATGTCTGTCAAAGTGCTTGTAAGTGCATTATTTGCTCTCAACAAAACTTATTCTTCATCTTCTGTAAGAACAACTTCATCATCATTACCTTTAGATTTATCATCCATTGAAGAGTACTTACCTTCACGAATCTTGTACCTACTTTTATTCTTGCTTTTCATCCTTGACTTCTGCTTCATTTTATTTTTCTTGACTCTTTTTTAGGTATTCTTCTTCCAACTTGAACTAGAGGTCCTTGGCAAATGTGTAATATTTTACACTTTCTTGAATAGAACTTGATAGACCATCCATAAAAAATTTCAAGGAAATCTTGTTGTATTTTTCGACAACTGTCTTTGTCTTTTTGTTGGGCTGGTTAGGTGGGTTAACCACTATTTCCCAAACATCGAATTTTTTCAAGTAGTATTTCATTTTACTTCTCCAACCAAAGTAATCTGAATTCTCAAAAACTGGAACTTCATGGTTAATGAGCTTTGTCAATCCTTCCATGATTGTGTCCCCAAATCCCTTCAAGCTTGTTATGCTTATGTTGAAGGCCCATCTCTGATACCAACTATTAGACACAAGGGATTACCGAAAGGGGGGGGTGAATCGGTAAGCTTGGACTTACTTCAATTTTCACTTCTTCAAGCTCTAATACTTAAGTCATCCTTTCACATTCAATTCAACATCATATTCATCAATATACTATGCATCGATAATCAATTCATTCATCAAATAAAAAGCATAATCATCAACACATTGCATAAGAGTCACAAGATAAAATGTTTGTAATATTTCTATAGTTCAACGACTATGGTTGTGAGGTAAATCAGCATCTACTGAATCAGAAGCACCTACTTCTCTCCAAGACTCTGCTTGGTATTTTCATAGATCCTACTAATATAAATGGTACAAGGCCTATCTTGTAGTAACATGCATATTCTTATCACATTACAAGTCATCACTCTCAGTAGCTAAACACATCATCATCATTATGCCAATCAATTGTCCATTCATCATTGTTCTTTTCCCATGTCCTCAATTATTCATCATCATTCTGTCCATAGACACATCATTCTGACCATAACTACAAATACATCACTATGTCCATCAACCTGTTGTCAGCATCATACAGTAATCATACCTTATTGTTGTGCATTCATATCATGTTTGTCACTATTGTCACTACCAATCTCTATCATGCCACTTGGCTGTCAATTTTCTTGTCAGCTATCATGTTTTCATCATCAAGTCAATGTTTATCACCAACATCAAGTTAATGTCAAAAAAATGCATGTCACTTCCAAGTCAACTAAGTTCTGCGTGTAGTGATCATTAATTTTATCAAATCTGCTCCAACAAGTTTATCATATCACTATACTGTATCACTTGATTATTTCATCGAAGCTACTTTACAATAGTTCTTTAGCTTCCCATATTCTCCCACAACCTTGCTGCCTTTGTGTTGGTACAATATCACTTCTTCAGAGCTATCATATATAAAAGATATTAGAAATAAAACTTCAAAATGTGCCCTATCAATTGTGTTGTAGTAGCCCAAAGAAAATATTCAACAGAGACCTACGTGTGCCTCAGTAAAACAGTCCAAAAATCAAATCTCTTCCACCCATATGAATTTCTCCAACAAAAAAAGAAATCTTTCCAACACTTTTTCTACTGCTACGTCACAACTACCCATACCCTGTTTCTAACTGCGGCTGCCTCGGTGGATGAAATTGTAGAGCTAAATTTGCTCCACCGAGTTCTCAACAAAAAAATAAAAAATGTTGGCTCTTATTTATACTTGTTTCTCATAAAAAAATTATGGAGCCGACATGTCTTATTTTTTATAAAAAATAATTTATCATTTTTATTTATTTAAATGGAGCCGACTTATCAAAAGCTAACTAGAGCCGACTTCTTCATAAAAAAATTATTTTTAATTTAAAATGACATGAAGCTGACTTGTTTCATTTATTTCTGTTTTATCATTTAATAAATTTAAATGATATTTATTATTGTGCTTCATGTTATCATCCCCCTTTCCTTTGTTTTCAGCATGCCCGCAAGGGTCTTTGTCATGCTTTTAGGACTTCATCAAATGAGCCAGCAGTTCTTCCAATTATGCTTGTTATTCTATTGCCATGTCACCATTTCATCCAATTTGTGTGCATTATCCACAATATCTTTATCTAGGGTATTAGGGCCATTGCCAAATGACCATAGAATGGGTCATTTCGCTCATTAGGTGGTCAAATGTCCAGCACTGTGTCCACTTCGTCTATGCCATCAAGCCATCATAATATGACCTTTATCATTAATATTGTCATCAATGACAATCATAGACAACCATATTCATCAGAGTCATCAAACCCTAGGTATTGAACTCTTACATCAACATAAGCACCGAAACCTCCATGGAACATCAACAATACATTAAACAAGTCTTCTTCCAAGCAAGTTATCACACCAAGATCAAGATTCATTAATCTAGGATTTTCATGATCATTTTCAATCCTCCATGCATCACATAACAACAAGGATTCAATATCACCCAAGATATTATCTATTTTCTTTGTATCATGTCTAGAGTTGGAACCTTGGAACTACCTCCTCTTGATTCATAACAGCAAGAACTTAGACAATAAAATAATCAATTCCTTTAATGTTACATGTTCTTATCTAAGTTTTACTTTCATGGACAAAATCTAGTGTCCTTATACATCTTATAAGAATAATTTCACAAAGAAAAACCAATCATTCATTCTCTTATTCATGTATTTTCTTATGGTATACATTAGTTAGCAAATCCCTAGTTCCAAAAATGGCGGAAATAAGAAACCACTAGTCCATAGACTCATGGGAGATGGGAAACCTTAAGTGTAATATGATGTCATGAGGCCAATAAAATGGACAATTTGTTGATTTGAGTATCTTCTATCAAGTAATGTTGAGTTTCAACTCGCTTCCTAAAGTCATTCATAGACATTTGAAGAACTTCAATCGAGGGAATAAATCCAATCCCAATAGAATAATTGAGTGCCACAACCTACTATAAGTTTTTTAGTCCAAGATCAATATGACCACATTTTGACACACTCTATTGGCATAATTTCCAAAAATTTACCTTGTGATGCAAAAATTATATTGCATCTTATTGAGCAAAACCTTAGTTTCAGAAAAGGTGAAAATAAATAACAACTATTACATGGACTCATATGGTATGGGTGTATCTAAGTGTAATTCAATGTCACAAGTCCAATAGAGCTGATGGTACATCGATCTGAGTCTCGGTTATCAATATATGTTGAGTTTCAATTCACCCTCTAAAATCATTTAGGGACACTTGGTGAATTTCTACTAGGGGCATAAAATCCAATCCAATCAACATCCTAAATTTTTTTTTGGGAAAGGTAGATATGACCATGATGTCCACATGATCCATTGGCACAATTAATTTACTGTGATGCAAAAATTGCATTGCATGTGTGATGTCCCCAATTAAATAATTTCCAAATAAGACTAATTGCAAATAATGTCCACCAACCTATTAGTTCCCTAGGTTGAGATGGAGACATAAATTTTGTAACAAGGGCATATGGGACCCAAAATGACTTTATTTTACCATTTTTAACATTTAAATGGGTCACATAAAAGATAAGTTCTAAGAAAATAAGGTGGCATGTCTTCATGAAAACACTTGGAAGCTTGTGGAGCCTTTGGACGAGTAGATTCCCCACACACTTGGCATGATCTTCATCCAAATTCGAACACATGAGAATGTAAAATTATTGGAGGGTGATGTGGTGTCAAATATCATATAATTTTCCAAGGAAATTGAATAGGTAAATGAGAGTAACTCCCATGGAAGAGGAAGATACTAGAAGACAAGGTGTGCCACTTGGAAGGAGATTCCATGCATTGTATGACAACAAATGATGAAATATTCGATGACAAGTATGAAAAATTCAGGCTTGATTGCATAAAAATGAAAAATATGACATTAGAGGGATAAAAATATACACTAAGATATCAAATTTTGGAGTTAGAGGCCAGAATTCGAATTGGAGAAAGAATGGGAGCATGAAGAGGAAGACAAGTGTTATGAGAGTTACTAAAACACTAATATGAGTTGGAGGAATCCCATGGAGGGAAAATAAACCTTAGGAGGTATCATGAATTTAATAAAAGGATTTCATGAGGATGGCTAATAGCTTTTGATCATTTTTTAATTGTCCTTTGGCATTTTGGAGAGCGTTTTCGTGTCCAATGCATGGTGAGTGTTCACTTTCCTTGCTTGTGAACCAATTTTGAGCGAGTTGGATTCCTTTACAAGTCTGTTGATGGAGAGGTCATTCATACCTATAATTGGAAATTAATGAAGTATTCTTAGGTTCATTTTTAAGTTCCATACAGTCTAATTCTCATCTCTCCCCCTATTCTCTCATTCCTTCTTCTCCATTCCCCCACACTGTCGTGTTTATGGCACACTTGTTGGAGTGGTGCTTGCACTTTGATGAGGATATTTGATGCCCAATATTTGGTATGTGATTTAAATATTTGTACTCCTATTTTAATATGATATTTAATTCTAAATATCATAAATCCATTTATGAAAGGCTTGCATTCCCATGCTCTTGACTTACTAGTTTTCACGAGTTTGGCTTCCATTTTGGAAAGAGTTGTATATCATATTTGTATGAGGGATTTTATATAAGTTTTATGATTATGGGGAAGAAATAAATGATTTATAACTCTGTAATTTCATTATCATATTCTATGTATCTCGAAATTCAAGAAACTCTAGTGTGAAAGGCTCGCATTCCCATGCTCTTGAATAACTAGTTTTCATGGATTTGGCTTCAAGCTTGAAGTAGTCTTATATCATATTTGTATGAGATATTTTCTATGAATTTTATGATGTTTTTACATAAATATATTATTTTTTAGTCTGTAATTTCATGTCCCTATTCTATGTGGGTCGAAATCCAAGAAATCCATATGTGAAACTCCTGCAATTCCATGTTATTAAATCACTAGTTTTCATGTATTTGACTCCCATACTGAATGAGTTTTATACCAGAATTTTATGAAGTGATTCCTGGGGTGTTTAATAGTTTTGGGGAATAATTTCTTATTTTTTATATTGTCTCTATATGTCACATCATGATCTGAACCTTTAAATCTATCTTTCATATGTCAAAATTGATCTAGTTATGCAATTTCCCTGAAAGTGGTCATGCAAATATTTCACTTTATAATTAGTCATTGAAGAGATAATAAACATGTGTAATGAAAGGAACTTATGTCTAATAAAAATCCCAGTAATATTTTCACAAATTTTGGAGGGTCTTACTTGAGTTGGGAAGCCAATTTTACCTTCACCCTTGGGGGAATTTGACCACAATTTCCTATGTAAAATTAAATTTGTTTCTCCCTATCCCAAAAGTACTTTTCAGGAGATTAAATTCATATAAAAAGTGTTCATAGGTAATTTGGGAATGTTATAATACTCACCCTATCATTTTATTTCAAATTAGATACCATTTGGAGTTAGTTGGAACCCCCTTTAGTCTTTACTAGTAAAGCTCAAAAATTGTCCAAAAATAAGTCTTTCCCAAATTTCCAAGTTGGGGAATTACAGTGGTATCAAAGAATGGTATTTGAACATATTGAATTTATGGATGATAGGGATGAATTGAAGAAACTCATGAAGTCTTATTTTGATGATATGACCAAGCAAGTTATGCAATGGTTCGAATTGGTGGCCAGCCAACTTAGGGGTAACATGGTAGTAGGGTTAGTATTAGTTCCCATCATGGAGAGACACATAATATCATTATTTTTGAATACTTTGATTATTGGTTGTACGTATGTAGGCACAATAAGGCATATTTGAACTCATTAAGGAAAATTGAGCAATCCACAAGTATTGAGGAGACCAAGAAGCAACCAAGTTCCATGGGTGGTGAAGTAGAAAAAGTATTACATCAAGAGGATCAAAATTCACTCCCAAGTGAATTTGAAAAAGATGAGGAAACATCACATGAGAATGAATAAGAGTACCATGAAACTATTGAATATAATTGTGAGACACATTGTAATGCGGGCATGGACCAAAGGGCATCTACTGATGGATGCTTAAACTGTGAAGGAGTACCTACTGATGGGTGATCACAACTCTATTTTGGTGACATAGAGATAAGATTTGAAAATGTTGCTGCAATAAAATTTTTATCATAATCATAAATATGAATACCTTGTGACAGATAATGAAGAACCAAGATCAACTTCCCCATCACCACTTGAGATTCAATAAGTTTATCAAATCAAGAAGAAATAAGAAGAGGAAGTTTGCTCCCATGAACCATCCTTCATTGAAGGGTATTTGAATATGAGTGAATAGAATATTCACAAGGCCCTTAAGATACTCAATGACACTAAATAATTGGTGTCAAATTCTTGTTGGAAACGTTCTTCATTGGAGGAGCCATCCTTCCTTGAAGACATGGAGCAGATTCAAAGAGCAATGTGCAACATCAAAGGTAATTTCATGTATTTTATTTTGTTATAGAAACAATTTGGTTGAGCTTAATGAATGGTTAGATAAAGTATACTTGAACAATAATGAGCATATTCATAAGCTCAAAGTTCAAAATGAGCAACTACTTGAGAGGTTGCAAGATACTTGTTCTTCCTCCTATGTTTCGGATTGTCATATGGTAGAATGCTTGGAGGATTCTCATGACATGAGGGATGATTAGAAACATGGAAAATTGAAGGTTCTTGATGTGTTTGAAAATGATCTTTATGAGAGCCAATCACTTATTGTGGTGCAAGAGGAACTTGAGTTGCCTCTTGAGAATGGTTGCAAACGTTTTGAAGAAGTGTGTGATTCCACTACCTTGGAACCAACCAATGAGGAAAGTTTTTATTTTTTTAGGGAGATGCATGTTACCACCCCTATTAATCCTTCACTTTATGAGAATTGCACATTTTTTTATCATTTAGGTGGGTTGGTTCTTTCTCCTACTTCCTACACTTCCATATTTTGCAGCATTCATACTAATGAAGTATGGGTGAAAGTTTTCTTTTTTATGGCACCACATGAGGAGTATGGGATTAATATCTCTCCTTTTGATGATGACATCACTAGAGTTACATATTATTTACATTTGCAGCATCATCCTTTGTTACATTATGATGATATACATATTCATGAGTGTATTGATGTGACTTCTTTGAACCACTTGAAGTCTTCACGTTTTCTTTGCTCCTTATTTGGTTCATATTTTGGTGGAGGTTCTTCATTCACTTCTTGGATGAAAGAACACATAGCCACTGTTATTATTTTGATGCATCTTACATTATTTTGAAGTAGCATTAAAGGACATGGGATCCTCACCATTGTCATTGGAGCAGATTTGATATAATACTTGATGCGTGTGTGTATGGGACACATGATGATCTACTTACTTGGATGTACGAGAACTGTCATAATCCTTTGATGATGTACCCACTTTATGTACAATTATATTATAGAGTTATGTACTTTAATAATATATATTTTGTACTCATGATGTTTGGAAGGGTGTAATACAAGTAATGGGATCTAGGTATTGCTTGGTTTCAATTTTGGGGGAAACAAGTAGTGGGGTATATTGAGTCACCATGTGAGAAGGTGATTGTAATCAGAGTATAGAAGAAACAAGAATGGTATTTCCTCTTTAAAACTTTCTTGGAATCTTGGAAATTCAAGTTTGGAAACTGAGTACCAAGTTAAAAGAATTATACATAAAAAAGGGCTGAAAGTTATAAAAAGGTTTTCAAAAGATGGAGGTAAATATTATTTGTGCAAATTTTGTTTCGATGGATTTTATTAATCCTTTTGGTGTTAGTGGTGATACCACAAGATATATCAATATTTAAATATCCACATATCTTTAATTTTGGAAACACACAATTGTAGTACATGAGTGCCACTACTCAAATTGAAGCTAAGGTTTGAAGCAAAGTTTTGGAAGGAAAGAAGGTTATTCAAAATACCTGTTTGAAATTGCTTGAGGACAAGTAATATTGATTGGGGAGGACTGTCATATCCCCAATTAAATAATTTACAAGTAAGACTACTTGCAAATAATTTCCACCAATCTATTAGTTCCCAATGTTGAGATGGAGACATAAATTTTGTAATAAGGGGTTATGGAACCCAAACGGACTCTAGTTTACCATATTAACATTTAAATGGGTCACATAAATGATAAATTCTAATAAAATAAGGTGGCATGGGTTCATGAAGACACATGGAAGCTTGTGGAGCCTTTAGATGACTAGAATCCCCACACTCTTGGCATGATATTCATCCAAATTCAAACACATGGATACGGTAACATCTTTGGAGGGTGATTTGGTGTCAAATATCATATAATGATCCAAGGAATTTGAATAGGTAAAGGAGAGTAACTCCCATGGAAGAGTAAGAGACTAGAATATAAGGTGTGCCACTTGGAAGGAGATTACATGCATTCTATGACAACAAATGATGAAAGATTATATGACAAGTATGACAAATTCAGACCTGATTGTATCCATATGAAAAATATGTCATGACATGGCTAAAAATAGCCATCAAGAGGTCTAATTTTGGATTTTGAGTCATGCATTATAATTGGGGAAATAATGGGAGCATGAAGAGGAATACAAGTGTCATGAGAGTTACTAAACCACTAAGATGAGTGAAAGGAATCCCATGGAGGGAAATTTGAACTTAGGAGGCTTAATGAAGTTCATAAAAGGATGTAATGAGGAAGGATAATATATTTTGATCATTTTTAAATTGGAATTTGGCATTTTGGAGAGCTTTTGCTTGTCCATTGCATGGTGATTGCTCACTCTCCCTGCTTGTCAACCAATTTCGAGGGAGTTGGATTTCTTTCCAAGTTGGTTGATGGAGAGGCCATTCAGACCTCTCATTTGCAGCTTATTGAATGATTTATAGTTTCATTTTTAAGTTCCATATAGTCGAATTCTCATCCATCTCCCTATTTTCGTATTCCTTCTTCTCCATTCCCCCACACTCTCGTGTTAATGGCGCACTTGTTGGAGTGGTGCTTGCACTTTGCTAAATATATTTGATGCCCAATGTTATACCAAAATCCTGTCACCATCATGTGATAAGACATTTGACATACCTACTTGCCCTAAATATTAGCTTTTGGAGTGGAAACTAAATGGTTTTTCATCAATCTTTCATACAAATTCCCAGCACCGCGCATGCCCCTTTATCCAGGAGCAGTACCCCTATTCGCACCGCACATCATATGTTTCCCATAAGTGGTGCCACCACTTATTGTCCTTGGTCCATAAGTGGTTATTACCAGAACTGCTCTGTCATAGAAGGAGAAATGCGGTACCCTGGGTAAAAAGGGAAAAATAGAAGTTTCTCGAGGCTTCTAGATGGTAAGCCTCATGTCCTGCCTTATCCTTACTATTGTGGGTTGGTTGAGCTTGAGATCCCTCATCCTAGTATCTTAGAATCCACCTCACCCACTAATTTCTCAACCATCTCTATCCATTAAAGCCTTATAAATAAGAGCTCATAGCCATGGTTGAGAGAGAGAACACTGGAGGTAATGTTATGCTGTTGGCTTGACCATTGGCCCAAGATCATTTGGAGAGAGCATAGAGAGCTAGAGTCGGAGCTTTTGGGGATGAGAATATCTGCTTTCATGGAGATGCATGTCAACACTAATTCTTGGTTGTAAACTTCTTCATATTCTTTAATGCAAGTTGATTTCTATCCCACATATGTTGTTGTTGTTGTGATTTCACATTTATGTTGCTAGATTCCTTAGTCACTAGCATAGATTAGTAGATCGTATTCTGGTTTCTTTGATCTGTTTCATGTTGAGATTGATTGCGGGTACACATGTGAACTATCAAATCCTTTTATTCCAAATATCTACAGCGTCTAGGGAGAGTCTTCAACCTCTGTCCTCTATTTGTTCTGGATCTGAACCATTCAAACCAATGGAACACCTTGTTGTCCGTAGGAGGTGAAATATTCCAGCTAACAAATCTGGTGACTCTGCTGGGGATGAGAAGGTCTGGTTTCATGGAGATGCATGTCAACACTAAGGCTTGATTGTAAACTTCTTCATATTATTTAATGCAATTTGATTTCTGTCCCACATATGTTGTTGTTGTTATGATTTTGCATATATGTTGCTAGATTCTTTAGTCACTAGCATAGATTAGTAGATCATATTCACGTTGCTTTGATCTATTTCATGTTGAGCTTGATTGTAGGTACATAGGTGAAATATCAAAGCCTTGTATTCTAGATATCTACAGTGTCTAGGGAGAGTCTTCAACCTCTGTCCTCTATTTGTTCTTGATCTGAACCATTCAGACCAGTGGAACACCTTGATGTCTGTAGGAGGTGAAATATTCCAGCTAACAAGTCTAGCGACTCTTCAAATAATTTAACGAGCGTGAAGAAGACAAGATCGCTCGATGGTAGGTTATCTCTTTTTCGGTTCGGATCAGACTATTTTTCGAAAAAGGATCACTCTAGCCAATCATCACTGGAAGAGTTCTCTAAGGTATGATTTTACACTTTTTCGAGCCTTAGAGACTAAATCATATGAAAAAGGACCCCTTTGGAGGATTCTTACATATTCATTTAGACTCTCTAAACATGAACGATACCGAATTTTCTTTCAGTGGACTCGTTAAATTAAACATTGAGAGGCTCGTTTGGGAATGAACCCCTCCTCTCTCAGGTTCATAAAACATATGACACTAGACTTGTCTTCTGACAACTTATATTGAGTGTTTGTTACACTCTTTGAACTCGTGAAACTGAAAATAGGCACTCATCAATCATGATGGGGGAAATGGGAAGGGAATCATTTTGTAAATAATGGCAGTTGTTTGTCGTTACCTTTGAACATGGCACTTGTCTGTACGATCATGTAATTCAATTGGGTATTCAGCTGATCTCCGTGACAATCCACTTTCATGAGTCATGTCAATCCTTTGAGTCTTTCAAAAGAATGCATTGTCCACTGTCGCATTGTGTGTCTGTCCTATCTAGTCATGCTGCCAAGTAATTTTATCATGCCGCCCGATGTTCAAGGGGAATTTGAAGAAGTTTTACCTCTGTAGTTTACACAGTCTTTGTGTCAGTATCTTTGAGTTAGTCATATGGTTACTACATTCACATCATTCCAGAACTATGTTCTGAGTTTCATATCGTCGATGTGGGACTCATCATGGCCCTCCTTCAATGAGACTATTCCTGTCGACATCAACTCATTATCCGGGAAATAGTCGTAGAAACAATATTTAGTACCTTAAGATCTATATTCCTTAATGACAGTTTCTCTCACTCTCGACATAGGTTCACATCATTGACCTTTGATCGATAGAATCGACTGGGTGTTCGACATCAGGACATCTATTCGCACTCAGTAGATTGTACTAAGGTACCTTAGGAATCATTGACATTAATGGTGATCTCCCTCGCACTTGTTAACAATTCACATCATTGACCGATAATCAAGTGGTTTCTACCATGTTTGACTTCAGATCATTGTAATCACATGGATAGAATCGTACTTTGTGGAAGACGAGACGAAGACACTGGGTATTTGTTTAAAAGCGCTCATTGCTTTTTCCTGAAGTTGCGATGGATTTTTGTATATCTAGCATGGATCCACATTTGTATGGTCATGGATATGCTCAAATTTGCATCTGTATGACATAGATCTACGTTGTATGTCTGGTAGCTATGTCCAAGTTTGAGTCCTCTATGACATGGATCTACGTTGTATTCTAGTAGCCATTCTTGTTTATTCCTCTCATGGATCTACCTTGTATTGGTCTGCGGCTATGAGTTTGGTTACTTGTGTCTATGAGTCAACATACTGATGTACTACAAATGCCTACTTGACAACATGCTCCGATCGAGCTGACATTTTCATCTCTTGGCGACGACTTGTTCTCAAAGATCTCATTTATCATATCCCTCTAAGACTCATGCTTTGGGGAGCATCCTGTTATACCAAAATCCTGTCACCATCATGTGATAAGACATTTAACATACCTACTTTCCCTGAATCCCAACTTCTGGAGTGGAAACTAAATGTTTTTTCATCAATCTTTCATACAAATTCCCAGCACCGCGCATGCCCCTTTATCCAAGAGTGGTACCCCTGTTTGCACCGCACATCATATGTTGCCCATAAGTAGTGCCATCACTTATTGTCCTCGATCCATAAGCGGTTATTACCAGAACTGCTCTGTCATAGAAGGAGAAACGCGGTACCCTGGGTAAAAAGGGAAAAATAGAAGTTTCTCGAGGCTTCTAGATGATAAGCCTTGTGTCCTGCCTTATCCCTACTGTTGTGGGTTGGTTGATCTCGATATCCCTCATCCTACGATCTCAGAAGCCACCTCACCCACTAATTTATCAACCATCTCTATCCATTAAATCCGTATAGATAAGAGCTCATAGCCATGGTTGAGAGAGAGAACACTGGAGGTATTGTTATGCTGTTGGATTGACCATTGGCCCAAGATCATTTGGAGAGAGCATAGAGAACTAGAGTCAGAGCTTTTGGGGATGAGAATTTTTGGTTTCATGGAGATGCATGTCAACACTAAGGCTTGGTTGTAAACTTCTTCATATTCTTTAATGCAAGTTGATTTATGTCCCACATATGTTGTTGTTGTTGTGATTTCGCATATATGTTGCTAGATTCCTTAGTCACTAGCATAGATTAGTAGATCATATTCTAGTTGCTTTGATATATTTCATGTTGATATTGATTGTAGGTACATAGGTGAACTATCAAAGCCTTGTATTCCAGATATCTACAGTGTCTAGGGAGATTCTTCAACCTCTGTCCTCTATTTGTTCTAGATCTGAACCATTCAGACCAGTGGAACACCCTGCTATCCACTGGAGGTGAAATATTCCAGCTAACACCCAATATTTGGTATTTTATTTGTGGATATGTACTCCTATTTTAATATTCTCTTTAAGTAAAAATATCATAAATTTATGTTTAAAAGGCTTGCATTCCCATGCTCTTGAATGACTAGTTTTCATGTGTTTGGCTTCCATTTTGGAAAGAGTTGTATATAATATTTGTATAAGGGATTTTATATAAGTTTGGTGATGATGGGGAAGCCATAAATTATGTATAACTATGTAATTTCATGAACATATTCCCTATATCTCAAAATTCAATGAACTCCAGTGTGAAAGGCTTGCATCCCATGCTCTTGAATAACTAGTTTTCTTGGATTTGGCTTCAATATTGAAGTAGTCTTCTATCATATTTGTATGAGGCATGTTCTCTGAGTTTGATGATTTTTTCATAGAAATATATGGTGTTTTGCTCAGTAATTTAATTTCCCTATGCTTTGTGGGTCTAAATCCAAGAAATCCATCTGTGAAACTCTTGCAATTCCATGCTATTAAATCACTAGTTTTCATGTATTTGACTCCCATACTGAATGATTTGTATACCAAAATTGTATGAAGGGATTCCTCTGGTGTTTAATAATTTGGGGAAATAAAATTTTATTCTATATATGGGCTCTATATGTCACATCCTGATATGAACCTTTAACTCTACCTTTCATATGTCAAAATCGAACTAGTTATGCAATTTCCCCATAAGCAATTTCCATGAAAGTGGTCATGTGAATGTTTCCCTTTATAACTAGTGTGCATAGATAATAACCATGTGTAATGACTGATAATTATGTCTAATAACAATCCCAATACTATTTTCACAAATTTTGGAGGGTCGTACTTGATTTGGGAATCCAATTTTACCTTCACCCTTGGGGGAATTTGACCACAATTTCCTATGTAAAATTGCATTGTTTCTCCCTATCCCCAAACCAATTTTTAGGATGTTAAATTTAGATAAACAGTGTTCATAGGTAATTTGGGAATGTTATAAGACTCACCCTATCCTTTTATTTCAAATTCTATACCATTTGAATTCAGTTGGAAACCCCTCAAGCCTTTACTAGTAAAGCTCAAAAGTTGTCCAAAAAATAATTTTTCTCATATTTCCAAGTTGGGACATTACAACATGTTAATGTGAAAAAATATAGTTCTGAAAATAATTGAAATAAATAATGTTCAATCCATGGATTCACATTTCAATTGAACTGGTGATTCATCAATCCTTGTCTTAGCTACCATGTTATGATGAATTTCAACTCACTTCCTAAATCCATTAAGTAACACTTAGTGAATTTATACTAGGGAATAGAACCTAATCCAAGCAATATAATTAAGTATCGTAGCCTCCCACAAGTTTATTTGGGAAATGATAACATGACCATGATTCCCACACCCTTAGTTGGCACCATTTCCAAAAATTAACCTCATGATGCAAAAGTCATTTTGCATCTTACTCAAGAAAACCCTAATTCTAAAAGTTGTCAAAATATATAATATATGGTCCAAGAAATCATGAGAGATGGGTTTCCATAGGTGTACTCTAATATCAAGAATCCAATGGAACTGATGATTCGTCAATATAAGTCTTGGTTATCAAATTATGGAGAGTTTCAACTCACTTCCTAAATCCATTCACAGACACTTTGTGAATTTGATGCAGGAGCATCATGGCATGTCAACAATGTGATGAGTTGGTCACATGTTGTGGTGTATTTTTTTATTTTGATGATTCAAAGTTTGTTAGTACCGGTAGGAGTGATGGCCTATCATGACTCCCTACGTGGAGATCAAGTTGCAGTTTGTTTGTTTGAGACGGGGATGTTTTCATCATGCTTTGTAGTTGTTTGTTTTCAGTTGTAGGACCACTAAGTGTAGGAGTTACAGTTTAGCTTAAATAGGTAGTTTCTAGAAGTATGAGGGGTTCTTCTCTTCAGCATTACAATTTCGAGTTTGCAGAGAGATGAAAAGACTTATGTCTAGTTCTGCTTGTAAATATTTTAATAGACTGAAGAAGAGAGTCGAGCTCTGTGTTTGTGTGGTTTCTTAATTAGGAAGAGTATATGTGTGTTTGCAGTATTATTAGCCTCTATGCATTTACTATTTTGAATTCTGAATCCGTGAATAGACGACTTCGGTGGTTTCCTAAACCTCTGTGTATTTCTATGAAATTATTGATTCACGCATGAATTTGTTGTTTGAGTTGAAATAGGTTGTAAATGCATGCATATAAGTTCTAGGCTAATGAATCCTACAGATTGCAGGTTGGATTGATCGATTCTCTAATTAATCGACGCAACCCACATATTTTTGGCCTTAACCAGTTTATTGCAGAGAATGAATGGTGGAGATTGAGTCCGCAGATGGAGATCCGGTCCAATAGAGATCCGAAATAGAAGTTATGAGGGCGATAACGGATCCACAAAGGGCTGTGAGATCTACACCAAAGAATAGATCGACGGTCGTGGAGAAGGCCACAAATATCTGACGGCTGTAAAAGTTGTGGGAGAAATGTTGCGGAAGGAGAGTTGTGGGGGAGCAACTTTAGAAAGTTAGCATCTTGCATCTTGCAACCCGCTTGTAGAAAATCAGTTGCGGAAAGGAAGTTTCAGGGGGGACAACTTCGGAAGGTTCGTCGGTATCCCACATCCCGCAACCCATTTGTGGAAACCCTATTGTGAGGGTAGAATTGCGGGGAGGCAATTTTAGAGCAGAATTTGGCTGAGGGCTAAATTTGGCAGTCCTGCTAAGTGTAGGAGCCACCATATCCTAGAAGTGTTGGTTGTGTTGGTTGTGGTTGATCCGCCCTACACCAATTTTGGTATCAGAGACAGGAGAATCTCATGTGAGAGAGAAGCGTAGTAGTATAATCCTGGAAAGAGGAAAGAAGAGTGATTAAGAGGTTCTAGATAGAGAACCGGTGTTACCAAAAGACCAAGTACAGAGAAGGGGCTTGGTGAGGTAAGTTGTAGCAGTGTGAAAGAGAAATTTTATTGCAGAGGCTTATTGCAAGAGGATGGTTGCACACATAGGAAGAGTAAGAGGTCATGACAGAGGTTGACTAGTGGGGAACACAGAAGTTATGGAGTAAATGAGGGAGCTACGAGCACGTCTGGAAGCCATGGATATAGAAAAATGAAGAGACCCAGAAGCAGGGGATGTAAGTGAACCTGAGGATGAAGAGAAAAGGGAAGGAGCTACACCTATGCAAGAGACACCTGAGCTAAGGTATTTTATATCGATTCCAGGAGAAACTTCAAGGTCGAAACCTGAGTTGTCTACCTATGATGGAAGTCTCATTGTTAAGCATCTCATTCACTGGATCAATGAGTTGGATAAATACTTTGAGTATGATGATATTGAAGAATAAAAGAGAGTCGGATTGGATGTGACAAGGTTGAAATGACATGCATCCTTGTGGTGGGATAGTGTGTAAGAAGAAATAAGGAGGAAGAATAAGTCATTGATAAAGAGCTGGGATAGGATGGTAGCAAAGATGAGGGCTGAGTTCTTTCCGAAATATTACCAGTTGATTCTGTATAGACAGGTACAGAACCTTAGACAAATATTGTTAATAGTGAGAGAGTACACTGAAGAGTTCTACAAAGTCAACCTAAGGGCAGGATATGTGGAAGAGTTAGTAGAAAAGGATGCTAGATATTTCAATGGCCTAAGGATGGATATCTAAGAAGAGATCAACATGATATCACCTATAACAATGGAGGAGGCATATCAATGTGCCTTAAGAGAAAAATAAAGGATAGTGAGGAAGCAGAGCTTCGACTAGAGGAAGAGGACAAGGAGTTGGAAGAGGAATATTTGGAGCACAGAGAGCAGAGCCCAGTAACTCTAACCATTAAGAACAATATGGTAGAGGAGGTGGTTCTAGTAGAAGAGGACCTTAACAAGGAGGTAGAGGTAGAGAAATATCCAGAGGAGCTATCTATAGGTGTTATAAATGCAACAATTTGGGGTATAAATCATTTGAATGTCCAGGGAAGGAAGACATAGGACAGAGAGGAGCCTATATAGCTTAGAATGAGCAGCAGCAAGAAGAGTCAATAGTGGCAGATTTTTTTCCAGAGATGGGAGAGGCGTTGATGATGAACAAGGTATTGTTGAAACCTGAGAAGGAGCAAGCATAGCCTGCTCAAAGAAATTCTTTATTCAAGACTACGTGTAAAGTCCAAGGGAAGTGTTGTAAGATGGTGATTGACAGTGGGTGCACTGACAATCTTGTTTCCACAGAGATGGTGGAGAAGTTGAGTTCAAAAAGGACTAAGCATCCATTTCCATATAAGGTATCTTGGTTACATAAAGGACATCAAATATTGGTAAGTGAGCAGTGTGAAGTTGATTTTCAAATAGGTCCATATAAGGATAAGATTCCATGTGATGTTATGCCCATGGATGTTTGTCATATACAGTTAGGAAGACAGTGGAAATCTGATAAGAAAGTGATTCATGATGGTAGGAGTAACTGTCATAGTTTTGAGCAGAATGGGATAAGACATGTACTTCACCCTTTACAAGAAGGTGGTACAGCAGGACAATCAGCACCCAAAGTCTCGATGTTATTAGGAAAAGAATATTTGGAACAGATTGAGAAGGACTAGTTGACCTATGCGGTGGTATGCAAACTGAGAGTGGTGACAATGAATACTAACGTGATAGATCTACCTGAGGAGATTCAAGAGATGCTGAGTGAGTTTAGTGACATCGTGGTGGATGATTTACCCAATGAGTTACCACCAAGGAGGGATATAAGTCATCAAATTGATTTTATTCCAGGAGCTAGCTTAGCAAACAAGGCAGTGTATAGGTTGACACCTCAAGAGAATGAAGAAGTGAGGAAATAGGTCCAAGGATTGTTGGACAAAGGATTGGTCCAGAAGATTCTGAGTCGATGTGTAGTACCAACAATACTGACAACAAAGAAGGATGGTGAGTGGAGGATGTGTACTGAATCCAGAGCAATTACCAAGGTTACTATCATATATAGGTTTTTTTAACCTAGGATGGATGACATGATGGATTGCCTAAGTGGGGAAACATGCTTTTCAAAACTAGATTTGAAGAGTGGATATCACCATATCAGAATCAGAGAAGGAGATGAGTGGAAGACAACCTATAAGACAAATGATGGGTTGTATGAGTGGTTGGTCATGCCATTTGGATTGTCCAATGCACCACGCTATTTTATGAGATTGATGAATGAAGTCCGGAGAGATTTCACAGCTAAGTTTGTGATAGTTTACCTTGATAACATTTTGGTTTTCAGCCAAACAGAAGAAGAGCATTTGAAGCATCTGACATATGTTTTAGAGAGGTTGCAACAGGAAAAGTTGTTGATAAATGTGAAGAAGTGTACATTAATGAATCCATAGCTAGTATATTTAGGTTTTTTTATCTCAATAGATGGGTTGAAGATGGATCCAGAAAAGGTGAAAGCAATCATTGATTGGCCTTCACCTAGGAACATATTTGAGGTAAGAAATTTCCATGGATTGGCAAGTTTTTATAGGAAATTTATAAATAATTTCAGTGATATTTGTGCATCTATTGTCGATAAAATTAAGAAGGATAGATAGCCATTCAATGGACAGCAGAGTTGGAAAGGAGTTTTCAGTTCTTCAAGAAGAAGATCATTGAGCAACCAGTATTGAAGTTACCAGACTTCAAACACCCTTTCCAAGTAAAGTGTGACGCCAGTGGAGTAGCAATCGGAGCTATGCTCAGTCAGGAGCATGAGCCTATAGCGTATTTCAGTGAGAAGTTGAATGATGCAAAGAAGAAGTATTCATCTTATGAAAAATAGTTTTATGCTATTGTTCAAGCAATGAAGCATTGGAGACATTATTTGATGCCTAGAGAATTTTGGTTATATTCCGATAACCATGCATTGTAGTACATTGTGCAGCAACCTAAGTTGAACTTGAAACATGTCAAGTGGGTAGAGTTCTTACAAAGATTTACCTTTGTGTTGAAACACATAAGTGGACAGCCAAACAAAGTAGTTTATGACTTAAGTAGGAGATTGTTGATTGTGCAAGAGAATCATATGCAAGTCTTGGGATTTGAGCATTTAGGGGATTTGTATGAAACTGACATTGATTTCTAGGAAGCTTACAAGGATTGTAAGAATCCAATGGAGGTGGACAGAGAGCCATGGATGGAGTATAAGCTAGAAAATGCTTTACTCTTTAGAAACAATAGACTGTGTATACCAAAGTGTTCCATGAGAGAGAACTTGATACAGGAAAAACACAATGGAGGTATGGAAGGTCACTTTGGAAGTGATAAAACCTTTGGATAGTTAGGTCATTTCTATTTTTGGAAAAGAATGAGGTCTTAAGTTGAGAATTTTGTAAGCAGATGCAAAGTATGCCAGCATGCTAAAGGAAGAAGCCAAAACACAGGGTTGTATACACCATTTCCTATTCCAACTAGGCCTTGGGATTCTGTGAGTATGGAGTTCATTATGGGTTTACCAAGAACTCAGAAGGGGCATAATTCTATCTTCGTAGTTGTTGATAGATTCACTAAGATGGAACATTTCATTCCATGCTACAAGACTACTGATGCTACACACATTGCTAACTTTTTTTTCAATGAAGTTGTGAAACTACATGGTTTACCTAGAAGCATTGTATCAGACAGATATGTGAAGTTCATGGGTCATTTCTGGAGGACCTTGTGGAAGAAGTTGGGTACCAAAATGAACTTCAGTTCAACATATCACCCATAGTATGATGGAAATACAGAGGTAGTTAATAGGAGTCTAGGGAACATGTTGAGGATTCTGATTGGAGAAAGTCCTAAGCAGTGGGATAGAGTATTATCTCAAGTTGTGTTTTCCTATAATGATTCACCAAATACAAGTACAGGAATGAGTCCATTTCAAATTTGGTATGGAATGCATCCAAGAGGAGTTTGTGAACTTCGTGAATTAGGTCAATTGGATAAAAGGAGTGCTAATGGAGAAGAGTTTGGAATGAGGATCAATGAACTACAGGAGCAAGTGAAAGCAAGGTTATAGTAGAGTAACACTACTTACAAGGCCATAGAACATTCCAAAAGGAGAGAGAGAAGTATGAGATTTGGTCTTAGCATATCTAAAGAAAGACAGATTTCCAAAGGAAGAGTATAACAAGCTGAAGATGAAAAATATTGGACCTTCCAGAATACTCGAAAAATTCTTAGGAAATGCTTATCAGTTAAAAATTCCTACTAGAGTGGGTATTTCTCCAATATTTAATGTTGTGGATCTATATCCTTATGTAGAAGGTGATACTGGAATCTTTGTAGAAGGTGAAGATCCTACTAAAGACTTACAATGGGTGGGGCAGATGCCTGTGGCACGGCCATTGGAAGTGGAGGCCATTCTGGACACTAAAGTGGTAAAGAGTACAAGGAAGAAGGACTATCTAGAGTATTTGATCAAATGGAAGAAGAGACCAATAGAGGATTCTACTTGGATGAGCATTGCAGAGTTGGAAGCCAAGGGTTTCACTCTAGTTGATCTAATGAACAGGGGTTCATAATTTTTCACCCTTGTTAGTCTGGTGTAGCAGCCTCATGGCATGCTAGCAATGTGATGATTCATTCACATGTTGTGGCATATTTTTTTATTTTGATGAGTCGTTGTTTGTTAGTACCGATAGGATTGATGGCATATCATTACTCCCTGCGTGGAGATCAAGCCCCAGTTTGTTTGTTTGAGACATGGACGTTTTCATCATGCTTTGTAGTTGTTTGTTTTCAGTTGTAGGACCACTCAGTGTAGGAGTTAAGGTTTAGCTTAAATAGGAAGTTTAGAGAAGTATGAGGGGTTCTTCTCTTGAGCATTAGAATTTCAAGTTTGCAGAGAGACAGATAGACCTGCGTCTGGTTCCGCTTGTAAATATTTTAATAGATTGAAGAAGAGAGTCAAGATGTGTGTTTGTGTGGTTGTTTAATAGGAAGAGTGGTTGTGTGTTTGTAGTATTATTAGCCTCTATGCATTTACTATTTTGAATTGTGAATTTGTGAAGAGCCGACTTCGGCGGTTTCCTAAACATCTGTGTATTTCTGTGAAATTGTTGATTCACGCATGAATTTTTTGTTTGAGTAGTTGAAATAGGTTGTAAATGCATGCATAGAAGTGATAAGCTAATGAATCCTATATATTACAGGATGGATTGATCGATTATTTGATCAATCGGTGCAACCCGCAGATTTCCTACCTAAACCAGTTTATTTCAAAGAATGAATGGTGGAGATTGAGTCCACAGACGAAGATCTGATGGTCCAGTAGAGATCTGCAATGGAAGTTGTGAGAGCGATAACGGATCCACAAAGGTCTGTGAGATCCTTATCAAAGAGTAGATCAACAGTTGTGGAGAAGGCTGCAAAGATCTGACGATCGTAAAAGTTGCGGGAGAAAAGTTGTGGAAGGAGAGTTACGGGGGAGAAACTTTGGAAATTTGACATCCCATATCCCGCATCCCACAACCCACTTGCAGAAAAGCTGTTGCAGAAAGGAAGTTGTGGGGGGGGACTTCGAAAGGTTCGTCGATATCCTGCATTCTGCAACCCACTTGTGGAAACCCTATTGCGGGGTAAGAATTACAAGGAGGCAATTTTATAGAAGAATTTGGCCAAGGGCTAAATTTGGAAGTCCCGCTAAGTGTAGGAGCCACCAGATCCTGGAAGTGTTGGTTGGGTTGGTTGTGGTTGATCCGACCTATACCAGAATTTCATTCTGGGCATAAAATCCAATCCAAGCAACAAAATTGTGTGTTGTAAATTCCTACAATTTTATTTTGGCAAGGTCAATATTCCCATGATATCCACACACTCAGTTGATGTACCATTTAAAAATTTACCTAGTGATTCAAAAATTGCATTACATGTTACTCAACAAAACCCTAGTTTCAAAAATAATTGAAATCAACAATGTATAGTCCGTAGACTAATGGGAGAGAGGCGTCCCTAAGTGGACTCCAATTTCACAAGTCTAATAGGACTAATGGGTCATCGATCCCAGTCTCAATTATCAAGTTATGACGAGTTTCAACACACTTCCTATTGCCATTTAAGGACACCTGACAAATTACAACCATTGGCATACAATTTAATATGAGTAGCATAATTAAGTACCATAACATCCTATAAGTTTGTTTGGGAAAGGATAATATGACCAAAGTACCCACATGCTCTCAGCTCTGTTGTCATAATATTAAAAAAAATTATCCTTTGATTCCATTTAAGGAAACTTCACAAATTTCAACCTAAGGGCATAAAATCCATTCCAAGTATCATAATTGAGTGTTGTAACCTCGTACAAGTTTGTTTGAGAAAGTGTGATGTGACCACAATTCCTAGTCCTGCGTGCTCTGTTTTCCCAGTACTAAAAAAATACCATTTGATGCAATAATTGGATTGCATGTTATTGATCCAAACCCTACTTTAGAAAATGGTGGAAGCAAACAAAATTTAGTCCATGGAATCATGGAAGAGGGGTGTCCCTATGTTTAATATGATGTTAGGATTCCAACATAACTTCTTGTTCATCGATCATAGTCTCAGTTATAAAATTATGGTGAGTTTCAAATAGCTTCCTAAATCCATTCAATGACACTTATATAATTTCAATCGTGGGCATAAAATACAATGCGAGTAGAGTAATAGAGTGTCATAACCTCTGTGGAAACTTTGTTTGGGAAAGGACAAGTTGACCATGATTTAAAAAAATATTTAGATGTTACTCAAGAAAACCCTAGCTCCATAAATCATCAAAATAAACAATGTCTAATCCATGGAATCACACGAGAGGGGTGTACCTAAGTGTACCCCAATGTCATGACTCCAAAGGAATTGGAAATTCATTAATCCAAGCCTCAATTATAAATTTATGTTGAGTTTCAACATGCTTCCTATAGTCATTCAAGGACACTTGATGAACTTTAATAAGGGGTGTAAAATCCAATCCAAGAAACATAATTGAGTGATGTAACCTCCTGCAATTTTGTTTGGACAAGGCTAAGATGAACATGATGTCAACAAGCTATGTTGGCATAGTTTAAAAAAAAAACCCTTTGATGCAAAAATTGCATTGCATGTTACTGAGAAAAGATGTAGTTCTAGAAATGGTGGGAATAAACAACATATAATCAATAGACTCATGGGAGAGGGGTGCCCCTAAGTGTACTTCGATTTCATGATTCTAATGGAACTAATGGTTCATCGATCCAAGTCTCGGTTATCAAGTTATAACAAATTTCAATACGCTTCCTATTTCCATTCAATGAGACTTGAAATATTTCAACTAGGGGCATACAATCCAATACAAGTAGTAGAATTCAGTGTCATAACCTCCTGCAAGTTTATTTGGGCAAGGTTGAGATGACCACACTATCCACATGCTTTGTTGTAAAAATATCTAAAATTGTACCCTCTGATTCTGTATAGGAACACTTGGAAAATCTCAACTTGGTGGCATTAAATCCAATCTGAGTAGCAGAATTGAGTGTCACAATGTCCAACAAGTTTGCTTGGGGAATTCTACTATGGCCATGATGTTTGCACACTTCATTGTCCCAGTGTTCAAAAATTTACCTTCAACCAAGGGAATAAAATCCAATCTGAGTAGTAGAATTGAGTGTTGTAACCCTTACAAGTTTTCTTGGGAAAGGCTTATATGACCATGAGGTCCACACCCTTTGTTGGCACAATTTCCAAATATTTACCATGTGATGCAAAAATTGCTTTGCATGTTACTTAGTGAAACCCTAGTTCAAAAAATCATCGCAATAAACAACATATGGTCCATGGAATTATAGAAAAGGGGTGTCCCTAGGTTTACTTTGATGTCACAAGTCCAACATAACTGATGATTCATTGATTTGAGTCTTGATTATTAAGTTATGACAAGGTTAATTTTAACTCGCTTCCTAAATCTACTTAGGGACACTTGGTGATTTTCAACAGGGGGCATAAAATCCAATCCAAGTATCATATTTGAGTGTTGCAACCTCTTGGAAATTTTTTTGGGAAGGTATATATGACCATGATTTCCACACACTCTATTGGCATAGTTTTCAAAAAAATATACCATGATTCAAAAATTGATTTGCATGTTAATCAATAAAATCGTAGTTCTAGAAATCATCAAAATAATCACATATGATTCATGGACTCATGGAATATGGGTTTCCCTAAGTGTACTCTGATGTCATCAGTCCAATAGAATTGACATTTCAATGATATGAATCTTGGTTATCAATTTATGAAAAGTTTCAACATGTTTCCTAATGTTATTCAAGGAAACTTGATGAATTTCAAGTAGGGGCATAAAATCCAATTCAAGTAATAGAATTGAGTTCCATAACCTCCCGCAAGTTGTATTGGGAAATTACATGATGACCACAATGTCCACACACTTCATTGGCATTGTGTTAAAAAAATTACACGTTGATTCCATTAAGAGACAATTGACAAATTTCAACCAAGGTATAAAATTGAATATGGGCAACATAATTGTGTTCCATAACCTCCCACTATTAGTTTTTTGGGGAAATGTCAATATGAACACAATGTTCACATGCTCTATTGCCACAAATTTCAAAAATTTACCTCATGAAAAAATTGCATTGCATGACATTACTTAAGGACTGAATATTATGCTTCTTTTGCATGAAATTTTAAATGTAATGATACTAAGTAACCCATGACTTGAACTTGACCATATAAAATGATTTTAACTTCTTGAATACGATGAAGAAGAATTAATAATTGTGTTTATTGATTGAATTGGACAATCCATCATTGATTCAACTATTCATTTTCATTGGGTCATTACTTGTATGATCATATGTACAATTAATGTTGCATATATAATTTACTTATCGTCTTTTGAGCTTTGTAAGATTTGTGATTTCTATATTAATGATATGATTAATATGTTAAAAACATTTTTTGAGATAATGATCATGTAGTTATTTTTATGAAGAGATAATGGTAAGCACAATATATAACATTTATTTTTTTATTACAATGTTTAACTAAGATAACACTACATGGACTTGACTCAAATATGAAAACCATAACTAATATGCTCCTAAATATATAGATTGAATGACACACACATGAGGTGAATCCATAATTTTAGGTTGAAATAATACAAGTGCTAGTCAAAATTGGTATGGTATGACATGGAATTATTCATGACACGTGTTAAGTCATTGTATCTAAAGGGATCTATAAGTACTTGTTGTAAATGTGTAGAATGGATATGAATTAATGCATTCTTAATGACTTGATGTGATATTGTGTGATGATACTTAAGTTTGAACTCTAATTTATTAAATTTGCATTGGACCAACT